>CM038677.1:670053896-670246660 GCA_021605205.1 Aegilops longissima | reverse complement strand
TCGTGTCACGTCTAATTGAAGTTACTAACATACCCTATTTAGGCGGTGGAAATCGGGCGATGGATTGCCGTGTAATGGGTGAACAGTAATTTCCATCTCCCAAACACTTGGATTCGGGCAGCCAACATGGGAGTGGACATTTTCTTTGCTTCTTTGAATTTTGGGACAATAAGCATCCACGTTTACCACAGCAACTAAATTCGAATCCACTTTGTATTCCTATATGAATCTTTATAAATCATTCTATGTATTTTATATATCTTCAAAAGGCGACAAAGATGTATTCCACTGTCATATATGAATATGGTTTACAAATGCCGATACTCAAATTCAGAAACTAGAATCCGAGTTTAAGGTGAATTGAATATTTGGAACACTTCATGTCCAACTCAAATGTCACGTAGCATAATGTGTACTCCCATTTAGATATGTACACAAGCAATGTATCAAGATTCAAATACCGAGTCAATCAACCAGAATGTACAGAACTAACGGACATATAAACACTTATAGAGTATATGGATCAATAATATCAACTAACATACATAAGCCGGGCAGCTGATACTTTTTTTTGGCTACAACAACATCCTTTTTTAGCCAGACATCTTGGCCCTTTCGATCGTGCCACTTATGGTCCATCTATACTACTACTATTGCTGAATGCACATTCAGCCCGATTAACATATTTGTAGGTGCAGCACAACAATCCAAATGAAATGTCTCGAGTCTTATCAATTAATAAAGACTTGTGCTCAAATAAAATTACAAACAAAAAACAATTATTACATGATCTCTAAAACAAATGGTTTGATTGATTACATGAACAGACAACACAAAGGTTATTCAACTATGGAAAGAACATTTCACCTATGATTTACCAAGTAGGAATTTAATTTCCTTTTTCCTTGAGGACCTTAACAATCTGGTGGGTCTCGACTTGCTTCGTTTTGAAATCCACCAAATATTTAATAGTTGTCTTGAGTACTTCTTGTGATTGTGTTGTTTGCTTCCTCAACATGTCAACTTCATCTCTAAGTGCAGAAGCAGAATCTCTTTCTACCACTAGTTTAGCCTCTAGAGCATCAGCAGTTGGCAATTCATAATGCACGATTGGGCCGGTATCACTGCCGTGGGATGATGCAACGTCCATGGGGACCTCGCTCTTTGATCTTGGGCTAACCTGTTTTGCCATTAAAGTTCCGATTGGATTCAGAAAAGTTGAAGTTAGCAAAACATCTCAACTGGGAGTTATAACAGCAAACCAGTTAAACAAACAAGGAATTAAAGAGCTTCAATTGGATGCTGAAAAGTACAGTAGTTATTAACATCATTGTAACCCGTTGTTGCAGCAGCAAAGCAGTTAAACAAACAAGTAGATATTTAAGTTAAGGCAAACAGGTAATTCTTAACAGTAAGTATCAAACACATAGATAGGCGCGATCTACAATATGATTAACAGGCTGTGCCATTATGTAATCGATAGCAAACTAAATTAAGCCAAGCAACGTAATTGAACAATTTTGCAATAAGTGGCTAACTAAAATTCGAGAAGCGGTAAATGAACTTCGCTAGTTCTTTGTGCAGGCACTGCTGCAACTTCTTTTTCACTTACAAGGTTGTACAAAGGAGTCCATGGCATCAATTGCTTGGATATGCAGTCCCAATACTTCTTTCTTCCCACACTACATGGGTAAGTCGAATGGTTAATCTAGTAAGATGGTGCATCCTTGATATGTTATATGAGGGCGTGTAGTCGGACTAGTTGTAGCCAAACACATCACTGGCTTTTCTTTGTATATTTCATGCGATTACTTTTGGCATATCGAGATCTAAGCAATCTACAATAGGATGAAAAGATGGCATCCTTCACATTATTGGTGAACTCAGTTCATAAAACAAGCAATTCAACCATTACGTGGGTAAATCAAAAGCGCCCTTTGGAATATTTTTCACTATCCAATCATACTGCATAAAAGGGCGGCGCCACCATAGGGGCTGGTATGGGTGGCCGCCTCGGTGGCTGGAAAGTGTGCACCTAGTTTGAGTCGTCGAGGTTGGCCCACGCTAGTTTTGTTCGTCCCAACGCATACGAGCGAGCAATGTAAAAATGAAGAAAAATGTTTCAATTTGGATGGGCCAATAACATAAGTGCAAGGCAGGCCCTATAGCAGGCTCATGGCTCATCTGGCGCCTCCCATATCGATCGGCAGTGGGAAAAATCCCAATTCATTCGCTCCGACCTCCGGTCTGTTTTGCTCCTAACCTAGCCGCCGCTGGACAGACCGACACAACACTTCCTCGTGCCCTCGTTGGAGGCGGTGCCGAGCTTCAAGCGAGCGGAAGGACAAGAAGATGAAGATCCAACCACAGGTGTAGCTTGCATGGGAGGCAGGCGGCAACACGGGCATGGCATCGAGCTTGCGCCAAATGGACGATCGCAGCTTGCAAGAGTAGCATCGCAATGGTAGGTACATCACATCCCTGATTATATCTAATTCAACTCTTCAATTTCTGGCCAATAGTTAAACTGGCGGTGTTGTAAAGCTGCTTGTATGTAGGGAATCTATGAGAAAATGAAACCAATTTCTACTTATTTTATAACTCCCCAATCAATCTTTAATCGATGAATCTTATGTATCTAATCAAGTTTCGGTGCAAACATACAAGCTCATGTTGTTCTTGAGCTGAAGTGTCTAATGAGCAGACTGCTAATGAAGGATTTGATGCAAACATTTTACATGCTCTGGTGATGAACATATAGTGTCTAATGAGGGATCTAATGCAAGCATTTTGCAAGCTCATTGAAGGATTTAGTGTCTAATGATGATCTACTATGTTGAGAGAGGCAGAGATTTGCGAGGCATTGATGACAAGCAAATTATAGTGCATTTTCATAGCTTGAGGAAACATCGAGGCCATCTACGAGAAAGTCCCGTATCATGAAAACATAGCATAAATACTTTTCTAATCTGTTGTTTGAAACTATTGGCATACTTATGCAGGATAGATATATTGATATGCAGTTTAGCGCCTTTGGTTATCGTGCAATTACACTTGATATTTTCAGCGGAGAGCGAATAATTCAAGCAGGTACAGACCATGTTTGTAGTCCTTGTACACCATGTTGCATTTTGTGTTTTTGGTGCTTGCATCATTTAGTGTTTATAATCTGAACTACTTTGGATCATTAGCTAGTTTTCAAAGTGCATGTAGCTTCACATTTCTCAAGTTATGTTGATTTCTGAAGTGCAAGTGCCTTCGTATTTTTTAAGTTAAACGTTCACCCCTGGTAACTTGAATTCGTGGATCAGCCACTGCACACAAATCATACACGAATGCCAGTACGAATTAAATGAAATGCAGGGACTTACGCTAGCTCGTTGTATAGGCTCACTGCAGCTCTGCTTGCGCTTGGGATGTTCCATGTACAAGTCCATGTTACCACTTTCTTGGATGTGCAGGCCTTGTGCTCCTTGCATCCCCCTCTGCATTTTTGACACGGCGAATGGTTGATCAAATAAGAGGAATCGACCTTGATGTTGTCCGGAGGACGGATGCTTACAAGGTTATCGTGTGTGCGGGATGTGTACAGATCCCGTAGCGCGTCATGCTTCACTAAAAAATGGATTTGCTTGTTTGGATGATATCTCGGAAGAAATAAGAGTTAAAGTCCGAGTTGCATAGGTGTGTAAGCTAAGAGAGCGGTGAAAGGATATCCAAACATCGTCGAACAGTGCACAAGGGAGTGATGTGTGGATACCTAGTTCGGGCGGCGTTTGGGCATGCTCGCCTAGCTAGAGTCGGGTCACTTGAGCCGTTGAGGGTGATCTTGTTGGCGTTGGCTGGCAGCGCGCGGATGCAGATCTTGAGTGGTAGCGGGCGCTATGACCTGATGGATGAGACCGTTGGTGAAGCCCCAGCGGCCTCGAAGCGGAGGTGAGGCGATGTGCTCGGTGAAGTAGCCTCGGTGAGCTGGGAGGCGGCGTCGGTGAAGCGCACTGATGTGGTGGAACTTCGGTGTACGTGAGGCACGTCGGTTGCGGCGGCCGGCGTTGTCGATGGACCACCGGTGCGGTGGGCGAGGCGTATATGAGGTAGCTCCGGTGCGGTGGTGAAGCGCGACCGTCGTCTTCGTCGTCGTCGTCACAGAGGTGGTGAAATTGTGGGGAAAGAGACAAGGCGAGGCGATTCAAGGGATGGCGGCAAATTAGGGATTTGAGCAATCTGGCGCGGAAGGGGCGGTGGAGAGAGAGATTTTGCAGGGCTGGATTTGGGGCCGCGGATATTTCAATCCGAAACATGGAAGCGCTTGAACTTATATTGTCGTCGTCCTTTTTGGGGGAGGGGTGGGTGGCTGGGTGCTACTGCGTCCGTCCGACACGCGACCACCCAACAGGACTATGCTTGGTGCCTTAAGGCACCTGCCTTTGTTCCATGACATGTTGGCCCAACAGTTGCTGGCCCACATGTCGATCACCCAAGGGCAGTTGCCTTTAAGGCACGAAGCAGCGTCCACCCGACCACGACCACTGTGCGCCTTGTGCGCCTACATTTGAGAATGCAAGCGAATCTTCTTTCATTGCAAGCGAATTTGTATGTATTACCATGCCCGTGTTTTCCTTGCAATAATTAGTCATTGAAGCGAGATACTCCATCCGTTCACTTTTGTAAGTCATTTGGACAACTTAAAATGAACTGTTTTGCACATTATGCGAAATGTCTTCAAGGTCTTATATAAGTGAACAAAGGTACTATAAATTAATTAATGAGGAGTTATTTGAAAAAAATCGAAGCAGGTACCCACGCTAACGTGGATTAGAGTGTGTCACATAATTAGTTATTTGAATTAGAGTGTGTGTCACGTAGTTAGTTATTTGAATTAGAGTGTGTGTCACGTAGCGATCTCCAATTCTAACGTGGATTTCGCATTTCACTATATCCACCCTACTTTTTTAATACAAATTCATATGTATATAATGAACACCATGGTAGTGAGAAAACTTTTGTATGGATTCAAACATATGACCTACAAAATAGCACAACAAATTGAGTCAATGTAAACTTTTCGAAACTTAGTATGGCACGAATTCGAAATAATTACCCGTATGCCTGGTCCTCGGTTCAAATCTTACAATGTACACCGAATTGAAACATCGATATTAAGTCTCGTACTATGTACATTCAAATGTTGTTTTAGCCCCCCCTTTTACAAACGCTATATACTTCTGTATCGGTCAATCTTCCTCTCCTAACCACCTTAGCAAGCTATCGGTTTCCAACACGTTCATTCTTTCTCTCCATGTTTGATCTCTAAGTCTCTCAACTACACAACCCCTTTTTCCCTCCTGTTACCAAATGTATTTACCTCACACACCCGCCATTGCACCCCATGCAGAGCTCTCCCCCCCCTCTCCCTCTCACCCTCTCGCGCTAAATACATGCATTGCCTATCTAGCCCCCCCAACCTCTCGTGCGCATGCACGCACGTTGTATATCTAGGTCACTCCCTTGAGACTGTCTCACTCTTTCTTCCGCACGGCGAGCCACACTCGCTCAATCTCGCTCTCTTTATCTGAGTCTCGTTTAACCTCGTTTTCGTTCACACACAAATGATATATCTCCTGTTAGGGCCTCGTCGACACACTCTATACTCTCTCACATGATTGTCTATCTAGGTCAGTCCATCCAAGCCGCCGTCACTCTTTCGACCTCATGGTGGGACCACGCTCACTCAATCTCTCTCTCTCTCTCTCTCTCTATGTGTGTGTGTGTCTATATATATATATATATATATATATATATATATATATATATATATATATATATATATATATATATATATATATATATATATATATATATCTTCATATGTCTGATTGACCTCGCTCTTTCTCGGACAAAAACGATATATCACCATGTTTGAGCCCAATTCGACCTATTCACATTGTATACTCTCTCACGCACATCGTATATCTAGGTCACTCTCTCCAACCCGTCTCACTCTTTCGATTGCATGACCCCTATGTGATCGGTTGACCTTGCTTCCTCCCACGATCAAAATATATCTACACGTCTGTGACTGGATCATCTCTCAAGCTCTATCTTACAGGCCTCACCCTTACCAAAAGCTCAATCGGACAATATCTCTCCGAAGCATATATATTTGTTCAATGAATGTCCGACCACACTCACTTTGCCTCTCTATCTATATGTCTCTCGATTGACCTCGCTTTCTCACACCATATCTTCCACGCGTTGAAGCTACTAGCTCACCATCCCTCGCAAAGCCGGAGCTATTTACATTGCGAGGGGCACTCCAACCTTGGATTAATTTGTGTAGGCATTTATTCCGGTCGGTTTAGATTATATTTTCGTAGCATTCGCCCACAACTACTCCAAACACCGTTGCAACCCACGCATAACTCCCTAGTTGATTTCCCTCTGGCTCGGTCATCGCTCTCTCGCATGTCCTTTCTAGCCTTCAACGTCGCACCATGGTATTATTGAAAAAACTATGTTATTCTCTTTAATTATTATAAATAAGCTACAAAACTACACACGATAGTCCACTTGGAATGGAACAAATTTGACCCACAAATTAAAGTGATACAAACTACACAATCGAGGGGCCCACATGTCATGAAACAAATTTGGACCCATATACAAATTAAAAATAAGGGCGAGGATCGAACATGCGACCGAGCCTTCAAGCCCCACATCAATAGGCAACATACGTAGAATAGCGATGTTTGTTGTACCCCCTTTGTTCACATAATGTTTTTATATTACCACAGCCTAATCAATGGATAACATGTAATATTATTTTTAGTACTATTCGCCTTCACTTACTGGTGGGTTCCATGTGTGCTCTCTCTCTCTCTCTCTCTCATCCCCTTCTGCGTTTAGATGCACGGGCAAACAGGAAGAACTCGCGGGCTGTCGTGGTTTTGTCACGGCATATGTCCTCATGAAAGGACTTAGTCGTGGAGCCATCGCTACGGGTTAACTTGAAGGGGTTAAAGCGGACGCAAGACACAAGAGTTATACTAGTTCGGCCCCTTCGATGAAGGTAAAAGCCTACGTCTAGTTTGTGATGGGATTGATGTGGTCTCGATGACTAGGGAGCAAATAAGCTTCGCCTAGGCCTCGAGTTGTTGTTGTCTCCCCTTGAACCGCCCCGGGTCGTCCCCTTATATACGGGTGGCGCCTGTCGGTTTAGAGAGTCCCAATCTCGGTTCATATTCGTATCCGGGTTGGTCTCTCGCTATTCCTAACTTACAATACAAGTTTACATACCAGGCGGTTTACGGCTACAAGTTCTAAACCGACTACGAGGCCTTGGGCCCTTTATGCCCCTTGGGCTTTTACACCATTGGACTACTGATGAAGTTAACCCGGCCCAGATAGGCCGGTTTACGCCCAGTAGTAACATCCCAAACATTAGGCCCCAGATTGATTTGAACATGTTCATGTCAATCCTTGATAAAAACCTTCATCTTCAATACCTTCTTGAAATCGTTGAACCGCCATGATGTCACCTTCTCTGGTTGCTGTAAACCGGCATGACGTCCCCATAAAGATAGCATTCCCGATATCCTCTTTGTTTAATAGATCCGCAATAATCGAGGCGACAGCTCCGCTTCCTAGGTTTGTGGTTCCTTGATTCTCGCGCCTGACACGGGTATCTTGCCTTATAAATAGGACCGAAGGGTCATTCCTTTTCTCCCTTCCGTCCTTTCTCTTCGTCTTCCTCGCGTCGCCAGCCTCGGAGCTCTGCCGCCGCCGTCGACCTCTGCACCATCTTGGGCCGCTGCGTCAACCTGAACGCACCAGAGAAACGCAGACTCTCCCGCACTTCCTCAACTCAGGTAGGTCCTCGGTTCCCCCTCGACCTAGATCCGTTCTAGGGTTTCTTGTTCTTGTCGTGCTCCATGCTCATACCAGACTCCTGGATGGATCTGTGACACCTTGTTCTGATTAGCGGTAGCCTTTAGCATCCGCCTGTAGTCTTGTGCTCACGTCCATAGATCTCGCACATCATCTCTGCTCATTGCATCAATACTGCTCTGCTGTATTCCTTTTTGGATATTTTTCTTCTTTTCTGATCTGGCTTCAGATCCTTCGTTGTAGAGAAATCTTGCGAAACTTGTTTCTGCACACTTAGCCATTCGCAACCTCAATTGTTTTCAATATTTAGACCTTAGACCAGGCGGTTTAACTTAACATAGAAAAAATTAGATAAACCGGTATACACCATTAGTCCCCTTGTTGAACCGCTAGAACTCCTTGACGAATCTTGTCGCTTCATAGAACTCCGGTTTAGGCGTATTTGTCTCCGATTTAGCATTGTACACGGTTCTCTCTTTATCCAACACATTTCTTTGAACGGTTTATATATTTTTTGTAGATGGCCAAACAAGTGTATGAGTGCAATTGGGCTCCTTCCGTGTCACGGAACTCAATTAAACAACCTGGTCTTGACCGCGCTTTAGCCAAGAAAAATAGCATCCATTGGAGGGTTCCTCACAAAGAATGTCCACCCACCCCTCGGGAAGGAGAGGTTGTAGTTTTCATGAGATCACCTAGCCCGGGTTTCAATCCGCCGGTTCAAAATTTTATCGAGATGTGCTAGCCAATTTTCAACTCCGTCCACAAGATACCGGCCCAGCTCACTTACCAATATCTGTCACTTCCAAGTGCTCTGTGAGGCCTACTTTCAAGAAGAACCTACAGTTGAACTGTTTAGAGATCTGCTTCCATCTAAACCGCCGCACAGAATTCACCGACGGGCCCAACACGAATTGGGTGGTGTGGCGATTCAAAAAGAAAGGAGGTCACTTATCCTCATGTCAAACTGCACAGCCACCCCAAGGAATGGAATCAAACATGGTTTTACTGCAAAGACACTTCACCGCCAGCGAGAATCCTTTCCCGGTTTTTAATGGGAGCGACTCGACAACACATCCCTTTCGCATAAAGATTAACGCGGTGAGAGAAGTAAATATGCTCCTCAACTCTCCAAGCTTAGAGCCTTCATGGCTAACGGTTTAACCGGAATTGATCTTGCACGCTGTTGGATATCATGGAGCATACTGCCCCTCTCCCAGCGCTCCGGTTTAATGTGTGAGTACACTGGTAGTGTCGACGACCCCCTCCGACATATTAATATCCAGCTTACCGATGATGAGGTCACTGAGGCGGTGAAGAAGATGCTGAACGAACCGGAAAACCTCTGTGCCCGGAATGGTCTGCTCCCCTTCTGTGCTACCAACAAACTGCCATCTGTAAGACTTCTGATTATTTTTTACTAAATATATTATTGCCATCCCGGTATAAGTTTTAACATCAACTGCTGCTTAACCAGGGTGATGATCCATTCTGGAGCAAGAAACTCCCACAAGAGAAACCGGAGAAGCCAGACAAACCGGAAAAACCACTTAGGCAAAAGACCAAAGCTGTCAAGAAGACTACTCATAAGAGGAAAACTACTGCATCTTCTGATCCGGCTGCGGATGATGATGTGGGTAATCCGGACCTTGAGGTAGAACTTGATTCACTTGGCTTACTTTTCACCGCCTAATTAATGATGATGTTTGTCGGGGATGATGTTGAAACCAGTAATCTTGATGTTGTAGAGGTAACTATTCTCTCCTCGACTCAAATCCTTTGCCTTCACTAAAAACCGTCGAACAAACCGGAAAATTAAATTTTCTCATCCCTTGCTTACTTGGATCCCAAATTTCTTATGAAGACTCAACAACATGAAGCTACGCCGCGACTAAACACAGCAAACGCCGTAGTTACCTCCACCGGTTTACCGAACAGTCCGGTTCGGAAACGTCGTTCAGAGGTCTCTAATTTGCTTGTCAGTGCTTATCCTAAAGCAGGCTGGTTTCGTCAACCCCTTAATCCGTCTGATTCCGATTATCGGGTCACTTCCCACTCCTCATCTGGCGAGTCATCAGCCACTCAGCTGCCGCCGCTAAAAACGGTGCTTGGGTAAGTTATACCTTTCATATTGTTTCTCTTGCATCATTGTGTAGTATATGCCTTATTTAACGTTGTTGTGCCTTTTCGGGGGCCAAGCCTAGGCCAAGCAAAAAGGCTAAATGCGGATAAAGAGGCCGACGAAGAGATCGCTTCAGGCAAGGCGGCGCCCCAAATCTTGAAGCGGCCATCTGTGAAGACACGCCCAATGATCCGCCACAGCAAGATAGCGATTTTGTTCTTGAAGAAAGGCACATTGACACCGCCCTTCCTGCTGACCAGCCCGAAGCCCGACCGGATTGAAAAATCCACCGGTCAATCGGCTGGCCGCAAACCGACGGCCCCGGTCAAACCGGTGACTCCAAGGGCGATGGCGTCGTAATTACTGGTTTTGGCCACAGCGAACTGGGTAATCCAGTCGCTTTATCCAAACATTCTTCCAAAGAAGAATTTGCCACTATGAGCAAGGGTAAGTGGGATGTTGATCTGGCAACTTATGCCGCTCTGAACCCCCAAGACCTTCATTCTGGCTACTTGAACCGGCTGTATACCAGCCGTGACTATGAAGCTGGCCTGGTGAAAATGATGAAAGATAAATTCGAGGTAACCAAGGGCCGGTTCAACTTAGCATAATTAAACCGGGACTTAGCATAAACTCAATGCTTCAGAATCCACTGATGTAGCCCTCAAGGGCCGGTTCAACTTACCATAGTTAAACCGGGACTGTATTTTATATCGCCGCATCAGAACATGTTCGAGCAAATAGCCATTAGCCCCCAAGTGCCAAGTTGAATACTTGTATTGAGCTTGGGACTTTGTGATTTATTGATAGATGAAGATCAAATATGCATTAGCCCCCAAGTGCCAAGTGTATAACTGGTTATGCAATCGGGACTTTGAAATAACGATATGTAACATGCTCCCTTTTGTTGCAGTGAGATCGTCAACAAGCCTTACAAATCCATGACCTCCAAGAAAATCTGAAATCTCAACAAGCAGAAACCTCCAAGGCCAAGGATGAACTGAAAACCGCTTTAACTACTATGGAGCAACTCAAGGAGTGGTTCAAGTCTGAGCGGGCCGGCTGGGATACGGAAAAGGCCGCTTTAACCAAAAAGGTTGAAAATGCTGAGGCTGCCCTTAAACCGGTGGTTGATGAGCTGGCCAGCGTGAAGCGGCAAGTGCATTCCATGACTGCTGCCATCTTCGGTAAGTTTCCTTTGGCTTCTATGATAATCCTGACCTTCTTATGATAAGTACGGTTTGTGATTTCTCTTGCAATGTTGTAGGCACACGCATTGGTCACTTGGGGTCAGATGTTCGGAAGAAATTAAAGGCTGCCTATACCTTAATAGAGCAGCTGTATACTGGAGCACAGCGGATCATCTCCACTGCATCACATAACAACCCAGCACCTTCCTTGATTCAAGATACTCTTAGGAGGTTGCCATGCTTCCCGCCCGGATTGAAGAGCTGAAGAAATCTGCTACTCGAACCGGCGCCATCAACGCCTTAATCCGGGCCAAAGCATGGGTGCGATTTGATCCCGTTGAAGCGACTCGAGGCTATCGATCGAAAGGAAGATGGCTCGAGTTCAACGAAGATGATTTGAGAAGCGATAAACCGGGCGGTCGCCCTCGGCTTGCCGATTAGTGAAGAACAAACTTGTCCCATTATCAAGCCCGAGATGACGATCAAAACAAGCGGTAGCTGCCCTATTCTGAAGCGGAGAACCTGATCCCCGATCCGTAAGCATACTTACGCTCCTGATATTAACCCAACTTCCCTGATCCATGAGGAGGCTGTCTTTCCAGCTTTAATGGGAATCGACTGGACCACTGTTGACTTCCAGCAGCTGGGTAGAGATGAAGAAGCTGAAGCGGCGTAGGACGACCCACAACCATCAAACCGGGGCGGCGAGCAAGCATGAACCGGAAGCCGGTTTGAAGAACTGCTTCATTACATTCCGCCAAGAAACAATGATCTTATTTGGGCACCATGTTGCCTTGTAATAGGATAGCCAACACTCTTGCTTTGAATATGCCTTCGTGCATAGGTGCTGATACTCTTGCTTGAATGATCGAAACTTTCAATCATATATTGCCTGCAATCATAAAATCTTAAACCGCCACGGCGGTTTGTGCCGCCAGCCGTCTCGTGACGTTCATATATATATGAGATGAAATATTAAGGTATATAATCGAAATTTATGATACCAAATACCTGCCATCACTGAGCATAAAGTTGGCTTAGCCAATCTTGAAGCGGAGGTCGTATAAACCCTTACCGTCAAAGGAGAAAACAGCTCCTGTTATTTATAATGCCGGTTTACCACGTAAACCGTGCCGGGTCATGATAAGCCCCTGTTACTCCATAATAGGATGTTAACGAAAAAACATCAAACCGTGAAATTATCTCGGATTAAAAATTGACGAATTCCGTCAATGACAGTTTTGAAACGGTTTAAAAATGTTGTCGGTTTAAGAGCGCAACAAAAATCAAATAATAGTTATGAAAAATCATGGAAGCAAAGACAATGATAAACCGTCTGCAAAAAATAAGGCTTTACTGAGCCGATCGGATGGTGTTACCATGGTGGGACACGACCAAGCTCCGTTAAGGTGTAGCCATGATTCAAGTTAGCGGTCCCCAAGCTGAAACCGTGGCATTATGCCGATCAAGTGGCGTGGCAATGGTTGGGTTCGACCAAGCCCCAAGTGACTCTATGGCCTTAGGCGATCAAAAGCGTGTTGGTTCAGACTTGACCATGTCCCCAAGTGATCTGGTGGCTTTAGCCTATCAAAAGGTGTTGCATTGGTTCGGACACGACCAAGCCCCAAGTGATATCATAAAGCTTATTAGAAAGCAAACTCAAGGGGTAAACGAAGGCCGCTTTAAGACAGAACAACTCCATGTAACCACACATGATGTAATGAGCAGATACCCGCTTTAGCGAGGCTCCGGTTTATTACTTTATTCATAATATATACATTGTCATAATATGTACATAAGTAGAGCCGATGGCTCGGTATAATAAGGCGAAGATGAGCTATGTTCCACGGCTGTTGGTCTCCTCCTCGGCGTGCGTGAGTCTTTATGCTCTCGAATATCGATCAGATAGTATGACCCGTTGTGCAGATTCTTGCTAACCACGAAAGGTCCCTCCCAAGGTGGGGATAGCTTGTGCATATCAGTCTGGTCTTGGATGAGCCGAAGCACAAAATCTCCTTCTTGAAAAGTTCTGGTTCTGACCCGGCGACTATGGTAACGACGATGATCCTGTTGGTAAATCGCCTAGCGGGCAACTGCTATGTCACGCTCTTCATCCAACCGATCCAAAGCATCCTGTCGTGTCGTCTCGTTGTCCGCTTCAACATAAGCTGCCACACGAGGTGAGTCATGACAGATGTCACTGGGGAGAACCGCCTCCGCTCCATAAACCATAAAGAACGGTGTGTATCCCGTGGATCTGTTAGGCGTAGTATTTATACTCCATAACACAGACGGTAGCTCTTCTACCCAACAACCCGGTGTCCTCTGCAAAGGGACCATAAGCCGGGGCTTGATGCCTCTCAAGATCTCTTGATTGGCTCTTTCCGCTTGACCATTGGACTGTGGGTGAGCTACTGAAGAAACGTCAAGCTGGATGTGCTCACGTTCGCAGAACTCCTTCATGGCACCTTTGGACAAATTGGTACCATTATCTCGTGATGATCTTTGTGTGGAAAGCCAAACCGAAAATCACCTTTTGATGAACTGAACCGCCGTGGCGCATCACACTTGCTAACAGGTTACGCCTCTACCCACTTTGTAAACTTGTCGACCGCCACCAGGCGGTGGGTCTTCTTGTCCTTGGACCTTTTAAAAGGTCCAACCATATCCAGCCCCAAGTGCATAGCGGCCAAGTAATGGAATCATCCTCAATTCTTGGGCGGTACATGAGCTGCGTCTGAAAACTTTTGGCAACCATCACATTGTCGACCAGATCTTCCGCATCAGCATGGGCGGTCAACCAATAGAAACCTTGGCGGGCGCTTTAGCCACCAAGGATTTTGAACGGTGTGGTGACCACAATCCCCTTCGTGGATCTCACATAATAGTTCAAAGCCTTCCTCAGGGGACACACAGCGTTGAAACGCCCACGACACCTTCGCAATGATGCAATTCGCCATTAACAATGGTCATAGACTTAGATCGCCAACTATCTGCCGGGCCAACGTCTCATCTTACGGTAACTTCGCCCGGTTCAAGTCGCCCGGATAAGGAAGCGTCCAATCCGGAGTAATGTGAAGAGCTGCTACCAATTGGGCCTCCGGATCAGGAATAGCCAAATCCGCTTCACTAGGGAGCTTGGTGACGGGTTGTGCGGCCGTCGAGAAAAACATTAGGCGGGACGGTTTGTTGAGAGCCCAACCGGCTTAAAGCGTCCGCCGCTTCATTCTTCCGACAGTCCACGCGGTCCACCTGATAGCCCTTGAAATGACCTGCGACAATATCCACCTCACGACGATATGCAGCCATGAGTGGGTCCTTTGAATCCCAAGTGCGGACACTGTTGAGCCACCAGGTCCGAGTCACCGAAGCACTTAACCTGGCTTAGATTCATCTCCTTAGCCATCCGAAGACCATGGAGCAAGGCTTCATACTCAGCTGCATTGTTAGTACAAGGGAACATTAAGCGGAGAATGTAACAAAACTTGTCACCTCGTGGGGAAGTTAATCGACTCCGACCCGAGCCCTCAACTGCTGGATCCGTCAAAATGGATGGTCCAATATGTATGATCCGGCTTTTCTTGGCGCTTGTAACTCTGTCCAATCATTAATGAAATCCACAAGTGCTTGAGACTTTACCGCCGTCAAAGCACGTACTTCAAACCGTGCGGCCCAAGCTCTATAGCCCACTTGGAAATCCGGCGATCGCTTCCGGTTACGTGTATGATATCACCTAAGGGAGCTGAGGCCGACCACCGTGATGGGGTGCCCTTGGAAATCTTGCTTGACTTCCGACTTGCCATAAAAACTCCATACACCAGCTTACGCCAATGCGGATACCTTTGCTTAGATTCAATAAGCACCTCGCTGATATAATAAACCGGGCGTTGAACCGGATGCTCCTTCCCTGCCTCCTTCCGCTCTACCACAATGGCCACACTGACCGCCCTGGCGTTAGCAGCCACATATAGCAGAAGCGGCTCCTTGTCGATGGGAGCAGCGAGCACAGGCGGGTTGGCCAATTGCCGCTTTAAGTCCTCCAATGCCTCATCGGCGGCTGGACTCCATAAAAACTAATCTGTCTTCTTCAGCATCTGGTACAAAGGGATGGCCTTTTCTCCGAGGCGGCTGATAAACCTGCTCAGCGCGGCAATCTGGCTGGCCAAATGATGGACATCATTAATACACTTCGGTTTAGCCAGGGAGGTGATAGCCGTAATCTTCTCCGGATTAGCTTTAATCCCCCTGTTGGACACGAGAAAGCCCAATAACACTGCGGAACACCAAAACACATTTGGCCGGGTTGAGCATCATCTTGTAAACCCGCAAGTTGTCAAAGGTTTCTTTCAAATCGTCAATCAGTGTTTCCTTCTTCCTTGACTTGACCACAATATCATCCACATATGTGTGCACATTACGGCCGATCTTTTTATGCAGGCAATTCTGTACACAGAGTTGATAAGTTGCTTGGGCGCTCTTGAGCCCAAAAGGCATAGACACATAGCAGAAGGCTCCAAAGGGAGTGATAAACGCCGTCTTCTCCTGGTCCTTAACTGCCATCTTGATCGATGATACCGAATCGCATCCAAAAGCTCAAGCGCTCACATCCCGCAGATGGCATCAATAATTTGGTCAATGCGGGAGAGCAAAGGATCTGCTGGACAAGCCTTGTTAAGATCTGTGTAATCCACACACATCGCCAAGTGCCATTTTCTTAAGAACCAGCACCGGATTAGCAAGCCACTCGGATGGAAAACTTCAGCGATAAAGCCCGCTGCTAAGAGCACAGCCACCTCCTCTCCAATGGCCTTCGCCTCTCCTCGTTAAACCGGCGGGCCGCTTCACGGTTTGTACTTGGGATCAACATTAAGAGTGTGCTCAGCGAGCTCCTCGGTACACCCGCATGTCGAAAGGCTTCCATGTAAAATGTCCCGAATCTCACGGATGAACTTCGATGGTAGCGCTTTCCTATTTCGGATCAAGTTGGCGCCGATGTTGAACTGCTTGGACGAATCGCCAGGCACGAAGTCAACAAGCTTAGTCTCAGCTGCCGATTTGAATTTCAGGGCCGTATCATGCTCTGTAGTTGGCTTCTTCAATGGAGTCATGTCCGCTGGATCAACATTGTCCTTATAATACTTCAGCTCCTCGGTGGCACAAACCGACTCTGCGTAAGCCGCATCACCTTCCTCACACTCCAAAGCGATCTTGCAGCTCCCATGAACCGTTATTGTCCCCTTGTGACCCGGCATCTTGAGCTGCAAATAGATATAACAAGGCCGTGCCATGAACTTGGCATAAGCTGGCCGCCCAAACAGGGCATGATATGGACTTTGGATTTTCACTACTTCAAGCGTCAATGTTTACGATCAGAGTCATATTCATCTCCAAAGGCCACCTCGAGCTATTTTACCAACCGGATATCTTGACTTGCGGTACCACACCATGGAACACTTGTATTGGACGGTTTGAGATGTTTATCTGTTAACCCCATCGACGGAAGGTCTCATAGTACGTGGATGTTGATGCTGCTCCCTCCATCCATAAGCACCTTGGTGAACTTATAACCTCCCACGAGGTGCCACCACGAGGCTAGCTGACCCGGATTGTCAACCGGGGAGGATGATCCTCTCTACTCCATACAATGGGCTGCTCGACCAGCGTAGGTAATGAGGCACGGCGGTTCAACAGCGTTGACCGCCCGCTGAAGCTTCGGTCTCGTTTGTCTAAGCTAGTGGTGAAGGCGTGGTGCGCCCACTATTCAACTGTTTTGGGTTGCTCACGATAACCCGATCGCTGTTGCTTGCTGATTGTAACCACCTTGGTTATTCTCGATTATTCGATTGTTATGTCCGCCCGGATTACCATTAAATCCTGAACCGGAATTTCCTCCACCGTAACCCGGCCCGGATCCTGAACCGCCGCTGGAGCCTTGATCATACCGGAAAGCATTAGAACTTTTGAACTCCTGCATAATGTAACAATCCTTCGGAGGTGATTTCTTGGCGCCTCCTTCGTCCCATGCTTGGACGAGGTTGATTCAGCGAGATAATTCAAGCGGTCGGATTGGGATTAGGTGCACCACCTCGATTCGGCTGTTTACCCTTGCGCCGCTGGCCCTTGTCCTGCGCGTTGGTGTTAGCTACGAAGTCCATGTTGCCATTCGCTTTACGCTTGCCTCCACCATTACCTGCCGAGTGATGTTGCTGGCCCTTGGAGTTGCTGTTCTTCTTTCCCTTCCCTGTCTCGTCATCATCAGACTCGGGATCCTTGGTACTATCAGAATCAGCATACTTTACTAAAGCGCCCATGAGAGTGCCCATGTCATTACAAAACCGCTTCATCGCCCCAACTTCAACTTCAAAGGCTTAAACCGGCAGTTGCCCTCCGAGGTCAAGATCGCGAGTCGGCGTTGATCCGATCAGCGAGTGCAAGATCTCCGAAACGCGGCATACCCAATGGGTTGTTGACTCCCCTTCCCCCTGGACACAAGCCGCCAAGTCCACCACGGACATGGGCTGCTTACAGGTATCTTTGAAATTCTGGATAAACCGGGTCCGCAACTGGGCCCATGAATTGATAGAATTGGGCGGCAAGCTCTTCAACCAAGTACGGGCCGTGCCTTCAAGAATCATGGTGAAGTACTTTGCACATGCGGCCTCATCCACATCTAGCATCTCCATGGCCATCTCATAACTCTCTATCCATGCTTCTGGAGCCAAATCGGCGGTGTAATTTGGCACCTTGCGCGGACCCTTGAAATCCTTGGGCAAGCGCACATTGCGTAAAGCGGGGACGAGACAAGGCACCCCCAAAGAGCTAGAGGTAACCCCAGGCTCGACCGAGATGGTCGAACGAACCAGCGTAAGCTGATAATCCTGATGCTGCGCTGCTAACTCGGCCTCCCTGCATGCTCGGGCCCGGTCCACCACCTCATGGCGTTATCGAAGCCACCTGCGGGATTATTGCCCTTTAGGCGCCGCCGCCGTGCATTACCAATCGGCGGTTCATCCACGTGCCTACTATAGCTCCGGCTTGGGCGGGGGTAGAGTGGATTCGGTCACGCAGTGTCTGAATCGCTTCTGTGGGACCAAAGCTGTCCTAAGGAGCTCCTTGACCCGCGCGTCTCTCGCACGTGGTGAATCGCCTTCAATTGGAATAGCCTCAGCCGTGCTGCAGCTGCAACAAGGTTATCCATCGGATTGGAGTAGTGACCCGGGGGTGTCTGCACAGCCTGAGGCGCACCGGTGTTATGGCGAGGTAGATCTATTAAGCGGGGCTGAACCGGCGCGCCCGTCCCAGGTGCGTCCGCCCGGTTTACCACCGCGACTTCGGTTCCGCTCACGGGGTGTTGAAGAGATCTCTTCCTCGGCTGAAGGCAAAGGATCTGTATTTCCTCTTCATGACTTCATGCAGCGCGCTCGATCGGCATGAGCCTATAAGCTGCGCATCCAGCGGCCCGCTCTACCGCCATCTGGCGTCTGCGGCTGCGGATCCGCTTTAGCTTGAGTGATTTGTTCCTTCACCTTCGCGATCTCCGCGTTATGAGCGTCCTGGTCCGCCGGGTTAACCTCGCCATGAGCACAACCAGCGCGCCGAATAGTTCGATAAAACTTGAGCGGCGGCGCGACAGGGCCTCTGCCCGGCAGCCGTCGCCGCTGTTGAACCGCAACCATTGTCGCGGCGGGTCGAAGAGTGAAGCATTGCTTGTGTACCGCCATGAATATTCCAACCGGTTGGGCAGATCGGAGGGTCGGAATCATCACCGTCGAGAACAGCCCCCAATCCGGCCATCTTGTAGCTGATATAGAGACTCGGTTTCTCGGGTCGACGACTTCGTCATCGAAAGCGCATTTACGGTTTCGCCACCAGATTCTGATCCGCCCTCATAACTTCCTCCGTGGATGACTCCCACAAAGGCACGCTTCGGCGGTTTAGCACAGGCAGGTCTCGCGACGCTGAGCCGTCTCGGCGAGGTCGGTGCGGATGTCGGCTCGAGCCACACGCTCACCGATCTTGCCGATGAAAACATGTATGCCACCAAAGGGGACCCGGTACCCGTACTCAATTGAGCCGGCCTCGGGGCCCCAGCCTGCATCGTCGATGTAGAGCTTGCCGCGATGACTCTTCGTCATCCGGCCCACAGCATAGCCTTCGAGTCCTTCAAACTTGCCCTCCAAGATCATCAAACCATCGTGCGATAGCCCCACGGTGGGCGCCAACTGCCGTGGTTTTGTCACGGCAGATGTCCTCATGAAAGGACTTAGTCGTGGAGCCATCGCTACGGGTTAACTTGAAGGGGTTAAAGCGGACGCAAGACACAAGAGTTATACTAGTTCGGCCCCTTCGATGAAGGTAAAAGCCTACGTCTAGTTTGTGATGGGATTGATGTGGTATCGATGACTAGGGAGCAAATAAGCTTCGCCTAGGCCTCGAGTTGTTGTTGTCTCCCCTTGAACCACCGGGTCGTCCCTTATATACAGGTGGCGCCGTCGGTTGAGAGAGTCCCAATCTCCGGTTCATATTAAGTATCCGGGTTGGTCTCTCGCTATTCCTAACTTACAATACAAGTTTACATACCAGGCGGTTTACGGCTACAAGTTCTAAACCGACTACAGGCCTTGGGCCTTTATGCCCTTAGGCTTTTACACCATTGGACTCTTCGATGAAGTTAACCCGGCCCGAGATAGGCGGTTTCGCCATAGTAACATCTAACACGGCGATGTTGCCGTTGACCATATCTGGGCGCGTTCACAAGTCACGGCACCAGTTTCACGTACTAGCAGCACTAGTCGGTGTGTGCGTGCAATGCCGTTAATTTGGAAGTATATTAAGTGCATGCGGATATTAACTACTAGGATATCATTTGCGTGTTGTCATGTGATTAGCACTATTTTTACGCATGAAATTAACTACACGCTAAGCGTGTTGGCGCTCGACATTGAAGCAGTCTAGGTGGTTGGATGACAAGGAATACATGTGGCTTGATGATGTTTTATATTTAATTTGATACGGCTCTAGCAGAACATTCAATCGATCAAACCATACATTTCGTTCAGTCGACTCCGACTTTAAATTATCGTCGATCGATATAAAATAAACGGAAATGATAAGCGTTTGGATTTTAAGCATGGCAATCGAACATTTTCATGGAAAATTTAGATTCTGTGGCGGCGGCGAGGCGTCTCGCGGTGAAGCGGCTCCTCTACCGTGCTCTATGTGTCGTCAGACCTTGACCAAGCGACGGCGGCGTCTTGTGCCGTTGTTGGCATACTCACTGGGCGTTAGCCTAGCTTCAAGGAAGGCCAAAATATTACGACTTGAGCGAAGTCAATGGCGGGAGGAGGCGATCGTTGGTGCAAGGAAGCGGTCAATGGCGGCCATCCATGCCGCGAGGGGGCACTGCACCAGCGTGGGGACAGCGCTATCAGCGGCGCTGCGGAGACATTCGTGCACGGGCACCGCACGGGCAGCGCGCGCGTCGATTACGCGCAAGATGCGTTGGCAGTGCACGGCACCGCACGCAAGCGTCTTGGCGTCGCACGCGCAGGCGCATGCTTGCTGGCAGTGCGAAGCGCGTGAAAGTCGGCGGGGACCTCGTGGAACCCGTGGCATCAAGCTTCGGCGACAATGTGCGGCTCCCAGCCCATCAATGCCACGCGAGGATGGGCACCGGCGCGATCGAGGCGGCGGGAGCCGAGCAGGGGAGCGGGGACAGCGCGACGTCTTCCCGCAAGGCAGTTCAAGCTCGTCCCAAAGCGCCTTATGTTCTTGAGACTCGGCTGGGTGTCTTCCTCATGAAGCTGGAACACTAAGGGCAGACCATCGTGATGCGGCATGGCGTACGTTTAGGTCGAGGCTAGTTGGATGTAGACGACGGGAGAATCGAAGAGGAAGAGAGAGGATTGTAGCGATACCGGTAGTGCGGGGTTGATTTTAAACTGCGGCGCTAAGCGACATTAAAAGTGGGAGCAGTTGGGACGATGGTGGGCGGCGGAGCTGGTCAAAGGCTAGCCTCCGGTGAGTCTCAGATAGCGGTCTGCTGCCGCGCCTCCTCGACAGCCGGCGCAATGGTCTGCTCGCCGCCTCCGTCGACTCACACGCTTCTTTGGGGCGGCACTGCCGATGAGAAGCGGGGACTCGTGGCGGCACGTGACGCCCACGGTTTCAATAGTGAAAGCGTTAGCTTTAACGTGATGTGTCTTTGTTCCAAAATACCTTGTCTCTTCATTTGTGCAACTTGTCATAAGCAGCTTGTCTCGAATTGAAGAAAAAACTTACAAGTAATATTTGTGCCATATCACGTGACCATGCTCAGTTTCAAGAATTTATGCTCACTTTTGGATTTTCTGAAATTTAAGATCCGAGATTGAAACAATATCATAACCTGCACCATGCAATAAATTTTCAAGCCGTACATCTGTCTGTTGTATTTCTTAAGAATGGATTTGGTCAAACATTTTGCTTAGTTAAACCTCCTTTCTGGTTTATAGGGCTCAATTCAAAAATCTCACCAACCAAGGTAGATGGTGAGTGGTGGAACAATTGTTGTAGTTTGCAAAACCACTCAATTAATGCACTTGTTTTCCTCAAAATTTGTGTTTATGAATGCATTAATTGCAATACATGCATGCATAAAGTACATGCATTGGTCAATTTTCTCTTAATTCTTGCATGTAATGATTTATTGCACCTTGAAATCTGAACATGTGATGGGGAACAACCAAATTGAGACTTATAAAATGGGAAAACTAAAATTTTGAGATAAGCCCTATAAACCGAAAGGAGGAGTAAAAGGATAATCCTCCGTACCGAGTGCATTACCCGATATATTAACTCAAGTACTAGGCACAAACAAACGGGCTCAATTCTGTGCTCATCCTGGTGTAGTAGTAGTAGTACTAGGCAATGCAGTTGACGGGTGACCTTGACGACGGCGCGAGGGAATTGAACCGTGCTCGCACGGTAGGTAACGTTGTCTAGTTACTAAAGCATCCTCCGTTGTTCATCGGTAGTCATTATGGACCGGGGACATGAGGGGAATTTCCTAGGGATGGAATTCTGGACGCCAGATATTTCGACTTGAAACGCTGAGGCTTGACTGGTTGGGGTTGCCTAATGTGCATAGCACGCACGCCACCGAAGGACACGAGCCCGTTTTTTTTAGGATCAACACGAGCCAAGGTCTGGCTGGTACGCCGTTGGGTCCTACCATTCGAGAATATGAAAGGAACCTTTTAAATTGCCGAACGAATCTATGTATATTACAATACCCGTATTTTCCTTGCAACTACTAATCTCAACGTGGTAATTGATTTATGACGAGTTGTTGAATTAGAGTGAGTTTGTGAGATAGTGATCTCAACGTGGATTTCACATTTCATGGTATGCCTAGTAAGTTTTTCAATGCAAATTCAAATTTAAAAGATGAACAATATGGAGGTGATAAAACTTTGTATGTATCAAGCATATGACCACACACACACACACAGACACACACGCACGAACACAACAACAATTCAATAAGTATAGTGCATCTATTTTTCCAACCCATGCATGTATGACATGAATTCAAAAATACTCCTTCTATTCCTAAATATTAGTCTTTTAGAGAGTTCAACAAGTGACTACATACGGAGCAAAATGAGTGAATCTAGACTCTAAAATATGTCTATATACATCCGTATGTGCAGGTCCATTTGAAGCCTCTAAAAGACTAATATTTAGGAACGAAGGGAGTAAAATGTAAGACATCCATGGTCCTCAGTTCAATATTTAAAATGAACATGAAACTGAAACATGAATATTAAGTCTAGTACTACAGTACATGCAAATGTTGTGTTTAGGCGGAGCTATGATTGTCGGGGGTCAACCCCTCGACCTTAGATAAAATTGTGGAGCTCTGTTTAGGGTTGTTTAGATTATATTTGTCCCCACCTCCCAACCACCGATTGGTTGTGCACCCCCACCCTCCTCCCGGGAGAATATCATGTGCCCCATACCTTAGATGCTATATGCCGTCTGAGTTGCTTGGAGCTTGTAGATCGAGATATAGCAGCTCACATGATGTGTCTTAATTTTTTGCAGGAAACCTTGATGAGTTTGAGAATTGCACACAATTTGTACAAAAACTACTTAGATGCCTTTGATCCCATATCCAACGACCTCGGCTCGTATCACCGTAGCATCTAAGATGAAGGAGGACATCATATTCTCCTGTATGTAAGAATATCATGTGCTACCACACCTTAGATGCTTTGGTGATACAAGCTCTTCGGAGGCGTTGGTTTGTGACCCAACACCTCCTCGGTGGTTCAAATGGTTTTTGCGAAAAGCCCCAAAATTGTTCGATCCTTTGCTTACAAGCACAAAGACTGCTCAGATGCCATTGGATCTCAGATCAAGCGACCTCCAAGCTCGTATCACCATAGCATCCAAGCTGCGATAGCACCTTATGTTTTCTCGCGGGAGAGTATGAGGTGCTCCCTTTACCGTAGATTCTATGGTGATACGAGTTCACCGAGATCTAACGGCCACAATAGGAGGTTTGAATGTTTTTGCAATATCGGCTGATAGAGTTTGGGAAATCGCAGAAAGTACAAGTACTATGCATGTGCCATCGATCACGATCATACGACCTAGATGCTCATATCACCGTGGCGGGTAATTAAGCTACGGGAGCACCTAATATGAGCATCGAGGAGCCGTTGGATCGAAGATGCAGCGGCACACACGAGGCCTGAATGTTTTATTTGCAAAAAACCTTTGGAGAGTTTGGAAATTATGATAATTACAAAGACTACTCCCAAGCCATTGGATCTCACTTCCAACGGTGTAAAACTTCGTATCACCATAGTATCTAAGCTGCGGGGTGGATGTGATATTCTATGTCGCTATCATTTTGTTAAGTAAACTTGCAAAATCGTGTAACTCGTGCGTTACTTGTCTAACCGCGCAAAGTGTTTGTTCAAAAAACCATCCTACACTGAAATATCGGAACAACACAGGGGTCCCACTTGTCATTAATCAAATTTGGACCTAAAACTAACAAATCTGAAAGGCGAGATTCGAGCGGCAACCTGGACTACAAAGCGTAAGTCGATAGCCTGAAAAAACGAACGGTTGTTGGCTTTGTCCCATAACTTGATTTTATACAGTACTTGCATTGAGTAGAGTAGAGGGAGTGCCTCGTCAACACGTGCATGACCGTTGTCTCACTTTCTGGTGGGTCCCAGGTCTGCGATCTCAATCTCTCTTCTCTCCATCGTCTAACCTTTGCACGAGCACACACGAAGAGCGGCGCTAGCTTGCCGTGGTGTTATTACAACTAAAAAAAGCTTGGAAAATAGAAGAATCGCCTAGAACAAGAGACGTTGTGGCTGGTCGAGACGGAGCTAACCGTGCCACGTTTGCATGATGAAGTTGTGTGGCTAGTGGGGTGTTTCCGACCGACTGGCTGGGTCCCGAGGTTGAACCATAGGTACTACGTCTGATACAGTATATGTTTACACGCACATTTTTCCTCCGTGCCGAGACGTGGCACACCCTACCGCATGGTTTCGGGGTCCTCTCGGGTGGTGCACGCATATATTCTTCCTAACGTGGGACGCCCTACCGCGCGTTTTCTAGGTCCTCCTCGGTCGTAGCGCCGAAGCAAGTAAATGAGTCGTCAAATCACGAAAGACCACCTTTCCCGCCGAGTACATCAGTGAAGCACGGTGGCTAGCTAGTTGGGCTAGTTCGACCGATTAGCCAGGCCGCCGCCACATTTGTTTTTTCACCTTTTTTTATCTACTTGCGGCAGTAAATTTAAATATCCACCGCGGTGTTGCTCTCGGTGTTTGGGTGCGGCAGGATTTTTAATTTTTGATTGGCGGGGCAGGCGCAGGATTTTTAATTTTTTGATTGGCGGGAGCGGCGCGCGACAATTAGTCACGATGACTCGCTGTAAAAATCCCTTTGCTCCCGATGTGAGAAGTCGTCGTGGTGTTTTACCATGGTGAAAACCAAAAGATTCCCGCTCCTCGGCTGGCTCTCTCCGCCTTCCGTGATTGCATTGCCTTTCAGCCATTTCGCCCCTTTGCTTCCTCTCCCCATTGCTTCTACCTAGTGCCATGGCAGCGCAGCAGATCCACGGAGTCCGAGGTGAGGCGCTGACACGAGAGCTCCATGCCAGGATCACGGAGCTCGGGGCCAGGGCGTGGAGCTCCGTGAGCTCAAGGAGGAGAGGAGTGCCATGCTCCTCCGTTATGTCGCGGGAGTTCACGGAGCTTCAAAAGCGGCGCCCACCACAAAGATGCTCGGCGTCGCGGCGTTCTTTGCGAAAGCGGAGATCGATAGGCCGTCGGGGAGCCGGCTGGGCGCGAAGCGGGCCGATCGTGACGAGGTCCAGATCGCCTCGGCCACTTGGTGAACCAAGTTGCCACGCACGTGTTGCGGCTGCGCGATGCCTACCATTGTGCCAGTGCGACGATGCCGGCCGTCGGGCTAAACCTGTTCGACCACCCGGTCGACTTCAACGAGCTGCGGCTTCCTGACCTGGTCTCCTTCTTCACCTATATCTCCGAGGAGCTGAGCCGTCTCCGCGCAATGGTGGGGGCTGAGCTGGACAAGGAGGGGTTGCGGGCTGCCATCGTCGTTGCCGGGCGAATCCTTTCAGGGCTCCGTCACCGAAATCCATTCGTGCCATTGGACACCGTCTTTGACGAGCTGGCTCCCGTCGACCGGGAGCGGGCTCTGCGGGCGGTTGCACCCTGCATCACCAACGTCGTGCGCCTCGAGAAGCAGAGGGACTTGGTGGTGTTTAGGCGCCCTCTGCATGGGCATGTCCATGTCTCGGCGCAACATGACCGTTGGATCAAACTCAGACGGTGCAGATCATTCACTGTAGCACAAAGCGTGTGGGTGTGTTTGGTTGCATTCTCATCTCAATATAGTTGTTTCCTCTTCGTGTATTTTTGTCAACCTACTAGTGTGGACTCATGCACCCTTCATGGTTCATGCACTCTGCCAAACACCCAAAAGTGGGTCGAGAAGGGAACTTTTGCTCCCATCCCGTGCACCCTTCATACACCCTGTCTAACACTATAGAATGTGCTTCATATGGTTCATGTTTCGTGGACTACTGTAGCACCGTACTCTCCGTGTGTTGTGGACCTAGTTCTGTTAACATTGATCTCACCATTCATTCTCGACCGGACAGTCGAAAAAAAGGTACTATGTTACATATAGGAGTAGTTGACATGCGCACAACATCATTTGTTATTGTCATATCTTACTACACTAGCAACAAGATTGTGTAGTACTGACGTATGAACCACTGCACATGCCTAGTTGTAGGAGCACTGTGTATGTTCAAGTGGTTGCCGTGTTTCGCACTCCTCCGTCGTAAGAGTGGAAACGCTTGTTGTAATCATTTTTTTCTTCAGAATGAAAAACAGTGGACATGCTCTACCATGCGGATCCTCCTCCAGCCATGCACTAAATTACTCACTTCCGCCGACGTGTGGGACAGCCAGCACCTGGGTCCACCAGCCATGCACTAAATTACTCCGTAGTAGAGTGACGGTAGACTACCCCGATCGAACCGCCGCAGTAATGCCCAATGAGTCGTCAAATCACAAAACCCCCTCCTTTCCAGCAGTAAGTTGGACGGACGAAGCAACCATCATTTCACTCTTCTCTCTCAGCTTCCTCTCTTGAAGAAAACCCCCACTCGCTTCGCTTCTCCCTCATCTCGTTCCTCCTTTCACTCTTCTCTCTCAGCTTCCTCTCTTGGATGGACGCCGGAGCACCGGCCGACGTGATGTCTATGGCTCTGGCCAAAACCGTCGAGGCTCATGGTACGAAGAAGCGCAAGCACCCCGCAGAAACTACCACAGATAATCTCAAAGCCATCGCCCTGTCCAAGCCCCCCTCTCAGGGATCCCTCATTAAGCAAGTCCAGGTAATGACTCTTGTTGACGATCTTTTTCTCGATCTTGATCGTGTTTTTTCATCTAACACGCAGTACTAGTACTGGTAGTACAACTTTCTGGGTGATCTTGCATGTGATTTTAGTGTGCCAAATGACGGTTCTAAATTCCTCTTTTGAGCAAAACATGCAAGAGGTTGACACTGATTTCTTATAGATTACTTTCAACTACTCCCTCTGTCCCAAATTTTAGTATCAAGTCACATTTTAGTATTAGATACATCCATATCTAGACAAATCTAAGACAAGAATTTTGGGACGGAGGGAGTACTTTATGAACATCAATGCTACCTTTTAAGAGGGTATATTTGCCTCAGTAACTTGTGTTATGGATATTGCATGTAATCCCTCTACTCTCATGCCTTTGAAGACATGTTCTAGTGTCTTTGTTCACTCATTTCTGTGCGTATATGTAGTCATATATGGAGTATAATATCGAAAATCATCTTATATTTCTGAACAGAGGTAGTAATGAAATATGGTTTCTGTTTGAATTAGAACCAGGTCCGCGGTGGAGATGAAGTTCTCAAAGTCATGCCGTGTGAACTGGAAGACCTGATGATGAGTTCTACTTCTGAACTATCCAGCTGATGTGTCCTTGTCGCCATGTGTCCTGAACTAGTGTTTTCTGTAGCATTTTTGTCGGCGTGTTCTCGAGGCTGTACTTGACCACAACAATTTCTGGCTCGCCCTTCGATTCTGAAGGGTGTGGTTCTTGTAAAGCTTCCCAACAAATCTGATGCGGCCTGTCTTCATCATCATGTTTATGAGTGGAAAGACCACTCTGTTAGGTTCTCAAGGTTGACAAGATGGTGATGGTGCATGTAGACATCTCACACGAAGTCCATGGCCTACTCGAGTTATGCGGGGTTCATCTCGTGGGTCGGTGGAAAGAAATAGTCTGCAGAGTTTAGTTAGTGCAACTTTGCTTGTCCGTAGTAAGTACTATTGTTCAAGACTTGATTTGTGTTTGTGAACCCTGTATTGTTTATTAGTACTGCCGCTTTTGGTGTGTGGTCAGTCCACGAGAACGGTCTATGTTAATGTCTGTCCACTCAATTCATCTGTACATTTTGAAGTATCCAGATCATATTTTTTGAGAGGACGGTTTATCAATTATGGTTACACTCCAATATCTGTATGCATTGCAGGGTTTATCGCACCCACCAGGATTTCCAGTCCATGGATGTTCGGTCCATACGATTTGTCACGACCTTTGGACTGTCACCTTGTGGGAGTAGGCGGGGCCCTGCATGCCACGCGTAGTTGGACGATCAATCTTCTGCTTAGTACTTCAACATAGTGATTTCCTGGTAAGGATTCACTCGTGTCACATCAAGTAAATCTTATTGATTTACTGTCTAAATCTTATTGATTTAATGTCAGGTTTTCTTTCTTTTCCTGTAATTTTACGATGCAGGTTTTGCCATGTGACATTCATCACAGAATAAACCGTTTGGTTTGCTCTCGATGGCTATTTTGCAGGTTTCACTTCTTATGTCGTGTCGATGAACGAAGGCACCGTCCATCACTTATATTATTGGAAAAAATTGATCACCTGTTGTCCGAGTACAAGCTGAATCCCTATGATGAACTGCAGTTTGGTTTAACAAAACGCCACAATTAGTCCTTCTCGTTTAAAAGAAATGAAGAAAAAAATTGGATCACGGTCACGGATCCTAGTCAAGTTAGAAAGCTGATCAGCAGACCGGACACGATCGCCATTGTCTCGCATGAGATCAAGCACCGGTAGTTGCTCTAGCACCGACAATGGCGTAAGCTCGGTCCGATCCAAATGAGGATTGGGCACCGACAGCGTCGGTGATCAGTCGATCTAGCGGAGGATCGGGCATCGACACGGCACCAGCTCTACAAGGAGCACCATCTCCGGCAGCAGAACGGCTTCGCACCTGCACCAACACTTGCACTTGCATTTGGTCCGCCCGTGCGGTTGCACCAACAACAGATGGGCTGCAGTTCGCACTTCATATACCAAAGTCCTTACAAAACCGACATGTCCACCTTCTTGGTAAGCATTGGCCGCCCAAGTGCTTCGTTCTTTTTTCTTTCCATGTTGTTTCACATGATTCACTGTGTTGATCTAATTGTTTGGGTATGTCTTCTTGTTTGCAAACAGAGAATTCCTAGAGCAACGAGGGAGTCGTTCAACTATCCGGGCGATCATGCCAAGTTTCTCTTACCATACGCAGCCTTGGTGTGAATGAACCTGCTCAATATACCGTAAGTACAAAGGATGGTCGCATGATGATTGATGCTAAAGGATGGTCAAGGTTCAAATCTAAATCATATCTTGCGGTAGGGGATGATGTCAAAATCGAACTTTCTCGGCAAGGAGAGCTGGTCCAAATCAACTTTGAAATTCTTCAGTAGCAGCACACAACTGCCGAACTGATCTATCCTCCGAGAGATTTTGATGTAATAATCTGGCATGGTGAAACAAGTGTCCTGTGTGTATAAGTAGTACGACAGTATTATTTATCACATGGTATATCGTTGATAGAATTGCAACTCTGATTGCTGGTTAGGAACTGTCGTTCGATTTCATTCCAACAATTGCCGTGCTTTATTCAATTTTGTGTATTCTCCTTGCGACAACATCTAAAACCAGCGCAGTACCGATCGCTTGCAATATGAAAAGCGCTGAGGTAGAACACATGGGCCCCCAAACATGCAGGGTCGGCCTGTGGCCCAAAGTCCAGAACCGTGAGCCTATCTGAGTAGTATATTCTCAGCTGAACCCCCATAATGCCCGTGCGTTGCAGAGGGAGTATATTTCTCGACAAGGTGAGCCTGTGATATAAAAGATTTGTATATTTCTTTATAGAGGGAGTATCTCTCTGTCAAAAAATATATTTATGTGTAACTAGTTACTCCTGTCTTTCTACTTCCTTTCGCTGATATGTGGGGCAACCGGCAACGGGGTCCACATGCCATATGCACAAATTAGAGTGCACAACTTCACGGTAGACACACCCCGGTCGTAGCGCCGCAGTAATGCCCAATGAGCCGTCAAATCACAACCCCCTTCCAAATTTAGCGATGGTCGGACGGATGAAGCTGCTTATTTCACTGGGCCTGAATCCCCTTCTCCCTCGTCTACTTGTTCAGAGAAAACCCCCGCTCGGCGATTGCATAGGGTTTTCTCATGGAGAACCAGGTACGAATTCTTCATCCATCCCCGATAAATCCAAGTCCCTTGGTCGCAGGTAATCCTAGGATGGCAGCCGCCGCCGTTGATGCATTTTTCTTCGTACTGAATCTAGTGTGTTTCAGTTGCAGTGCCCAAAGTGCGAGTACCCTACAGATTTCTACGCCCTCGACGAGATGCCACACTTGTTCCTTATCATCCTACCACAGCATTTTGAAACGCGCACAGTATGTTCCTACAATCCTCTTCTCTATCCGGGAGGGTGGGGTTTTTTTGAACATGTTGTGTTCTCATATTATTTTTCCTGCAGTGTATTATTTGCTCTGCCAGAACACATGTACTCAAGATGCTCGGCCTTGCCATAACTGAATACACTAGTTTAATGGTCACAGTGAAGACAATCCATGGATATTACTACCGAGTTGGGTTCATGAACCAAGAAGATCGCTGCTTTTTTTTATGGCCGAACTTGGATAAACTTTCTCAAGTGTTACGGACTGAAAGTTGGCGTACGAATGTTGATGGAAATAGCAGAACCTGGTCTCATCTTCACTGCGATCTTCCACCCTGACGTCATTCCAATTGTTCATCCATGTTAGTTTTGTATCTGGTTCTTGCTTGTTTCCTCGATTACTTCTTAATCCACCTATTCTGTCTAATAATCACAATTTAACTTTAGAAGTAGCAATGAATCTCTCACGAAGATGCTACTTCTAACTAATATTTTCCTATAATTGGTGGCACGTGTAGGTTTTTCCAGAGTTAAGCAGCCTGCTCGTTTGTTACTCTGTAATAACTCGGCTGTTACTAATGGCACTGAAGTTGACTGGATCGACATCCACAAGTTCCTACACTTTATTGATCGTCTTAAGGTCCTTGTGGGGCGTTTCAATGGTGGAAGGCCACGTGGGATATGTGTGCCACTACTGCACTCGTTGAACAGGTCCAACTATGTCGAGAAACTTATGGTACGAGCTGTTTTCTGTTATATATGTTGTTCATAAACTATTGCTCATACACAGTTTTACAGTTGTGATCTTCTTGAAATAGGAACTGCCGAGTTCTATTGTTCCTATACAGATGCGTGACCATGGTCGGGTCAGACTTGCGCTTGGTCACAACATGATGTTTATTGAAGGAAATATGCCCTAGAGGCAATAATAAAGTTATTATTTATTTCCTTATTTCATGATAAATGTTTATTATTCATGCTAGAATTGTATTAACCAGAAACATGATACATGTGTGAATACATAGACAAACATATAGTCACTAGTATGCCTCTACTTGACTAGCTCATTAATCAAAGATGGTTATGTTTCCTAACCATAGACATGTGTTGTTATTTGATTAATGGGATCACATCATTAGGAGAATGATGTGATTGACATGACCCATTCCGTTAGCCTAGCACTTGATCGTTTAGTATATTGCTATTGCTTTCTTCATGACTTATACATGTTCCTGTAACTATGAGATTATGCAACTCCGCTTACGGAGGAACACTTTGGTGCTACCAAACGTCACAACGAATCGGGTGATTATAAAGGAGTACTACAGGTGTCTCCAAAGGTACATGTTGGGTTGGCGTATTTCGAGATTAGGTTTTGTCACTCCGATTGTCGGAGAGGTATCTCTGGGCCCTCTCGGTAATGCACATCACTATAAGCCTTGCAAGCAATGTAGCTAATGAGTTAGTTACGGAATGATGCATTACGTAAACGAGTAAAGAGACTTGCCAGTAACGAGATTGAACTAGGTATTGGATACCGACGATCGAATCTCGGGCAAGTAACATACCGATGACAAAGGGAACAACGTATGTTGTTATGCGGTTTGACCGATAAAGATCTTCGTAGAATATGTAGGAGCCAATATGGGCATCCAGGTTCCGCTATTGGTTATTGACCAAGAATAGTTCTAGGTCATGTCTACATAGTTCTCGAACCCGTAGGGTCCGCACGCTTAAGGTTACGATGACAGTTTTATTATGAGTTTATGAGTTTTGATGTACCAAGGAGTTCGAGTCCCGGATGAGATCGGGGACATGACGAGAAGTCTCGAAATGGTCGAGACGTAAAGATCGATATATTGGACGACTATATTCGGAGTTCGGAAAGGTTCCGAGTGATTCGGTATTTTTCGAGTACCCAGAGTTAGGGAATTCGCCGGGAGAAGTATTGGGCCTTATTGGGCCCTGCGGAAGAGAGAGAGGGCTGCCTAGGGCAGGCCGCGCCCCATGGCCTAGTCCGAATTGGACTAGGGGAGGCCGCACCCCTCCTTCCTTCCCTTCTCTCTTCCCTTCCTTGTCTCCTACTCCTAATACATGGAAGGACTCCTAGTTGGACTAGGAAGGGGAAACCTACTCCCGGTGGGAGTAGGACTCCCATGGCGCGCCTCCTAGGGCCGGCCTCCTCCTCCCTCCCTCCTTTATATACGGGGCAGGGGGCACCCCATGGACACACAAGTTGATCTACGGATCGTTCCTTAGCCGTGTGCGTGCCCCCTCCACCATATTCCACTTCGGTCATATCGTCATGAGCTTAGGCGAAGCCTGCGCCGTAGATTCATATCGTCGTGGAGCTTAGGCGAAGCCTCGCGCCGTGGAGCATCATCATCGCCACCACGCCGTCGTGCTGACGGAACTCATCCCCGACGCTTTGCTGGATCGGAGCCCGGGGATCGTCATCGAGCTGAACGTGTGCTGAACTCGGAGGTGCCGTGCGTTCGGTACTTGGATCGATCGGATCGTGAAGACGTACGACTACATCAACCGCGTTGTTATAACGCTTCCGCTTACGGTCTACGAGGGTACGGACATACACTCTCCTCTCGTTGCTATGCATCACCATGATCTTGCGTGTGCGTGGAAATTTTTGAAATTACTACGCTCCCCAACAAAGGCATCCGAGCCTGGTTTTATGCGTTGATGTCATATGCACGAGTAGAACACAAGTGAGTTGTGGGCGATATAAGTCATAGTGCTTACCAGCATGTCATACTTTGGTTCGGCGGTATTGTGAGATGAAGCGCCCGGACCGACATTACGCCAGACGCTTACGCGAGACTGGTTTCACCGCTTGAGCACTCGTTGCTTAAAGGTGACCGGCGGGTGTCTGCTTTCTCTCACTTTAGTTGAACTGAGTGTGGCTACGCCCAGTCCTTGCGAAGGTTAAAACAGCACCAACTTGACAAACTATCGTTGTGGTTTTGATGCGTAGGTAAGAACGGTTCTTGCTCAGCCCGTAGCAGCCACATAAAACTTGCAACAACAAAGTAGAGGACGCCTAACTTGTTTTTGCAGGCATGTTGTGATGTGATATGGTCAAGACGTGATGCTATATTTATTGTATGAGATGATCATGTTTTGTAACCGAAGTTATCGGCAATCGGCAGAAGCCATATGGTTGTCGCTTTATTGTATGAAATGCAACGCCATGTAATTGCTTTACATTATCACTAAGCGGTAGCGATAGTCGAGAAGCAATAGTTGGCGAGACGACAACGATGCTACGATGGAGATCAAGGTGTCGCGCGGTGACGATGGTGATCATGAGGGTGCTTGAGATGGAGATCACAAGCACAAGATGATGATGGCCATATCATATCACTTATATTGATTGCATGTGATGTTTATCCTTTATGCATCTTATCTTGCTTTGATTGACGGTAGCATTATAAGATGATCTCTCACTAAAATTATCAAGAAGTGTTCTCCCGAGTATGCACCGTTGCGAAAGTTCTTCGTCTTTGAGACTCCACGTGATGATCGGGTGTGATAGGCTCTACGCTCAAATACAACGGGTGCAAAACAGTTGCGCACGCGAATACTCAGTTAAACTTGACGAGCCTAGCATATAACAGATATGGCCTCGGAACACGGAGACCGAAAGGTCGAGCGTGAATCATATAGTAGATATGATCAACATATTGATGTTCACCATTGAAACTACTCCATCTCACGTGATGATCGGACATGGTTTAGTTGATATGGATCACGAATCACTTAGAAGATTAGAGGATATCTATCTAAGTGGGAGTTCTTAAGTAATATGATTAATTGAACTTTAATTTATCATGAACTTAGTCCTGGTAGTATTTTGCAAATTATGTTGTAGATCAATAGCTCGCGTTGTTGCTTCCCTATGTTTTTGCTTCCCTATGTTTTTATATGTGTTCCTAGAGAAAATTGTATTGAAAATGTTAGTAGCAATGATGCGGATTGGATCCGTGATCTGAGGTTTATCCTCATTGCTACACGTAAGAATTATGTCCTTAATGCACCGCTAGGTGACAGACCTATTGCAGGAGCAAATGCGACGTTATGAACGTTTGGCTAGCTCAATATGATGACTACTTGATAGTTTAGTGCACCATACTTAACGGCTTAGAATCGGGACTTCAAAGACGTTTTGAACGTCATGGACCATATGAGATGTTCCAAGTTGAAGTTAATATTTCAAGCAAATACCCGAGTTGAGAGATATGAAGTCTCCAACAAGTTCTATAGCTAAAAGATGGAGGAGAATCGCTCAACTAGTGAGCATGTGCTCAGATTGTCAGGTACTTCAATCGCTTGAATCAAGTGGGAGTTAATCTTCCGGATAAGATAGTGATTGACAGAATTCTCTAGTCACCATCACTAAGTTACTAGAACTTCGTGATGAACTATAGTATGCGAGGGATGACGAAAACTATTCCCAAGCTCTTCGCGATGCTAAAATCGGCGAAGGTAGAAATCAAGAAAAAACATCAAGTGTTGATGGTTGACAAGACCACTAGTCTCAAGGAAAAGGGCAAAGGGAAGAAGGGGAACTTCAAGAAGAACGGTAAGCAAGTTGCTGTTCGAGTGAAGAAGCCCAGGTCTGGACCTAAGCCTGAGACTAAGTGCTTTTGCTACATTGGAACTGGTCACTGGAAGCGGATCTACCCCAAGTATTTGGCAGATAAGAAGGATGGCAAAGTGAACAAAGGTATATTTGATATACAGATTATTGATGTGTATTTTACTAGTGTTATAGTAACCCTCAAGATTTGATACTTGGTTCGGTTGCTAAGAGTAGTAACTCAAACGGAGTTGCGAATGAACAGAAACTAGTTGAAGGGAAGTGATGATGAGTGTTGGAAGTAGTTCCAGATTGATATGATCATCATCACACACCCCTATACTTTCGGGATTAGTGTTGAAACCTAAATAAATGTTATTTGGCGTTTATGCTGAGCATAAATATGATTTGATCATGTTTATTGTAATACGGTTATTCATTTAAAGTCAAAGAATAATTGTTGTTCGCTTACATGAATAAAACCTTCAAAGGTCATACACCCAATAAAAATAGTTTGTTGGATCTCGATCGTAGTGATACACATATTCATAATATTGATGCCAAAAGATGCAAAGTTAATAATGATAGTGCAACTCATTTGTGGCACTTGCCGTTTAGGTCATATTGGTGTAAAGCGCATGAAGAAACTCCATGCTAATGGGATTTTGGAATCACTTGATTATGAATCACTTGATGCTTGCGAACCATGCCTTATGGGCAAGATGACTAAAGACTCGCTCTCCGGAACAATGGAGCGAGCAAATGACTTATTGGAAATAATACATACCGATGTATGCGGTTCGATGAGTGTTAAAGCTCACGGCAAGTATCGTTATTTTCGACCTTCACAGATGATTTGAGCAGATATGGGTATATCTACTTGATGAAACACAAGTCTGAAACATTTGAAAAGTTCAAAGAATTTCAGAGTGAAGTGAAGAATCATCGTAACAAGAAAATAAAAGTTTCTACGATATGATCGCAGAGGAAAAATATTTGAGTTACGAGTTTGGCCTTCAGCTTAAAACAATGTGAAATAGTTTCACTACTCACGCCACCGAACACCACAAAGATAATGATGTGTCCGAACGGCGAATCACTTTATTGGATATGGTGCGATCTATGATGTATCTTACCGATTTACCACTATCGTTTTGGGGTTATGCATTAGAGACAGCTGCATTCACGTTTAATAGGGCACCATCTAAATCCGTTGAGATGATACCGTATGAACTATGGTTTAGCAAGAAACCTAAGTCGTCGTTTCTTAAAGTTTGGAGTTGTGATGCTTATGTGAAAAAGTTTTCACCTGATAAGCTCGAACCCAAATCGGAGAAGTGCGTCTTCATAGAATACCCAAAGGTAACTATTGGGTACACCTTCTATCACAGATCCGAAAGCAAGATATTTGTTGCTAAGATGGATCCTTTCTAGAGAAGAAGTTTCTCTCGAAAGAAGTGAGTGGGAGGAAAGTAGAACTTGATGAGGTAATTGTACCTTCTCCCTTATTGGAAAGTAGTTCATCACAGGAATCTTCCTACACCAATTAGTGAGGAAGTTAATGATGATGATCATGAAACTTCAGATCAAGTTGCTACCAAACCTCGTAGGTCTTCTAGAGTAAGATCCGCACCAGAGTGATACGGTAATCATATTCTAGAAGTCATGTTACTAGACCATGATGAACCTACGAACTATGAGGAAGCGATGATGAGCCCAGATTCCGCGAAATGGTTTGAGACCATGAAATCTGAGATGGGATCCATGTATGAGAACAAAGTGTGGACTTTGATTGATTTGCCCGATGATCGGCAAGTCATAGAGAATAAATGGATCTTCAAGAGGAAGACAGACGTTGATAGTAGTGTTACTATCTACAAAGCCCGACTTGTTGCAAAAGGTTTTCGACAAAGTTCAAGGTGTTGAATACGATGAGATTTTCTCACTCGTAGCGATGCTTAAGTCTGTCCAAATCATGTTAGCAATTGCCACATTTTATGAAATCTGGCAAATGGATGTCAAAACTACATTCTTTAATGGATTTATTAAAGAAGAGTTGTATATGATGCAACCAGAAGGTTTTGTCAATCCTAAAGGAGCTAACAAAATGTGCAAGCTCCACCGATCCATCTATGGACTGGTGCAAGCATCTCGGAGTTGGAATAAACGCTTTGATAGTGTGATCAAAGCATATGGTTGTATACAGACTTTTGGAGAAGCCTGTATTTACAAGAAAGTGAGTGGGAGCACTACAGCATTTCTGATAAGTATATGTGAATAACATATTGTTGATCGGAAATAATGTAGAATTATTCTGCAAAGCATAAAGGAGTATTTGAAAGGAGTTTTTCAAAGAAAGACCTCGGTGAAGCTGCTTACATATTGAGCATCAAGATCTATTGAGATAGATCAAGACACTTGATAAGTTTTTTCAATAAGCACATACCTTGTCAAGATTTTGAAGTAGTTCAAAATGGAACAGTCAAAGAAAAGTTCTTGCCTGTGTTGCAAAGGTGTGAAATTGAGTAAGACTCAAATCCCACCACGGCGAGAAAATAGAAAAGAGAATGAAAGTCATTCCCTATGCCTCAATCATAGGTTCTATAAAGTATGCTATGCTATGTACCGCACCTATTGTATACCTTGCTCTGAATTTGGCAAGGAGTACAATAGTGATCTAGGAGTAGATCATTTGGACATTGGTCAAGAACATCCTTAGTGAGGACTAAGGAAATATTTCTCGATTATGGAAGTGATAAAAGAGCCCGTCGTAAAGAGTTACATCGATGCAAGCTTTTTACACTGATCCAGATGACTCTAAGTCTCAATCTGGATACATATTGAAAATGGGAGCAATTAGCTAGAGTAGCTCCGTGCGAGCATTGTAGACATAGAATATTTGCTAAATACATACGGCTCTGAATGTGATGAGATCTGTTGACTAAACTTCTCTCACGAGCAAAACATGATCATACCTTAGTACTCTTTGGGTGTTAATCACATAGCGATGTGAACTAGATTATTGACTCTAGTAAACCCTTTGGGTGTTGGTCACATGACGATGTGAACTATGGGTGTTAATCACATACGATGTGAATATTAGTGTTGAATCACATGATGATGTGAACTAGATTATTGACTCTAGTGCAAGTTGGAGACTGAAGGAAATATGCCCTAGAGGCAATAATAAAGTTATTATTTATTTCCTTATTTCATGATAAATGTTTATTATTCATGCTAGAATTGTATTAACCGGAAACATGATACATGTGTGAATACATAGACAAACATATAGTCACTAGTATGCCTCTACTTGACTAGCTCATTAATCAAAGATGGTTATGTTTCCTAATCATAGACATGTGTTGTTATTTGATTAATGGGATCACATCATTAGGAGAATGATGTGATTGACATGACCCATTCCGTTAGCCTAGCACTTGATCGCTTAGTATATTGCTATTGCTTTCTTCATGACTTATACATGTTCCTGTAACTATGAGATTATGCAACTCCGCCATCGGAGGAACACTTTGGTGCTACCAAACGTCACAACGTAATCGGGTGATTATAAAGGAGTACTACAGGTGTCTCCAAAGGTACATGTTGGGTTGGCGATTTGAGATTAGGTTTTGTCACTCCGATTGTCGGAGAGGTATCTCTGGGCCCTCTCGGTAATGCACATCACTATAAGCCTTGCAAGCAATGTAGCTAATGAGTTAGTTACGGAATGATTCATTACGTAACGAGTAAAGAGACTTGCCAAGAACGAGATTGAACTAGGTATTGGATACCGACGATCGAATCTCGGGCAAGTAACATACCGATGACAAAGGAACAACGATGTTGTTATGCGGTTTGACCGATAAAGATCTTCGAGAATATGTAGGAGCCAATATGGGCATCCAGGTTCCGCTATTGGTTATTGACCAAGAATAGTTCTAGGTCATGTCTACATAGTTCTCGAACCCGTAGGGTCCGCACGCTTAAGGTTACGATGATGTTTTATTATGAGTTTATGAGTTTTGATGTACCGAAGGAGTTCGGAGTCCCGGATGAGATCGGGGACATGACGAGAAGTCTCGAAATGGTCGAGACGTAAAGATCGATATATTGGACGACTATATTCGGAGTTCGGAAAGGTTCCGAGTGATTCGGGTATTTTTCGGAGTACCGGAGAGTTAGGGAATTCGCCGGGGAGAAGTATTGGGCCTTATTGGGCCTGGGAAAGAGAGAGGGCTGCCTAGGGCAGGCCGCGCCCCATGGCCTAGTCCGAATTGGACTAGGGGAGGCCGCACCCCTTCTTCCTTCCCTTGTCTCTTCCCCTTCCTTGTCTCCTACTCCTAATACATGGAAGGACTCCTAGTTGGACTAGGAAGGGGGAATCCTACTCCCTGGGAGTAGGACTCCCCATGGCGCGCCCTCGTGGGGCCGGCCTCCTCCTCCCTCCCTCCTTTATATACGGGGCAGGGGCACCCATGGACACACAAGTTGATCTACGGATCGCCCTTAGCCGTGTGCGGTGCCCCCTCCACCATATTCCACTTCGGTCATATCGTCATGAGCTTAGGCGAAGCCCTCGCGCCGTAGATTCATATCGTCATGAGCTTAGGCGAAGCCCTGTGCGGTGGAGCATCATCATCGCCACCACGCCGTCGTCGACGGAACTCATCCCCGACGCTTTGCTGGATCGGGCCCGGGATCGCCATCGAGCTGAACGTGTCTGAACTCGGAGGTGCCGTATGTTCGGTACTTGGATCGGTCGGATCGTGAAGACGTCGACTACATCAACAGCGTTGTTATAACGCTTCGCTTACGGTCTCACGAGCGTGAGACATACACTCTCCCCTCTCGTTGCTATGCATCACCATGATCTTGCGTGTGCGTAGGAATTTTTTTGAAATTACTACGTTCCCCAACATTTATGTCTACCTACTCAATTCCCCTTGGAGGTGAAAAGATACTTATTCGTCGGTGGTCTCAAATAATGAAGGCCCATCCATCTTGGAGAATAGGACAGAAGATTATGTTCATGCTTTTCCATGGCTCTAAAGCGAATATCCTGTTTATTGACCACGTTGCAAGATGAAGCCACTTTCAGAATGTTGTGGATGCGCGGGGTGGCGCCTGGGCCTTGTCCTGGGGCTTGGCGGCCTCACCCTTGGTTAACTGTAGGCAAAGTAGCACTGTTCGAGGCGTGCTTTGTACGGTTGAACCTATATAAGTACTCATACTACTTTCATCTTTGGTTGTTAAGTGCCCCTGCTGGTTTCAGTTAAGGTTGTTAAGTACTCCTGCTGCTTTTACAGTATGTCGTGTTTCTTCAATCCTGTCTTCCTCCAGCCGCCAAAACCAAACCAAGACAAGCGGGGCCGCCTGCTTCCGCCTCCCACGGCTAGCTGTGCCTCAGCGCACGAATCGCCACCCCACCGTCTCCTAAATCGTTAACGCCGACGTCCTCTGCGCGCTTTGGTGCACTCGCCGCGGTGCCGCCCTCTCGCGTTATCAGCATGGTCAACAAACAACAGGAATCGGGAGAAGTACGTGGAGAGGATGACAGTAGGGGCCCACCACATCAGCGTATGGAAAAATAAAATGCTTCCGTGTTTTCCTGACATCTGGGACCCACGACATTGTGAGCGTATATAGTCAATAGACAAGAGAACAGCACAAGATTGGCTGACACAGGGACGAGCTACTCAAGTAGTGTTTTTTTGTTTGGTATTGTTGAGACGGAGCAGGGTTTGAACTGGGTTGTGGCCCGTCTAGCCCAGGCTTATATTTTATGTTCACCATGTGACCAGCCAGCTATTTTTTCTTTGAGAAAATGAGCCCAATTTAATTTTTCTGAAGAATACCCAATCCAGGCCTACTTATTTTTCTACGCCCTGATGGGCTGCAACTCTTTCAAGACGCCTACAAATCTTGAAAGTAATATGAAATGGGTTGTAAATATAAAAACAGATGACAAATTGGCAATTACTTTATAATTTCTGATTTTTTTCACATTTTCAGATTCCTATTTCACTGGGCATTAACCTAATTTAAATATATCTTCAAAGTACTTTAAATCTGCCTCGACATTTCGGTATTAAAAATAGTTTGGAACCCACGAATATGCGAAATTGGCCTGGCCAACCAAAAAAAACGACGCAATAAATTGCATAAGAAGTTGCCATGAGCTATATATAATCTATTAAAAAAGAGGGAGTGGTCTGACTTGTGGGCCTGTTTAGTTGACGCAGATGCAAGATTTTTTAGTTATTATATACTACGCCAACAAACGATTCTAGCAGACGTAACGTTGGATGTCAATCCAACGGCCGTCGTGTTTCTTCAACCTCGATCTTCTTGCTCCACCGCCAAAGCAGCGGCAGGGACCGCCTCCTCGCCTCCGTGGCCGATCAGTGTCTTGCACAGCAGCCTCAGCCACCCCTAATACTCCCACCGCTGGCCAGGGCATCCCTCTACTCACCCACACCCCCTGTTATTCTGCGGCGACGGCAGCCTCACACCGCAGCCGAACCGGTGAACCCTCTTACTCCTCTCCGTGCGGGCTTCCACTACCGCGTCTTCCCCGGCTCCGCGTCGTCACCTTCCTAGGCCTCGCTGTCGTCCATTGCCATGGTGCTCTCGGTGCGGCGTGGTCAATGTGGTCAATGACCGACTTCCATCGGAAGAGTACTGTACGTGGAGAGGCTGACAGCTGGGTCCACGGCAGCCGCAAGGAAGTGCCTCCTAATTACGTGGAAAATGATTATTCCTCCACCTAACAGCAGGGACCCACCGGACGAGCCACCAGTATTTCACGAAAAAAGCGTTTCCCCCTGACTCCTGGGACCCACAGGACGGGCCACCGATTTAGCAAAAAAATGTCCCCATCATCGGCTCGGACCCACCGGAAGTGCCTCCTTATTACGCACAAAAAATGAATACCCCTGCTAGCCGGGACCAATCTTGGTGGGAGGCTGACTTGTGGGCCTACTAAGTTGATCGATGGAGGCCTTTGTCAACTTTAGTCAATATATGAACGATTCTAGCTCCAAAGGACCGTGCGATGTCCATCCAACGGCCGTAGTGCTTCTTCAACCTCTGGTCTTCTTGCTCCTGCCGCCCAAAGCAGCGCCGGTCGTGCCGCCTGCTCCTGCCGCCCGTGGCCGGCTGTGATGCCGTGGAGGCCTCACCGCCCCTACTACTCCCACTGCTGGCCGTGCCATCCCTCTACGCACCCACACCCCTCGTTATTGCGGCGGCGGCAGCCTCACACCGCAACCCGAGAGTGAACCTCATACTCCTCTCGCGTGGGCATCCACCGCCGCATCTTCCCGGCTCTGCGTCGCCCCTTCCTAGGCCTCACCGTCGCCCACCGCCTCGGTGCTCTCGGCGCCGCGTAGTCAACGTGGTCAAGGAATGGCTTCCATCGGACGTGGATCAGACGTGGAGAGGCCGATAGTGGGTCCACGGCCGCGGCAAGGAAGTGCCTCCTTATTACGCACAAAATAATTATTCCTCCACCGACAATGGGACCCACCGGACGGGCCATGAAAAACGTTCCCCACGCCACCGGGACCCACTACTACATCTTCGCACGCAAGGAAGTGCGTCCAAAAAACAATTAGCCCCACATTGCTGGGACCCACCAGCTACATCTTCGCACGCAAGGAAGTGCATCCGCAAAAAACGATTCGCCCCGACTGCTGGGACCCACCAGCTACATCTTCGCACGCAAGGAAGTGCGTCCGCAAAAAAGAACAAAACGATTAGCCCCACCACTCGGGACCCACCAGCTACATCTTCGCAGCAAGGAAGTGCTTGATACCGACCCACCTGGTCGAAGCGTGCGTGGCGTTGTCATTCTGGTCGCGAACGTGTACGTACATACTGGTCGATGTAGAGGCGGGCACGTGTCGTAGTAGAGGCGCGCACGTAGCATGTACACGTACGTACAACGTCGAGGGTGCAAGAAAGAAAATACGACCACGTACGTACATATGGGCAGGGTCTCGAACGCCTACTCGCGCATACGTACATGGCTGGGTCAGAACGGAAAAACAGCGTCGTCGCCGTGTTCATGGGGAGCCAACCGGCTGGGTCGGAACGGAATGCGTGGTCGTGTTCATCGGGAGGGCTTGGACGGAACATGTGATGGAAACGAGGCCTGGCATACCGCACAACGGAGGAAACAGACCTCCTACGTTCGGAACTGGGTCCTGTTGATCGGGAGGGGTGTGGCGTACCACAAAACGGAGGAAACGGACCTCCTATAGTCGAAACAAGGGTCCTGTTGATCGGGAGGGGTGTGGCATACCGCAAAACCGACGAAACGGACCTCCTACGGTCGAAACGGGGTCCTGTTGATCGGGAGGGGTGTGGCGTACCGCAAAACGGAGGAAACGGACCTCCTATGGTCGAAACGGGGTTCCTGTTGATCGGGAGGGGTGTGGCGTACCGCAAAACGGACGAAACGGGCCTCCTACGGTCGAAACAAGGGTCTGTTGAATGAGGGGTCAGCGCATCGCAAAACGGACGAAACAGACTTGTGTTGGAGCGCTACGGTCAAAACGGGGTCATGTTCATCGGGAGGGGTGTGGCGTACCGCAAAACGGACGAAACGGGCCTCCTACGGTCGAAACAAGGGTCCCGTTGAACAGGAGGGGTCTGGCGTACCGCAAAACGGACGAAACAGACTTGTGTTGGAGCGCTACGGTCAAAACGGGGGTCATGTTCATCGGGAGGGGTGTGGCGTACCACAAAACGGGACTCCACGGGATACTCTTCATCTCCACCGTCAACCTCCTCCAGCCTCCACGGGCTACCGTCGACCTTCTCCAGCCTCCACGGGCTCCTGTTCATCCAGCCTCCACCGCGCTACTCCACCGCCATCGCTCAACCACCCTCCACCGTCTCACTGCTCATCCAGCCTCCACCGCTCTCGCTCATCCAGCCTCCACACCACGGGTCCCGTTCAACCACCCTCCACCGTCTCATCGCTCATCTAGCCCTCCACACCACGGGTCCTGTTCATCCGAGGCAACGCCACCGCCACTTGCTCATCCAACCCCCGCAACGCTCACGGTTCATCCAATCGATCGGCTTGATTAGCGGCGAGAGCGGCGAATCGCCCATCGGGTTCGATTAACAGCCATCGATCGATCGCTTCGGGTTCGATAACGCGCAGCTGCGCAGCAATCGCTCGGGTTCGATTAGAACCCAACGCCTCACTCGGGTTCGATTAGAGCCAACGCCGCATGTGTACGAGAGAACGCGCATCGCTCGCCCCGACCTCCCACCATAACCGCAACTCCCGAAATTTTCCTCCCCTCGCTTCTACCACGGTTTTTTCGTCATGGACGGCCCAAAGAATGTCATGCAGCTGCGTCTCCGGCCGCCTGTGACGAAAAGCCCATTTTCTGTCATGATTTTTGTCATAGAAGTAGGAGCCCACCACATCTATGATGATACCGGGTTTTGTCACAATTATCGTCATAGAAGTGTCATATGTATGACAGGAAAAAAAATTGTTCGGCCCAAAATGTCACATATGTGTCTTTTTTGTAGTGTTTGGACGATTCAAACGCAATTGGAGACACGGATGTTTTTGACGTGGTTCCGATAGGTGGTGCTATCGTACATCCACGTTGATGGAGACTTCAACCCTCGAAGGGTAACGGTTGCGCGAGTCCACGGAGGGCTCCACCCATGAAGGGTCCACGAAGAAGCAACCTTGACTATCTCACCATGGCCGTCGCCCACGAAGGACTTGCCTCACTAGCGGTAGATCTTCACGAAGTAGGCGATCTCCTTGCCCTTACAAACTCCTTGGTTCAACTCCACAATCTTGTCGGAGGCTCCCAAGTGACACCTAGCCAATCTAGGAGACACCACTCTCCAAGAAGTAACAAATGGTGTGTTGATGATGAACTCCTTGCTCTTGTGCTTCAAATGATAGTCTCCCCAACACTCAACTCTCTCTCATAGGATTGGATTTGGTAGAAAGATGATTTGAGTGGAAAGCAACTTGGGGAAGGCTAGAGATCAAGATTTGTGTGGTTGGAATGGAATATCTTGACCTCAACACAAGTGTAGGTGGTTCTCTCTCAGAAAATGTGTATTGGAAGTGTAGGTTCGTTCTGATGGCTCTCTCCATGAATGAAGAGGAGGTGGAGGGGTATATATATAGGCTCCACACAAAATCTAACCATTACACACAACTTACCAATCTCGGTGGGACCGAAATGAAAAACTCGATCGGACCGATTCAACAAATCTAGTGACCGTTAGGATTTTCGGTGGGACCGACATGCAACTCGGTAGGACCGATATGGTTAGGGTTAGGGCATAACGTAATCTCGGTGAGACCAATTACACAAACTCGGTGAGACCGATTTTGGTAATAAGCTAACCAAAGAGTTGGTCAGGTGAACTCGGTGGGACCGATTCGCTCATTTCGGTGAGAACGAAATGTTACAAAAGGAAAACAGAGAGTTTATGTTGCAATCTCGGTGGGACCGATCGCTCATCTCGGTAGGACCGAAACGTTACGAAGGGAAACAGAGAGATTACAATCCCATCTCGGTGAGACCAAGATCCCTATTGGTGAGACCGATTTGCCTAGGGTTTGTGGCAGTGGCTATGACATCTGAACTCGGTGGCGCCGGATGGAAAGAATCAGTAGGGCCGAGTTTGACTTTTGGTTTAGGTCATATGTGGATGTGAGAAAGTGGTTGAGGGCTTTGGAGCATATCACTAAGCATTTTGAGCAAGTAAGACATTAAGCAACATGTCACATCCCTAATTCTGGTCTGACCTAGGCTAGTTTCTATGTGAGCATCATGTTTAAATTCAAATGAAACTTGAATTGAGGAATTTTCAAAAAGCCTCAGAAAAACCTCTAAAAATAACCAACATTTAAATCTCATCAAATGAGTCCAAGAAAATGATCCTGTTATTCTGTGAAAATATTGGCATGAGGTAAAATTCAAACCAATATTTTTGGAGTCACAGAAATAATTTATTTTGGGCCTTTGATTTAAATCAATAACATATTTGGGTTGGAATTATTTCTGCTATATAAGAAATAATGTTCAAATATTTTTGTAAATTTGCTTGTGGCCTTGGACTATCTCTCTGAGCTCACACAAAAATTTACAGAAAGTTTTAAAATGATTTAGGTCTGAAACTAAATCAAAACAAATAACAGAAAATATAAATAGAAGAAGAAGCAGAAACTTACCGGGCGCCCGTTTGGTGTCTCGGGAACCCTGCACACATCGTTTGGGGCCGTGAGCAAAACTCTGGCCGGATCTCCTCGCGGATGGAACCCGAATAGGCGATAAACCTGGACTAGAGACTTGTGTGGTTAGTCAGGTCGTGGCTGACTCCTCGCCAAAGCTTCCACTTGAAGGTTGTCGAGATACACGACGTGTACATGGTGGTAAGTGGCGAGGCGTGTGTGAAGAAGTACACCCTGCAGGGTTATAACTGATCTATTCGAATAGCCGTGTCCGCGGTAAAGGACTTCTGGGTTGCCTATAACAGTTCATAGACAAGTGAAAGTGGATACTCTAAAATGCGCAAGATAAGCGTGAGTGCTATGGATGGCGTTCTCGTAGGAAGACGGGATTGGATCCATAGTGGTGTATTGATTGGTGAATATGTGGACTCGTGTGCGCCACCTCAAAAGAGTCGCTTGTAGTCGTAGTTCAGGTTAGCCACTGAGTCAAAGCTGGCTTGCTGCATTTAAACTACACCACCCCTTTGTTGATACCGATGCATATGTAGATAGTTCTGATGTAAATCTTGCTGGGTACATTTGTACTCATGTTTGCTTATTTTATGTTTTTGCAGAGAGACTTCAGTCTCGCTAGTATTTCCATGTGGACTTCGACGTTTAGCTTGATACCTCAGCTACGATCTTGTGCCCTCGGCAGGATCTGGTAGATAGTCAGGCTTCTAAGCCTTTTTCATTTGTAGATGGCTATACTCAGACATGTTAAGCTTCTGCTTGTGCCTTGACTTGTATGCTCTATATGTTGGGTCATGAGACCCATGCTTGTAATATCTCGCTCCTCGGAGCCTAATGAATAAATACTTGAGTCGTAGAGTTATGTTGTGATGCCATGTTGTATTTACACATATCGAGCATATTGTGTGTATGATTGAAATGCTTGGTATGTGTGGGATCCGACAACCTAGTTGTTTATCCTTGGTAGCCTCTCTTATGGGGAAATGTAGTCTTGTGCTTCCATGAGCCATAGTAGTCCACTACAGCCCGGTTCACCGGAGTCCTGCTAGCCCAGCACTACTGCTCCGGAACACTTTACTGGTCGGCATGTGATTCACTTTGTTCCTGTGGTTCATCCCTTCGAAATGTCACGCGGTGACATCCGAGTCCTGCCTAGCTCACATACAGCCGGGTTCCCGAGTCCTGTTAGCCCAAAGCTACAGCCCGGATTCACACGCTGGCAATCGACATGCTCGATGTTGATTCACGTATGCCTGTCCCTATAAGTTAGTGCCACTTTGGTTTCACGACTAGTCATGTCGGCCCGGGTTCTCTCTCATATGGATGCTAGCGGCACTATCATATCGTGAGCCAAAAGGTGCAAGCGGCCCCGGCCATGGTAAGGCGACACCGTGGGAATACCGTGCGTGAGGCCGCAAAGTGATATGAGGTGTTACCGCTAGATCGATGTGACTTGGAATCGGGGTCTGACAGCTTTGGTATCGAGCTTTGTCGCATGTAGGATTACCAAGCCAAACTGGTCGAAGTTGTGTCTAGAAATGCTTTAGTTATGTAAGGGAATTGATTGTGGAAGGAACGTAAGGCTCTTTTTACTCCTTATACCTCATGGCCTTCGATCCGAGTCATCCTCTTCTCTTCTACGGGGATTAAGAACTAGGCCTTCTCATCTATCTATCAGGATGACGTGTTACTAATCCATAGACTTTTAAGATTGTTGGTTTTAAGCCCCAGTTCAGTTTCTACTACTTCCATGTGTTCATAGTTGGTCTCAGAACCTTGATATTGTGATGTTGAGTGGACATGCCACTATTTTGCAGGATGTCTCAAATCATTTTGAGCATTTACAGCTGTTATGTTGTCCGAGTCATCCCAGACTAAATAGCCTGATGCATTTGCAAATTCCTTCTCTCCGTTTCTAATGATCATTTGGGCCGGATTAATCACACAAATTAGTGTGTTGATGTACTCCGCTGCCTCGGCATATATGTTGGAGCTATTATTATGAACCTAGGTGTTTTAGGGAGTCACCTAGTAATCTAGCCATGTTTTGTGTTCCCGGTGTGATGATTCTTGCCATTATTCTCGAAAGCATCCTATGATGCCATTTAGTAGTAGGTATTCTATTCCTGGGTTCTTGAAACTGAGATTACCCTACTTACCTCATGTTGATAGTGTTTGCTAGTTCCTTTAGGATATTAGTAACTTTGCGGTAGTCCTCGAGGACCGTGGTATTTCCTTCTTCCAAATACCATGAACCATTAAAGCAGAAGTTCTTTGAACCAAAATACCACAATCAGGGTACTCTTGAGGAGTTCTCCATTCATAATTGTGATTCTGCCAGTCCTACCTCTTTGCATGGGTTATCCGGAAGAAACCTGTTGAACTTGGTTCGACATACTAATCTATGCATCCACAACTCAGAAAGTTATATGTTCCTTGAGTTGACCCTTCTCCGCTGTATTCTGACCCCGTCTGTCAATTCATAGTCAGGAGTAGTCGTGCATTCGTCATCGATGCCTATTATTCTTGTGGTCTGTCAAACCATTCTATTCTGGAATGACTGGGAGAAACAAACTTTAGTACCTTGTCCACTTCGAGGATTGGGTCAAAGTAGTTGTATTTCGCAGATCAAAATGCCAATCCAGCTTTTGATTCTGTTCTACCCTGAAGTGTTACCGCCTTATGTCAAGAACGTCATGGGAATTGCACACCATCTTATGAATTCTCGATACGGTGATACTTCTCGCCATCGTTGTTCATTCCTCGGTCCCGTGTTGTTGTAACCGGAATGCCGATGTTTAACCGTGATGTGTGAAATCGATACTCCTAGCAACCTCGTTGCTTGGTAGTTAATGGACAATATTCTCATTCTTAGCGTGTTGGTTATTAAATCATCATCCTAAGATTGATCGTGCTACCTAGTCCTTATTTCGGTGCACCCTTGATCAATGAGTTAGGATTATTCAATCCCTTGCTTATTTGATCATATCGTCTTGCTCAAAAGCAGGATTGTTCTCGAGCTTAGTAACATATCGGTGGTTCGTGATATTCCGATTATCTTCTCGGAAGTATCACCAGGTTGTCACCTGACCGCTATGTTGAGTTCGTGATCAAGTTGGTTTTCTTGTAAACCACCCTTTCTCCAAGAATCTGTGTTGGATACCCTGAGCTAGTTGGTTAAGCTAAACAACAACTTGGAGAGTTGGAAGATAAAAGCTTTGCCGAATTTGGTTCTTTCTGAAGGGATATCTTTGTGTTTGTGTTTATGTGTGTGTTGAAGAAAGATGATATCTTCACCAATTGGTCCTCGTGATCAGTTGTTGGATCTGTTGTCTTGTCAAAACTTTGACTTGAGTATGGGCTATCATCAAGTCAAATCAGAACCAGCGATGTTCGTAATGTTGTCTTACTCGTGGTTGATTCCTCGAGCATATACCATTACATCTTTTGGTCTGACCAATGCTATCACCGTGTTCACATGATGGTGGAAGTCCAGTGATATGGAAATTCCGATGAGGTGTTGTTGAGCCCATCAGCAGAATTTTGTCTCCCCCATGATTCATGTTGAACATCAACCTAGTGTTGAAAACTTTGTAAGCAATGCATTCGTGTTTCGTTCATGAAGTATATGTTGGGTGTAAGAGGTGACTTTCTCCAAGTTCATGTGCATCAGGTACAAGTTGCCGCCGTGAGTTTGAGAAATATTGTTTTTGCTTTCTCCGGAATCATCCCAAGTCATTCATGCATGTGTGAAGTATTCGATGGTTTGATTGGCTCGCTACCTCCACTCCATGTGTAATCACTAGCACACCAAGCCACTGATTGATTTGTTCAAGGAAAAGAAGTTCTTAAGTGCTAATCCTTAAGGACCCAAAGGTGCGTGCGCAGGACTTCGCTCTCCGCAATGATGGTTCCCAATTGGAACTCGGTAGTGTTGCGTTGTAAGACTACTATGTGGTCATGCTTGTTTGGGATAGCGTGTTCACATGTGTGTAGCAAAACCGGCTCATGTTTTGGAGCTTGCTATCGTAGTTCATCTCCCGAGAATCTCGCAACATCATCCCATCGGTTGTGTTGCAAACTTTCCCCTTCAGGCACGTGGATGTCTGAAATATCCATGTACCAACCAGATCTGAATCTCAGGCAGATATGATGGTTGGAACATTCCCATCATTTGCATTTTGTTCCAGCTTGCACTGCCATTGTGCCAATTCCTATGAGCTGCCCTCTCAGTAATTGTTGTCCAGGATCATCCTCAAAAGTAGTCCTGTCATGGGTCCCATACATTTCCGGTGATAAGCAAAAGTCATCCATTGCGTTGTCTTCAACAAGGTAGTCCACATCATCCATTCGAATCCGGATGTGTCATTCCTTTGAACTCCGCCAAATGATCGTTTGTGATTGCCTTAGGCTGGTATAAAGAGTTTCAATGATCTAGATATCAAAAGTAATTCTTTTTTCCACTTAAGGGAATAGTTCGAGTCACCTTCCCTGAGGTGCCCCGTTTTGGAATCATGGCAATTCCCCTCGCTACTTTGAAACCCTTGTCAAATTGTTTCTTCTGTCGCTCCTGATGCATGCTTTGCCTCTCAGCTCCAGAGATGTTTCTATGTCTCATTCCGTGAGTTGATCTTGTGATCATTAAGATGATCCTAAATTGTTCGAACCTCAAGAAGATCGATTCTTCTAAAATCCCCCCTTTCTTCTCGTTGTCATGTTGGATGTAGTTCTCAAGGCAAGACATCGATATCAAGGTGATGCAATGAGTCAATATCCTCAAGAAAGACATCTGGATCGTGAAGATTGTATTAGCTTGTGTCCCTTTGTCTTCTTACCTCACGTCCTGAATCTCGGGACGAGATTCTTGCTTAGTGGGGGTGAGTTGTCACATCCCTAATTCTGGTCTGACCTAGGCTAGTTTCCATGTGAGCATCATGTTTAAATTCAAATGAAACTTGAATTGAGGAATTTTCAAAAGCCTCGGAAAAACCTCTAAAATAACCAACATTTAAATCTCATCAAATGAGTCCAAGAAAATGATCCTGTTATTCTATGAAAATATTGGCATGAGGTAAAATTCAAACCAATATTTTTGGAGTCACGGAAATAATTTATTTTGGGCCTTTGATTTAAATCAATAACATATTTGGGTTGGAATTATTTCTGCTATATAAGAAATAATGTTCAAATATTTTTGTAAATTTGCTTGTGGCCTTGGACTATCTCTCTGAGCTCACACAAAATTTACAGAAAGTTTTAAAATGATTTAGGTCTCAAACTAAATCAAAACAAATAACAGAAAATATAAATAGAAGAAGAAGCAGAAACTTACCGGGCACCCGTTTGGTGTCTCGGGAACCCTGCACACATCGTTTGGGGCTGTGAGCGAAACTCCGGCCGGATCTCCTCACGGATGGAACCCGAATAGGCGATAAACCTGGACTAGAGACTTGTGTGGTTAGTCAGGTCGTGGCCGACTCCCTCGCCAGGCTTCCGCTTGAAGGTTGCCGAGATACACGACGTGTACATGGTGGTAAGTGGCAAGAGCGTGTGTGAAGAAGTACACCCCTGCAGGGTTATAACTGATCTATTCGAATAGCCGTGTCCGCGGTAAAGGACTTCTGGGTTGCCTATAACAGTTCATAGATAAGTGAAAGTGGATACTCTAAAATGCGCAAGATAAGCGTGAGTGCTATGGATGGCGTTCTCGTAGGAAGACGGGATCGGATCCATAGTGGTGTATTGATTGGTGAATATGTGGACTCGTGTGCGCCACCTCAAAAGAGTCGCTTCCAGTAGTTGTTCAGGTTAGCCACTGAGTCAAAGCTGGCTTGCTGCAGTTAAACTCCACCACCCCTTTGTTGATACCTATGCATATGTAGATAGTTCTGATATAAGTCTTGCTGGGTACATTTGTACTCACGTTTGCTTATTTTATGTTTTTGCAGGGAGACTTCAGTCTCGCTAGTATTTCCGTGTGGACTTCGACGTTTAGCTTGATACCTCAGCTACGATCTTGTGCCCTCGGCAGGATCTGGTAGATAGTCAGGCTTCTAAGCCTTTTTCATTTGTAGATGGTTGTACTCAGACATGTTAAGCTTCCGCTTGTGCCTTGACTTGTATGCTCTGTATGTTGGGTCATGAGACCCATGCTTGTAATATCTCACTCCTCGGAGCCTAATGAATAAATACTTGAGTTGTAGAGTTATGTTGTGATGCCATGTTGTATTTACACATATCGAGCATATTGTGTGTATGATTGAAATGCTTGGTATATGTGGGATTCGACAACCTAGTTGTTTATCCTTGGTAGCCTCTCTTATGGGGAAATGTAGTCTTGTGCTTCCATGAGCCATAGTAGTCCGCTACAGCCCGGTTCACGAGTCCTGCTAGCCCAAAGACTACTGCTCCGGAACACTTGACTGGTCGGCATGTGATTCACTTCGTTCTGTACATCCCTTCGGGAAATGTCAGCGGTGACATTCGAGTCCTGCCTAGCCTGCTACAGCCCGGGTTCCCGGAGTCCTGTTAGCCCAGTGCTACAGCCCGGATTCACACGCTGCTGACCGACATGCTCGATGTTGATTCACGTATGCATGTCCCCATAAGTTAGTGCCACTTTGGTTTCACGACTAGTCATGTCGGCCCGGGTTCTCTCTCATATGGATGCTAGCGACACTATCATATACGTGAGCCAAAAGGCGCAAACGGTCCCGGGCCATGGTAAGGCGACACCCGTGGGAATACCGTCCGTGAGGCCGCAAAGTGATATGAGGTGTTACCGGCTAGATCGATGTGACTTGGAATCGGGGTCCTGACACAACACCTCATCCCTCCTTGATAGTATTGGCTTTCCCTATATACTCAATGTGATCTTGGATCACTAAAATATAAAATGTAGAGTCTTGAGCTTGAGCCAATCCCTTTGTCCTTAGCATTTTGAGGGGTCCACTTTTCTCATCCATGCCATGCCAATCATTGAGCCTTCCTGAAATATTAGTCTTGAAATAGTGTTAGCTCAATGAGCTATATGTTGTTAGGAATTACCAAAACCACCTAGGGATAGTTGCACTTTAACTAAGGCTTCGGTGTCCGGACAGTCGACGATTTGGTTTTTCTTAGTGAGAAATCTGTTCCAAAGCTTTCGGGCTGACTCTCCAGGCTATTGAATTATATGACTTAGATCGTCTGCATCCGAAGGTCGGACATAGGTCCCTTGAAAGTTGGCCCTAAAAGCGTCCTCAAGCTCCTCCCAACTTCCGATTGAATTTTCGGGGAGGCCCTTCAACCAGTGTCGAGCTGGTCCTTTTAGCTTGAGGGGCAAGTATTTGATGGCGTGGAGATTGTCTCCGCGAGCCATATGGATGTGGAGGATGAAGTCCTCGATCCAGACCCCAGGGTCCGTCGTTCCGTCGTACGCCTCTATGTTTACGGGTTTGAATCCCTCTGGAAATTCGTGATCCAGCACCTCATCGGTGAAACATAGGGGGTGCGCGGCACCCTTGTATTTGGTTGTGTCATTGCGTTCTGACGGTTGCGGTGTTCGGTTTTTATTATGCGCTGGAGCGCGTTTCCTGGATCCGTAGATGGATCTGGTCACGCCGGACTTTTGATGCAAGTCCTCCCGTGGATCATGTGCTGACTTATGCGCGGCCTCATTAGCCGCCCTATCGCGGCCACGAGGTGGTCGATCCGATGGGTCAGCCGCTTTATTTTTTGGCTGTGTGGGCTCTAAGGCCTCATCATCGAATTCAGGCAACAGCTTGCGCTTTGGATAGCTCTTTGTGTGGCAACTACCACCGTTCTTTTCTTCAGTGTCGAGCACTTTGTTCCATTTACTGTTGAGCATATTCTGCGCGGCCTTAAGCCTTTGCTTCTGCTTCTTCAGACTCCTCGCAGTGGCAATAAGCCTTCTACGGAGGTTATCTTGTTCCAAGTTCCTTTCCGGGATGGTGTGTGCGTCTTCGTCGTCCGGACTGTTTTCCTCTCCGGAGAGAGCTTGATGAGCTTTATCCTCGGTGTCAACGTGTTCGGACAGCGGCTCCGTACTATGTCCGCCGTTCGCTGGTTCGCCCTGCTCTATCCCTGGGTCAATGTGGTGGTCACTTCCTCTAGAGTCGACCGGGGTGTTATTTTTCCTTGCGCTGTTATTGCTATTTTTGCCGAGGCGGGATTTGGAGCGGCGCCTACGCCGTCGCTTTGGTTGCTTCTCGAGGGAGCTATCCTTCGCTGCGTCCTTCCGTTCCCCATCATTATTTTCTTTGGGTGTATCCACCATATATACATCGTGTGATGAATTGGCAGTCCAGCGCCCTGTGGGCGGTTGTTCTTGTTTGTCTCCTGCATCGGCGTCCATATCATCGATGTCTTCGGAGCCGAAATCGAGCATGTCGGTTAAATCGTCGATAGTGGCTACTAAGTGGATGGTGGGTGGGGAGCGAATTTCTTCGTCGTCCGCATCCCATTCTAGCCGAACATAGTTCGGCCAAGGTTCTCCCGACAAGGAGAGAGACTTTAATGAATTTAGCACATCGCCCAAAGGCGAGTGCTGAAAGATATCCGCGGAGGTGAACTCCATGGTCAGCGCCCAATCAGATTCGATAGGCATGGACGCAGGCGGTTCGGGGCCTGTGGCCAGGGATGAATCCGAGGATCCGGCGGCACAGGTCTCATAGGAGGTGAAGTCAGTATTCAGCTCTATCGCCACTGAGTGTGTGACCTTCAAGGCAGGGTCCATCCACCGTCTTCGGACGGCACAATTGACTCCGGATCTAGGGCCGGAGTAGGCATAGGTGTGATCTCCCGAACACCGTCCGGTGGCAGAGCTAAGTCGTGCTCGTCATGACTGTGCGGCGCACCTGACATGTGCTCGAATCCGTCAAAGATCAAGTCTCCGCGGATATCGGCAGTATAGTTCAAGTTTCCAAACCTGACCTGATGGCCAGGGCGTAGCTCTCGATCTGCTCCAGATGGCCAAGCGAGTTGGCTCGCAGTGTGAAGCCGTCGAACACGAAGATTTGTCCGGGGAGGAAAACCTCACCCAGGATCGCATCGTTGCTGATGATCGAAGGAGCCATCTAGCCTTACGGTGACGGCACAGTGGAACTCTCAATGAAAGCAGCAATGTCGGTGTCAAAACCGGCGGATCTCGGGTAGGGGGTCCCGAACTGTGCGTCTAAGGCGGATGGTAACAGGAGGCGGGGGACATGATGTTTACCCAGGTTCGGCCCCTCTCGATGGAGGTAATACCCTACTTCCTGCTTGATTGACCTTGATGATATGAGTATTACAAGAGTTGATCTACCACAAGATCGTAGAGGCTAAACCCTAGAAGCTAGCCTATGGTATGATTGTTGTTGTCCTACGGACTAAACCCTCCGGTTTATATAGACACCGGAGGGGGCTAGGGTTACACAGAGTCGGTTACAAGAGAGGAGAGCTACATATCCGTATTGCCAAGCTTGCCTTCCACGCCAAGGAGAGTCCCATCCGGACACGGTACGAAGTCTTCAAACTTGTATCTTCATAGTCCAACAGTCCGGCTAAAGGATATAGTCCGGCTGTCCGAGGACCCCCTAATCCGGGACTCCCTCAGCAATCCCTTCAAGCTCAACAAGAGGTTTGTTGCAGACCGACCAAGCCGACCAGGGGATGGTAGGGTAGTTGCCAGTGTGCGGCCGCGCCATGGCCAGGCATGGCAACAAGCCAAGCTTGGGCGGTTTTCGGAGGTGTGTTGAGGAGAGAGAAGGAGGAGGAAGGAAAAGGGTGTGACATCGCTGCTCCAGTGAGCTCGCCGAACAACGCGATGGACGGCAAAGGTTGGCGGCGCTCGGACAGGAGCTCGGGATAGATGGGCTTGCGGTTGATGGTGACGACAATGACGACCTCCTAGTATCAGATCCGTAAGTGGAGATGCTTTTTGCAACAAATGTCTTGTTGCAATGGCAACAGACACAACCATGGGTTATAGATTCTTTTGCAACAAGGGTCATGTTGCAATGACCACGTTGACAGCCTCAAGCTGGAGATGCTTGTACAACAAGGGTTCTCTTGTAATTAAAACAAGGCTCTTGTTGCAATGAGGAAAATAGAGAATAGAAACGCATAGTACGATCACACGATGAACATCATAGATCGGACGGCTCACGGTGCGGCCAATCTTTTCAAAATATCAGTCGGCCGACGCGTAGCACGACCCTTAATTACTAATAACAGCGGAGATTAATATGATTTTGCATGCCAATTTGCCAAGGTAAGGGGACATTACTCATCTACTCCCCTCATTGGATTATATGTGCCGGAATATTTACATCTGAATTACATTGAAACACAATGGCTTGGAGGTAGGCACTCTTGGCTTTCAACCCCACAGTCACTTTGAATTTAGTGTGACACTGTTTACTTACAGCTTCTACGAGTTGCAAGTGAATGGGGGCAGTGCATGGTGAACGGAAGGGTTCATCGAGTCATTTCTCGTCTTAACCTCTAAACTAAATAGGAAGAGGGGCACTTGACTAATAGGAAGCTCCTTCTACCTATACCGCAGTTGAAGCACCTAAAGATGAATTTGGTGTCTTTCTTGTTATTAATGGGAGTAATCGTCCATATCGTTGTAAAATAAGAGCACCTGGCTTTGCCCAAGGACTCGATTCTATGTCCAAACATCACATGCCTGCAGATGTAGTAACTATCATAGGTACTCAAGATATTGTGTTTGGAGAGGTAGTTAGATAGGACGTAGTCTTGCTCCATCAGGACCTTAGCTTTATTGCGAATCAAAATTGCCTGAAAGAAGAAAAATGGAAAATATGATAAATGCAATGGGATTCCTGATCCAATAAGAAATTCCAATTCAGAGTTTGTTTGGATCAAATTCTTATGTTATACTATTCCATCCTCGATGATGAATTGATTTGATAGATCAGATATTGTTATTCTTGACCAGCATTAAAGTAGACACCCATTTCTCAACCAAGCAGGACCTCGAGAACAAACAAATAAACGAAGGATGAAATACAAACAATCTCTCAAGAACAAACAAATAAACAAAAGCTTTTAAAACATCATAATAGCATTACTCATATGTTGTAACCAGTATCCAGAGTCATCATATTTAAATGAGTCTCCATCTCTGCCGTTCATCTAGTCTTAACAAAAAGACGATACAGGTACATACTCGTATCGTATGACTTGCTTGTGAGATTCTTCCTCCAGGTATCAGTCACCATCTCAATTCATTAAACCGACATAAAGATGCATGTAATTCAGATTCTTCTTTCCCTTTTCACGAAATGTCAAGGACGCCTCTGAACTCGTGGTTCCTCCAAAGTTTAGTCCTAGCTGTTATCCTGCCGTGATATATGTGTCTCCATGCTACCACCAGAGGTGGAATGTATGAGTTGTTTCTCACCACAGGATCTATGACCATACGCTTGAGAGAAGTCGCATTCCGGAGCAGATAGAGTGCTAGCCTAGCTCAAGCTGACCATGCAAGCCGTAAAACCCGGTCATTCGGATAGTCTTCAGATGACTGTGCGGATGTGGCGGGGAGGTATCCTCAATCAGTCGCAAGACATGAATTGCCGAGTTAAAGTAACACATCTGCATGTTTTTTTTGTCACATATAATTAACTGATTTTTCAAAAAAACATAGTGTTTTTTTTTTCAAAAAATATAGAGTGGACAAATACTTGCTCGTTATCATATCTCATATTTTTGCAAGAAAATAACGATGCACAAAATGTTATAGGGAAAACGGGTTTTCTTTGGTGGTGCCTTTTAAGATTTCTTGCCGCATCTGCATCAGGAGTTTAAACAAAATTATAAAGTAGCACCTCCAAGGTCTGAAAGTCCTGAGCTATGAGTTTAAACAAAATGATAGATATATATTATTGAACTATATATATCAATTTACAAAGTATAGTGAAAAGCACATGTCATTTTCTTGGGTGCATCACACAAATGGATATATTTCTTCCCCCCAAAATTTGGATGTGCATCTACATCTAGGAATTTTATTCACATTTTTTAAACCTAATTTTCCGTTTTCTTACTAAATGTACCCAAGTTCATGTTTGCATTTTGCATGGTAATATGAGAACACACTTACATGGAGTACCAACTCTTCCAAAAAGGGGCTAGCTTCAAAATGTAAGCCAAACGAAGAATTCCACCAGTAGTTTCTGGCCACCCAGAAATATCGATCTTCAAGATCAAATGTAGGATTTTTCACAAACCCCAGCACCTGTAACATGAGCACATGGCAAATGTGAGACAGACAATGACCTCTTCGTACAGCATGAAGAAATGGAAGCAAAAGCACTAAGGCAGAACAGACCTCGGTATTAATATGAAAATCTATGGAGAGAGACTGCACATGTGAAAGAGCATTGACAAGATCACTGAAGACATAATTGAAACAGTCGGAGGACGAAAACAAACCAATCGTCGCCTCTGAAATTTTCAGAGGTTCACCAAGCACGATAGGTATAGTATGACCGTTGAACACGAAGGTGACAAGGTTTGGAGCCTGGATTTCTAACTTCTTCAAGAAACAGGACTGCGTGCACAGATAATGCAGCCGGGTTAGTTCCTGCCCTATGCTTATCCCAGCCATTCTGCATCTGGTGATGCTAATCCACTCGAGAACAGCACATCCTGGGAGCAAGCACGAGAATTCCCCTGTGATGGTCACCATATGCAGAGAGAGTTTCCTCAGGTTTGCAAATCCACAGAGATCAGAGAGCGGTGTTAAATAGACGAATCCTATACGAAGAGACTTGACCCAAGAACCAGTAGTGTCATTGAAAAAATGCACTGGGAAACTGAACATGTCATCCGTGTCGGTACTAGGAACTTTCATTCCTGGACATAAATCAAGAACAAGATGTTTTGTTCTTGACGCGACAGAGAAGTTGACCCATCTATCAATGTGAGCCGTGTGCCTTTTCTGAAGCGCGAACTTAACCACAAACTTATTCAGGTTAGCTGACCTTAGCTGCCGCAGGATGCTGTTGACACGCTTGACAAACCTGGTCTTTGAGGTTTTTTGGGGGTCTGCCATGGCATTGCCGCTGCGCATCATGGCTCTGGTGAACAGTAGTTTTGGGTAGCATTTCCAAAGCCACCTCCACTTCCTAGATAGCACGCTCATCCGTACGGCTTCTTTCATTGTCAACCGTGACAATATGCAGCGTAAAACATCCTGCAGAAGAAGCAAATCAACTCGACAGAATTCTTGAGTATGTTTTGAGCCACCGAGAAGGGTATGCGTGCTTGCCACACATCCAAATCATGAATATTCTTACAGGGTGCAGAGGGCTATACAATTTACTTACAAGAGGTAGATGGTGAAGCTGAAGATTCTGGGACCTTGTCAGCTTAACAGTTTCTTTCACACGGTCTTCAGTGTTTGATCCCTTCCCAGAAGCCATGGAGGCACTCTTTTTCACCACCAAAGTAACATTACCAGATCTGCAATAAATTAATGTTGTATGAAAAAGCCGTGTGTAAAAGGAGGTCTGGTGTTATTCTACATCATTCATTTTCCCATAACTATTGGATCCATCTAAACGAACTTGCAAAATGGTCTGTTTATCATAAAGATATTCATTGTTCCTGACTCTGCTTCAGCTTAATTGTTAAACATATGTTGCATCTGTTACCATAATACTTTTCTTGTGGGTGGTCAAATGTCCATAACGCATCACAAGAGGCTGGCTGGATGATTCTACTTGGTCAACACTGTGCACCTTTTTTTAGAACATTTCTAGTACAGTATTTTCTAAACTGACTGTTAGAATACAGAGGTAACTATGAGGAACAGACAAGAATGGGTTCAACTTCGCTTTTAAGTTTTAAGTACACCGCAGTAAACTGCATTCGTAGTTACTTAGCTTTCAGAAGAAAAAACACCAGGAGGACAGAACTGGTAAATGCTAAAAGCAGAAACATAGCTTTGTTTTTTTGTTTTTTTTTTTTTTTTGCGGATAACATTGCTTAGATCATGAATCGTGATTTCTTAACATAAATCTCCCATCCCGCATATCCAACTATTTCAAATCCTTTCCGGGTCAAAAAAAACAACAACAAAAAAACCAGTCTCAAATCCTTTCAAATGTTATAAAACTGCACTGAAAATCCAAATTCCGGTGTCGTGAAGCAGATTGTGTGAATCTCGAATTACAGTTACATAGTTATATACCATGTATTATGTGAATGTGGATAATTTGTACAGTTACCATATGATACACCAAGTATGTTTTACATATTAACAAAAGGGTGACAGATCCAGTACCACATATCAACATAGGCTAAATGATTTAGCCTAAATGACATAAAGCTGTTGCTTAAATTAATGGCTCGAGAAAGGGCAGCCCATCGAACACACACATCGCAGACGATACATATACACTCAACCTAACAACAACAGAAGAGAGAATTGGCAGGAGATGCAACGGGACAATAAGAATACGATGAAAACGGGAAGACGAACGTGTATTCGCCGATTGGCTCCCCTCTGTGTGCCTCGACGGAGACGGCGGCGTGAGGGCGGTGGATCGCAGGCGTGCTATGGGACAGAACGCGGCGGCGCAAGGACAGGAGGCGATCATGTCGGCCGGGTGGCAGCGCGACGGGAGACGCTCGAACGGGAGGGCGGGCGATCGCGGGGGAAACTGGGATGCCATGGGTGTGCGACTGGTGAAGGCAGAGAAATCGGATCGGGCCGTGGGGCGCCGTGTCAGGAACTAAGTTAAAGCTCTGAAGAAACAGGAGTTCGCGAAACCGTGGCGGTGGCGGACGAGCACCTTGGGTCTGTTTGGAATAATAGCCGCCGATTCCCCTCGGGCGGCCGTTTGGATTGGAACTACTAACGTTTTCGCGACGCCAAATTTCCGGCAGTTTCCTTCAGTTTTCACGCCCACGAGTTGGCGAAACCGTGGCGGCAGATTCCTTCAACAATTTTTTCGGCGAGCCCGACATTGACGGGGCGGACTGGGCGTGATCCAAATCGGAGAAAAGAAGCAAGAAAAAAGACATAACAGATCGACTGAGCGGACGCAACAGCAGCAGGGAGGCAACCCTAAGCAAGAAACCCTGGTCGATTGAGCGGCGCGCCGTAGATGGAGCTCATCGACAGCGGGTTGGCGCTGATGGAGATCTCCACGGGCGAGTCCAGTACAAAGACGAGGATGAAGAGCATTAGAGAGGCGCAGCTAACCAACCTGAGGCGCATCAGGGAGTCGCAGGAGAGGATCCGGAGGAGGCAGGAGCAACTTGTTCGCGATCCACAGCCACCTCTTCGCTACGAGTATGAGGAGGAAGAGGAGAAGGCTCCTCCAGATGAGCAGGAGGCTGAGGACTACCGTAAAATGTGGGAGACGTGCTTTCGCCACAATTTCGGTTCAATCGACGCGGAAAGTAAGAAATTCTTCACTTGATTTTATCTCCCCTTGAATTGCCTTTGCGATTTCTTGAGATCGACGCGTGAAATCGACTTCGCTATGTGATTTCTTGAGATTGATGCAGAAACATAAGAAAAGTGATATTTTTATTGAATGTTTTAACTAGGATATGTCTGAGAACTAGATCAATTTGAGAAAAGAGTCAGAGAACTAGATTTATTTCACACCCCAATTATACTGTTAGAGTAGAGACCTCCATTGCGTTATATGGAATTGGATACCAACCCAACCCGTATGGTTACCATGGATGGTCGAGCTAGTATCAGTACATAATAGATCCGATTTACTTCCACCTAACTGCCCCCGCGTCGCCCGGTCGGGCGACACGGGTGGCGATCGAGATGCGATTTTTTTGCCTCCCTCTCCGACGTCTCTCTCCTCGCCGCTGCCGGCCGCCGCCGCTGGGCAATGCCCAAGCAACCGACGGTAGCGGCGGGCCCCGGGTGATTCGATCTTTGGCGATTCAATCAAGCAGCGGAGGCAACTCGAAGCGAGCGGCGACAAGGAGCACGGCGGCCCCGTGACGATCTATGAGCGGCGGTCGCAACGCGTGCTGCTCGGCAGCGGCCGTAGAGGCAGACGTGCGGACTGCTTTGGCAACGGCTGTAGCTGCAGCGCCCATAGCAGCGGCTACAACAAGGCACATCGGTGGCAGCGACGCTCTTTTTCAGCAGCAGCGCACAAGGCGCAGCGGCGACGGCGGTGAAGCGTGCTCTAGAGGCAGAACGCTACCGCAGTTTTGAGAGCCTCGTCTGCGGCCTAGTGGCAGCAACCGTGCCACCTTGGCCTGGATCCTTCTCATGCAGAAGACATGGTTATTGGTAGCGGTTCAGTTCTGGTTGTGGTGGCACCAGCCGGCCATTTGAGTTGCGGATGGCGGTGGTCACCGAAGGATTTTTGTGAGGATTTCCCTCTTCAGATCCTGTGGCTGCGCCCGGCGGCTCACACCTGCAAGGTTGTGAGATGCAGCTAAAAGGCTTCTTTACGAGTTTTGGCGGCTCTCACTCGCCAGTCTACCTTCAGTGCTGCTATGGATGACAGCTTGAGGCAGAGGGTATGGTGGTGCAGTGACGGTGATGGGATTTCTAGCTCACCACATGTAACTGCTAGGATCACGAAAAAGTGATGGCGACAATACAAGATTGACTTCGATTTGATGGTGCTTCTCGAGTACCCGGTCTCAAGCTCCAGGGTGAAAAACCTAGGTCAGACCCCTGTTGGTTATACCTAGCAATGGTGATATATTTGCGTCATTACCTTGTTAAAGGCATTGCTCGGATATGCTCGGACTAGTTCTTCATGGTGAAAACCTAGAATCTCATATGTTTGGATTCGGCGACGGCGGCGCTTGAGCGTCGTTCCCCTTCATGAAGGCGTTGTTGTTGAAGATATTTCTTGTTGTCCTTGTGGCGTCAAGAGATGGTTGGTGCGGATATGGTTGTTGTCGTAATTTGTCGATCGCTGTTTTGATTACTCCGGTTTTTCTTTTTTCTCTCGCATGCATAGCTTAGGTCTTGTATGACTTTGCTATTTGCTCGCGTGTTTATTTGAGCGTGAGTTGGTTGGTTGTGTGCATCCTAGTTATGCAGAGGCCGGATGTGGACTCATTGTAATTGTATCCTTTTGATGCTTCATTTTGAGTCAATAAAATCCATCCTTTGTCGAAAAAGTATTATATGTTTCAATTGGGATTTATTGTAGAACCAATTCTTCTGGAAAATTGACAACAAATCCAGTCCATAGCATATATTGGGAGTAGAGAAACCTCATTTGCTTTGCATATCGAACTAGGAGCAGGATACCGTAGGATTACATTAAAGACCCTTGATACATTCATATCCTGTTCCTATCTTATTACCCTAGTCTCTGGATGAGATTATGTTGAACTTCTTTCCTGGCAACAAGCTAGTATTGATATCCACTATATCTATCACTTAATTTAAATAATTTTTCAACGTTTATTAACTTAGCTTCTTCCATGCAGCTTCTCTTGGCCCCATTTACTGTACAACCGGAACCATCGCAGCAGATGCTCTTCCGGAGAGTTGCATGCAGATCTTCTCCATCAAAGTCATCGACCTAAATAATGATCTCAGCTTGCCACTGGAGGTTCATGGCTTTGTTGCTGCCAGGGACTCGGTAGATCGTAAACGCAACTATCTGTTCAGATGCACCAGGGATAACTGCCAAACCCTCACTCCAGAGGTGAGTTAGTGCGACTATCTATACAATGTAAACTCTTTGTGTGTGTGTGTGTTTTAATTAATAGTCTGGCAGTTAAGTGATTAATTATTATTGTGATGCTTGCATTGCAGGATCCATTCTTGCACTTAACAGGCCCCTCTCGGGCGGTTCTGTTAATTGACCCTGTCGCGATTGAAGTTCAGCTAAAAGTAAAGGGCAAAAAGGAGTCTGAAGATGAAGCGTTAGCTTTCAAATGTTTTTATTTCCACGAAAGGTATCATTTAGAAGATGGGATCCGTTTTCGCATCCCCAGCAAGCGCTGCATGCTTGAGTTTGCTTTGGCAGTGCTGCCTATGTCAGTTGAGGCCATTGTGGGCATCCGAGTTGTTGATGGGTCATGGCCTGATCATTGTCCGGGGTTGGTTGTTTGCAGTACCAACAGTGTAAAAGAAGGGAAAGTGGTGCTGCTTGATTTTCGAAATGGAGAGCTGCCTACCAAGTCAGATGGTGTGGTTGAGCTTGCAAGGCGTGTTGTTTCTGTTGATTACCCAGAGGGGAAACTTACTGTTTCTGTGGAGGTCTCGCGGGATCGATTTTCTGCACGGGGTACAGTCGACTTTGGGATGAAAGTGCCAAGGGGAAGTACTACTCGCACGTGTGATCTGGTTTTCTGCAAAATGCTAGTTACAGTTTCTTGGTCCCTTGTTTCTTGCTATCGGGTTTAAAATCCAACCTTATCTATTTGGCCATCTTTACCCGTGATTTGCCCAGCTAAGCCGTTGAACTATTTATGTATCTATATTGTCATGCCTTGGTACCTCCCGACCTGTTGTACTTGATTAATAATGTTTGCTCCGATGTGGTATTACTTAGGCTGCTCAGGTAATGAGCATATTAGTTGTTGCTACTAAACTTTCTCACTCCGCTGTAATGTCATATATTCTCTCTGGAAGTTTAAGCTTATTGGTAATGTTGCTGCTACATTGTTATGTAGCATCCTCCAGAACTTTGCGTGCACTTGGTACCCCAATTGTCATATTGGTTGTGTTTCTTCTGCAGTTTGATCTGATATTCCTTGTTTTCGTCTACTTGTAGTCTGGAACTTACGCGCGCACACACACAACACAAAGCCTTTTTAGGTCTCAAACAAGTTGGGGTAGGCTAGCTGAACCTGTTACTCTTACCCCTCCTTGGGGTAGGCTATCCAAACAAGTTGGGGTAGGCTATCCAAACAAAACTTAGGGTGGCAGGGATTAAGGCGTCTGGAAGGGATTGATCCCCTCTGGAGATTGGGTGACAGAAGTGGATCCCTGGGTGGATTTTTCCCACTAGAGTATTTGTTCCCCTATATAACCAAACAAGCCCTGTGGTCTGGAATTTATTTTTTTTGCCAAGTCTTGTTTGATGAGGAAAGGAAGGGCGATGTTGAAGCTGATCAGCGTTCTTGCTATTAGAAGCCATTATTTTGTACAGTATGAGGAAAGGAAGGGCGATGTTGAACCATGACTGTTATACATCAGCAAGTAGCTGCTAGTGATGGAAGTGAATTGTTCTGGTATCTCTGAAACTCGCTGCCTGCAAATCTGGATGCTAGTGAAGTGGGCAGCCATCTATTTTCACCTATCTTCACCAATTGATCTCTGCTAGAGACTACTGCCCCATAGTAGAGGTGTTTATCATCGTGACTTGAAGCCTGGAAACCTGCCAGTGGATGAGTATGAGACTCTCATGGTCCCTGATTTTGGTTTAACTGCGCTAACCAAGTCAAAGTGGCGAGATGGTCTGCTCCGGGAGTGTTCAGCAGGAAAAGCTACAACGGGCAAAGGCAGATATCTTCCTTTCCATGAAAGAAATCTTATTGAGTTGTATATAGAAAGATTGCTAAAGCTGAGTACAAATGCCCTCGTTATTTTTCGGCTGAGCTGAAGGGGCTCCTTAAAGTACTCCTTGATTCAGATCCTAATACTAGAATGTCCATCGCAAGGATAAAACAAATTGCTTGGTATAGGAAGCCGATTGAGAGAACACCACTGAAAAAAAGACTTATATGAGCGAAGCTGCTTGCATCTGGCCTTGCATATCGCACTAGTTCTGATGAAAATTCGCGAGCATGAATATATTTTGGAATACCAGGTTGTGTCAAGCCATTGGTTGGTCATAATTGTAACTGTCGGCGTTCTGGGAACGGGGGTCCCCAGACTTGCCTGCCTGCGGCCTGCGGCGTGGCTCAAAGGAAGCTCAGGATAGCCCATCTTCATCTACGCATGCTCAAGACCCTCGTGAGAGGCCAAGCCTCGCGGGGCGGACGACCAAGAGCTTCCTCAGGCGCGGCCTCGTCAGGCTGGCTCATGAGGAGGCGGAGAGTTCAAGGCAGGGTACCTCGCGAGGAGCCGATGACGTAAGCCATGACGACCAAGGGCACCAGTCGGGCGCCAGCCCGTGCAGCGTCCTCCTTTCCTCTTTGGTGCAGAGGGAGCAAGCGCAGGCAAGAGCATCAAGCAAAGGCATCCGTTTCGGTGCAACAAGACCAAGACCAGCCCCAATGGCTGGAATGCAGTCATCGTGGAGCCCAAACAGGCGTCATCACCAGAGCCTTTGGCAGGCGAGGACCAACTTTAGTCAGGATAAGTGTACCCGCTGTTCCCCTTCAAAATGGCCAATTGTTGGCGCCCTTCCCGCTCAATATTTGGGAAGAGGCCCAGGGCCTTCGTCTATATAAGTAGAGCTAGCCACCATAGTAAGGGAGGATCCGGCATTTTGGGATCCAGTGATAGAGATAGAGACCCGATCCTCAAGCTAGAGCGACGGGACACCACTAAGCAGTTCATCACACCACCAAGAACGGACCCTCGCGAGGCTGTTCTTCCCTGTACTGTTCTTCATCAGCCCCAGAGGCAATCCACACACCACACACCGGAGTAGGGTATTACACCATGATGGTGGCCTGAACCAGTATAAATCTTGCGTCTCTTGTGTTGTTCTCGTTAGTAGTTTAGGTCCCCGCGATTCGGTGAGGTACGAGACGGTGGAGGGTTGGATCTCCGTCTTGCGCCCCTGAGTTGAACCTTAAGGGTCTGCGGAACCCGTAATCCGACATTTGGCGCGCCCGGTAGGTGCGCCGAATCGCTTCGTCGCCTCGTTCTTCCCGACCACCGCAACCATGTCGGCGCTCGTCGGGCTCGCGCCAGCGCCGAGCCGCCCTCGCTTCCCACATCGCCAGACGGCTCCCGTCGGCGGGCGTCCTCGTCGTTCCCGTCACTGTTGTCAACGCCGCCACCGCCCGGCGGGAACAAGCAACAAGCGTCGTCCCAGCACCGTCCATGAGACAGGGGCGGCCGCACCGCCACGCCGCCGCCACCCCGCTGGTTCTTCGTCGCGCGCGCCAGCGCCCATGGAGGCCCGAGCTGCACTCATTGCGCCAGCGAGCTCTGCGCTACCGCCCGTCGGCAGCGTCTACGAAGAATGGCTCGACCGCGTCGCCGAGCTCGTCCGCGCTGCGGGAGGCGACCCTGCGCCGTCCGTCTCGCTGCACCGCACCCCGCCCCGCGCGGGCGATGAAGCTCCTGGCGCCTCGGCCGCCTCCTCCCAAGGCGGCGCCACAGCACCAAGCGCGCGCCCTGGCGGAACCCTTTCCGCCAGGCGCCGGCGCAGCAAGAGCAAAGCTGCCAAGAAGTTCCTCGCCCGCAAGAAGCTGCCCGAGCGCTCCCCGCTCCAGCATGTCAAGACCCTGCGCTGCCCCCAGCCGCAGCGCAGGGAGGCCCACAAGACCAAGCTCTTTGCCGTCCGAGGCCCCCCGCGGCCACGGCGGGCTGCCGCGCCTTCACCACCGAGCTGCGCGGCGTCGCGTGGCCCGCCAAGTTCAAGCCAGACCTGCCTCCACGCTACGACGGCACGGCTGACCCTACGGAGTTCCTCCAGCTCTACGAGCTGGGCATCGAGGCTGCCAGCGGGATGAAAAGGTCATGGCGAACTGGTTTCCCATGGCGCTCAGGGACGGAGCCCTTTTGCTCTGAATCGGCCCCGAGCACGATCTCTTCTGGGCGAGATGCGCACCGCTTTATCGTCAACTTCAAGGCACTCGCGACCGGCCACCCGCCGTGGCGACATCTGCTGGATCAAGCAGCAGCGAAACCCCGCAAAAGTACATCGGCGCTTCAACAACGCGCCTCAAGATCCCGTGGTAGCGGAGGAGGCCATCATCTCTGCCTTCTCCGGCGGCGCGCGCGACGTCAAGATGAAGGAGGAGCTGGCGATGCATGAAGATCTGTGCACCTCCCTGGAGCTGTTCAACTTGGCGACCAAGTGCGCCAGGCTGAGGAGGCGCCTCTCCTCCTCGAGCTGCTGCCGCGGATCCCAAGAGAAGAAGTCCAAGGCCAAGGCGTGAAGCGCAAGGGGCTGCCGTGCTCGCAGCCGAACCGGACACCAAGCGAGGCGAGATCAGCCCGAGTCTTCCAAGGGCAGCCGATGCTGCGTGTACCACGACCTCCACACCCACAACACCAATGAATGTCAAGAGCTCCGGGCGTCTGCCAAGGAAGGGTCGGCAGACGCCTGAGCGCAGCGATCGACTCTGACGAGGAGGAGGAAGGAATGCGGGGCGCTGGGAAGACCGCGGCCCGCGCCAAGGGTAGCGCGACCAACCTCGCGAGGACGGCTGGCAAGACCCACCTCGCGAGGGGGTTGGAGGATCAGCCTCGTGAGGATCGCCCGCAGGGAACGCATGCCTCCCTCCTGCCGCCGCCACCAAGGAGAGTCGAAGACCGTCATCGAGACGAGGGGCTGGGGCTTCCGAGAGCGCGCGATCGCTTTGCATCTGGGCGGAGCTCAAGCCCCACCTCTCACCACATCTTCAAGCAGTTCGCCTGTGAAGTGAATGCAGTCCTCCCAAGCTCGAGTCCACGCGCCCTCTCGGTGGTCGGCGTGCGCCATCATGTTCATTTCGGCGGATCAGCTCAAGTCGCGCAGCCACAGCGGAGTTCTCCGATGCTTTGCTCCCCAATCATTAGCAACGTCTGGTCACCAAGACCCTCATCGGCGACGGAGCAGGGCTCAACGTCCCCGTCCGTGGAGACGTTCAACAATCTTCAAGTGCCCTACGATCGGCTTCACCAACCAAGCCCTTCTCCGAGTCACCGACGGCTCCACAGTCTGATCGGGCAGGTCCGCCTTCTGTCACCTTCGGGGCCGCGACAACTACCACACCGAGCTCATCGACTTCGGCGTCGCCCACATTCGCCTGCCGTACAACGCCATCCTCGGGTACCCAGCGTTGGCCAAGTTCATGGCCGTAACCCACCATGGCTACAACATCCTCAAGATGCCAGGAAGCGGCGGGATCATCACGGTGTCCTATGAAGAGGAGATGCGATGTGCTCCACAGGCGAGCTTTTGAGCCGCATCATTGGAAGACCAGACCACAGCAGGGATGCCTCCCGAGGCAGCACCCAAGAGGAAGAAGACATCGACCGGCCCGGCTCTTCAAGAGACAGGCCCCTCGGGGCCCGCGACCGGGCGGGGGAGCCTCCTTCCATCGCATAGGAAGCGCGCCGGCGCCCTCCTCGAGCGGGGCTTGGGGCTCTCCGGAGGGCCGCCGACCTCGCCAAGGTCTCGAGGCGCTTGGGCACCATGTGGGCGTGTTTGAAGCACGTTTCCATAGCGAGGAGCAAGACCAGGAGGACAGAACCCTCAAGAGTTCATCAGCAAGGCCATTCAGAGCTACAGAGTCAAGGGTCATGAGGGCAGCCGCCGCCTACCCAGTGTGGCCCCCATCCAGCGAGGATGGTGGGCTGCGCGTCTGCATCGACATACCAGGGCTCAACCGAGCAGCGTCTCAAGCGCCTCGGCCCTCGCGAGTGGGGCGTTGCGGGTCCGCCCCACAGCCACGTCGCATGCCTTATGGCACATAAGCAGCGGCTGCTGCGCACCAGCGTCTCATGAGGACCATCCTGGAGGCTCAAGAGGTCAGGCACGCCGCAGCCCTGGTGGAGATGGAGATGGCTCATGAGGAGCCGCCAGCGCCTCCGGAGCCTCCCGAGGCCCCTGGACCTGGGGGCTCGTGAGGATCGGCTCCCACAGCCCACCGAGTCTGCTACATCAACAACCCTTCATCCCCAACATCACCAGGTGACATCTTTAAGTTTTACTTCCGGATGGGAGCGCCTTCAGGGCCGCATTATTCCCAGGCCGCGTGGGTCCGTCCCTGCGGCATGTATCCCTCTTATTTCATGTCTCTAGCTTATCCTGTTGGGGGCGCCCCTCGGGTTGCATCATCCCCAAGCCGCTCGGGCCAGTCCCAGCGGCATGTATCCTTCATGCGTTTTCCTTAGGATTATGCTCTCGTTCCACCATGCTTGTTATTTGGTGCCTTCTCTGGTGGCGAAATCTTGCACGTTAAAGGGGGGGTGCCTGAGCATCGCGACTCAGGGCTCCTACTGGCTCTCCGGCCCTCACCCTCTGGTCTTGTCCATGGCATCGTGTAACACCCCGGATACAACTTTCCATATTCGTAACTCCGACTCTTGCCCTTTCCGGAGATGTGATTTATTATTTCCTTCGTGGTTGGGTTTTGTCTGTTGTTTTGCATTTTGTTTTTGTTATGCATCTCATCTCATGGCATCATCTGCATTTCATCCGCATGTTTTCAAATCTTGCATCCGTTCGTGTTCGTCGATTCTCTCTGTTGTCCGTTCCGAGCCCGATACACTCGCCTTGCGCCCTTGCACCTCCGAAATATTATTTTATAAGTGGCATAATAATGTTCTCGGAATGGGTTGCAACTTGTCATGCGGTCTTATTATAGTGTAGACAGGCCGCTTTGCCCAAGTTTAAATCGCATTCGGAGTCCGTTTGATAGCCCAACCGTTAAACATAGCGGTACCGTTGTCGGTACCTTCGTCGGACGTTTCGGTCCCCGAAACTGTTGACGGGCCTCTCTTCTCTTCTCTCCTCTCAGTCCAGACCCTCTCGTCACAGCCCACCTAGACCTGTCTGAGCCCCCTCGCGATCGGATCCGTCGGATCGCGATCGGAGGTTCCGAAAACCCCCTTAAACCTCTAACCCTAGACCCCTGCCTATTTAAGTAGCCCCCCTTGCCATTTTTGGGCACCCCTAGCCCTCCACCTACCTCTAGCCGCCGCCCTTCTTCGTTTTCCGCGCGCAGCCGCTCCAGATCCGCCACTTGTCACCGCCGCCGCCGCGCCCCGGGCCAACCCGGGAGCGCCACGTCACCCCTGGCCGTCTCCGGGCCAACCCCCGCGTGCCAGGTGGCCTCCCTGCCGCTCCCGCCCGGGCCCGCGGAACCAGCGCGGCCAGCGCGGGCCCGATCTGGGCCGTCCCGAGCCGTGCCCACATGCCTCGTCGATCCGGGGAGGAGAGGAGCTCCTCCGTTCGCCTCACCGCCGCCCGCCGCCCCGCCGCCTCGGCGACCACCGCCGCCAGCGGTTCCGAGCCGAGCGCGCCCGCCTCCTTCTCTTCTCTCCTCGCCTTCCCTCTCCCTCACCGGCTTCGCTCTTTCTCTCCCGAGGATCCGCCACGCCGCCTTGTGATCCGCCGCCGCCCGTGGAGCTTCGCCGTCGACGCCGCCTTCATCGATTCGGCCGGAACCACCGGATCGATAGCCCCGCGACCGTTCTACCGTTCCGTCATCCGGCGCCCTCGACCTCCTGGCGGCCGGCGCGCGCCGCCCTCGCCGGAGAGCGCCGCCACTCGTCGTCCAGACCGGATCGGGAGGAGCCCGATCCCGTCGCTCCGTTGACCGGCCACGTGGGCCCCGCAGCCGTGGCCCGTCTCCCCCAGATCCAGCCGGCCCAGTCCGGTCCGCCACCCTCCGGCCCTCCTTCCTCACCGACCGGGCCAAGGCCCATGGTGAGCTGCCTCCTCCAGCCCCTCCCCTGTGCACTGCTGGCCCAGCCAGATTCGGCCCATGTTGTTTTTTTCATACGCTGAGTTTTTCTCTATTATCCAGGGAATTACAGATGTGCAGAAAAGTCCCTAGAGTTCATGCATTTAATAACTCATCAACCGTGCATCGGATTTAAACAAACCTTATATGTAAATTGCTTAGAATTTCGTGTAGATTAATAATATGCCATTTTCATCCATGTTTAAAATGTTTAACTTGCTGTTTATTTAAATTTGCTAATATGCCATGCTAAAATGATTTATTTCATAACTAAATAACCGTAACTCGGATTTAAATAAATTATATATGTAAATGGGGTAGAAAAATGCCTAGATTAACATGGTCCACTTTATGTTGCTGTTTAACAACTCTAAAATTGTGTTTAGGGCAGAACAGTACCGAATCTAAAATATTGCTCATGGGGATTTTCCGGAATTGTTGTTTCTTATTTCCGGCCTCATTTAAACTTGCCTAAATAGTTAGTTTAATTATGCTCCACCTCTTGCCATGTTTAACAACATTTAATATTGTTGTGTACCTAAACGAGATCAAACTAAATATTTGATGTGGTGTTTCGTCAATATGCAACTCGTTGCATATTGAGCTCCACTTAACTTGTAGTGTTGTTTGTGCATATTGCCATGCCATGCATATTTAAACCGGACATGCATCATACTTGTTTGTGCATCATGCCATGTTTATGTGATGGTTGTTTACTATGTTGTTTGTTTCTTTCCGGGTTGCTTCTCTCGTTAGCTTCGGTTCCGTTCCGGAGTTGTGAGGATTCGTTCGACTACGTCCGTTTGTCTTCTTCATGGACTCGTTCTTCTTCCTTGCGGGATTCAGGCAAGATGACCATACCCTCGAAATCACTTCTATCTTTGCTTGCTAGATGCTCGCTCTTTTGCTATGCCTATGCTACGATGCCTACCACTTGCTATATCATGCCACCCACATTGCCATGTCCAACCTCTAACCATCCTTTCCTAGCAAACCGTTGTTTGGCTATGTTACCGCTTTGCTCAGCCCCTCTTATAGCGTTGCTAGTTGCAGGTGAAGATGAAGTTTGTTCCTTGTTGGAACATGGAGATGTTGTTCCTTGTTGGAACATGTTTACTTGTTGGGATATCACAATATATCTTATTTAATTAATGCATCTATATACTTGGTAAAGGGTGGAAGGCTCGGCCTTATGCCAGTGTTTTGTTCCACTCTTGCCGCCCTAGTTTCCGTCATACCGGTGTTATGTTCCCGGATTTTGCGTCCCTAACGCGGTCGGGTGATTTATGGGACCCCTTGACAGTTCACTTTGAATAAGACTTTTCCAAAGAAGGCCCAACATTGGTTTTACCATTTGCCTCACCTATACCCTTTTTCCCTTGGGTTTCGGAGCCCGAGGGTCATCTTTATTTTAGCCCCGGGCAGTTCTCCTTCAGTGCTGGTCCAAACCGAAGCGATGTCCGGCGCCCCACAGCAATCGGGGTTTATGCCAACCCGACGTCTGGCTCATCCGGTGTGCCACGAGACCGAGATATGTGCAGCTCCTATCAGGATTTGTCGGCACATCCGGCGGCTTCTGGTCTTGTTTTATTGCTGTGAAATGTCTTGTAGCGGGATTCGAGACTGATCGGGTCTTTCCGGGAGAAGGAATATCCTTCGTTGATCACGAGAGCTTATCATGGGCTAAGTTGGGACACCCTGCGGTATTATCTTTCAAAGCCGTGCCCGGTTATGTGGCAGATGGGAATTTGTTAATGTCGGTTGTAGAAAACCGAAGTTGACCTTAATTAAAATACACCAACGGCGTGTGTAACCGTGATGGTCTCTTCTCGTGGTCCGGAAGTGAACACGATGTTGGAGTTATGCTTGACGTAAGTAGTTTCGGGATCACTTCTTGATCATAGTTGTTCGACCGTGCTTTGCTCCTCTTCTCGCTCTCTTTTGCGTATGTTAGCCACCATATATGCTAGTCGCTTGCTGCAGCTCCACCTCACTACCCTGTCCTACCTTTAAGCTTAAATAGTCTTGATCTCGGGTGTGAGATTGCTGAGTCCCGTGACTCACAGATACTTCAAAACCAGTTTGCGGTGCCGATGAAACCGTGCGGTGATGCACCGAGCTCAAGGAGGAGCTCGATGAAGATCTTGTTCTTTGTGTTGTTTCGTTTGAGTTGATCGATAGTGGAGCCAGTTGGGACGATCGGGGATCTGTGTAGCATTTGGGGTAGTCTTCTTTTATTTTGGTTCCGTAGTCGGACCTTGTTTGTATCTGTATGATGTAATGTTTTACTCATGTATTGTGTGAAGTGGCGATTGTAAGCCAACTATGTATCTCTTTCCCTTATGTATTACATGGGTTGTGTGAAGATTACCTCACTTGCGACATTGCTTTCAATGCGGTTATGCCTCTAAGTCGTGCTTCGACACGTGGGAGACATAGCCGCATCGAGGGCGTTACAAGTTGGTAATCAGAGCCTTCCCCGACTTAGGAGCCCCCTACTTGATTGTTTCTTTGGCGTTGTTGAGTCTAGAACGGAAAATGTTTTGAGTCTTAGGATTATATATATCGAGAGTAGGATTCTTTTTACTCCTCGGTCCTTCGTCGCTCTGGTGAGGCATCTGACGTAGAGTTTTGACTTTTCTCTCCTCAAATTTCACTAATTTTTTTAGGATCACGTGGGTATCTTGGAATCGTTCCGATGGTTTTGTGGCGAGAACATTGTTCTTGGTGCCTCGACATTTAGGGGTTGTGGCGGTGTCCGGGGAGTTGAGCTCCGAGGTGTTATCGTCACAATTTTATCGTTCTGATTCTGGAATACGAGTTTTGCCGACATCAAAATCTCTTTTGTGCAGTTGTTGGTGAGATAACCTGATAGCCCGATCTTGTGGCGAGTCGGAGTATTGCCATGACTTGTATAACGGATGTTTTTGAAGGTCGAGGTACACGATTTCGAGGATTTCTTGGTTATGTGTTGAAGGATGGATACAATTGGATCTAGGTATTGTTAGTTTGGGTGATATATTTTGTGTCCCTGTATCCCCAACACCAGATTGCATAACCAGAAAGTTTCGGGAGTTTATAGGTGGGAATTCAAGTAGCTCCTAGAATATCTTTCCGACAGATGCATGATATGGGATTGGGTAAATCTCTATCATATGTGTTTGTTCCGGCTTATTCTGCAAGCCAAATCCTTGTTTTGTTTTATTTGTGGTATTCGAGTTGCTTCGAAGTCAAATGTTGAATCCATACCTTTTCCTCAAATGGTGTTCTCATATTGCTATGTGAATACTAATCCTTCTTGATCACTGAGCTTGTCATGTCAATTCTTTTCTCAACCGGCGTGTTTCTCTTCAAGTGGATTCGATCATTTCAACATTTGCGAGATCAATTCTAAGTTTTCTCAACGGTGTTTGTTTCATCCGACCAAGTTGCCTTTGTTTTCCGCCCTCCCACCCTTTTTCTTCAAGGACTCAGATTTCTTAATCAAGTATCCATTTATTCATGTGAAGTCACTTCACTCTTTTCAATCAATGTTCTGATCCAGTGATCCCTCATGAAGATGCTCAACAGCTCCAAGTTCAGTATTCTTCATCCTCGTATTCTTTTCCGGTGGATTTAAGTCAAGTTTTCAGTGTTGATCATATTCTTTTCCTTGTTGCAAATGCTTTCTCATGTCGGTGCATCTCTTAATCATCCACTTCTCGCTATTCAATTGTTCCGGAGTGTTGAAGATATCTCAGAAGATTCTAGTTTCCATTCTCAATTCACTCAAGTTCTTTTGAGGATGCTATCTCATTCAAGCCATTTAACTCTACCGGTGCAATATCTATTTCAAACAATTATTCAACGGTGGTTCTTTTGAGTGGGCCCTAACCCACAGGTTTTTCCCAGGATCTTACCTGACTCTTCTAATTTATCCCGGAGCTATTCCCAAATTCTTTTCAAAGCTTGACGTAAGAATGAATTATCATCAGTCTTGGTTTTCTCCAAGATCTTCCAAATTATTTTCATTGTTGGTTCAACCTTCCTAATTTTCATTCCGGAGTGCTTCAATAATTCATGGTGATGTTCTCGTCGTCATTCTCGAATTTTGAAGACCGAAGAAGAGTTTCTCTTAAATCTCGCTTCTTTCTCTTCAAGATTCATGGTTCTAGCTTCGTGCCATCCTCATAATTGTTTTGATTGTGAGAATTCTTTTAACCCACCCGGAGCATTTCAGGAGTCTTTTCAGTTTGATTCTTCGGAGCCCATCATCTCAGAATTATTCATTCAAGCGTTCAACTCTGGTTTTCCAAATCTCACCGGTGCATCGTCGAAATATCCTCTAATCAGTTCATGATCTCTTCGTTCTAATGTATCTAAATTTTGTCAAGCATCTTTATTCGTTTTACAATTCTTCCCGTGAATTGTGCCTTTGCTACGTTCATTCTCAATTATTATGGTGGTTTGTTCAAGAGTTCTCTTCCTTCGTTATCATATAGATTCATTCGTTCTTCCCAAATCCACGGGTGGTTCCATCAATACCTTCTCAAGTTCGCGCCATATCTATCTTAATCCTTTCTCGAGAATTAGTAGTATGCCAAATCCATTGCTTGTCATCAATTTAATTGGTGAAGGATGAGCATAATGTAATTCTTATTCTTGTTTCATCGAGTAAGTTCAATTCCTTATTCCGGAGGATCATCAAAATTCTTGATTTCATTTGTTCATCTTTTCTTTCCGGAGTTCCAATTTTTCTCGGTTATATCATTTCAAAGCTTCATCTTATCACCGCAAGGCTTCACCTTGTGTTTTTCAACTTCTCTTTCTTTTATCATCCTTTTGTTTACCGGAGTTCTTCAGGGAGGCTCTACATGATGGTTTCTCAAGGATTCTTTTCGTTCTTCAATTGTTCTTCAAGTTTTCTCTCGGAGTTATGATCCGCCAAGCCATACTTCAAAATTGAACATGGTGCTCAACACATGTTTTGTTTTGAGGAGTTCAAGTATTCTTCTTCTTGCATTTCGAAGTGCAATTCTTTCTACCTTATCTCTTGAGATGGTGTTATGTCACTCTTGGCAATTTCCCTTCGTGTTTCATGATTCACATGTTGTCAAGAATGAGGTATTTTAAATCCATAAATCTCTTCATTAGACTTATCTTGGGCTATATTTCACCTAAAGCTTTCCCTAAGGATTGTTGCTATTTATGGTGCTTATAAAGGACCCAAGTTCTTCATTTGTCCTCCCGGTGAAATAAGTTTCTCGTCTCCTTGTTGATATCAATCCAATCGTTTGTTTCCGTTGGTGGCAGAAGCTCACCTCATAATGTGGAGATGTTTTCCATAAGCCCACTACAAGCTTATTCATTTCGTTGTTGGTTTTCCAACAACTCCGTTCAATTCTTCTTTGCAAGGGTGCTTTTCCAAGTTCATTTGTGGCAGAAGTTGGCATTTTCTTCTCCACCCTTTTATTCCAATGATCTATCTTCTATTCTTTCTTCCGGAGGCTTTGTGATGTTGCACTCTTCGACCCATCATCTTCTTTTGTCAAGATCATGTTCTTTTTCTTGCTTATTCATTTAACCGGAGTGTCATGTTTTCATTCGAGTTCTCTCATCTTATCAAGTTTTGCCTCCTTCCTCAACCGGAGAGCTGTCTGAAATCTTTCTTACCCCTTGTGCCTTTTTTTTCAATAGTTAGGAGGCGGTATGTTGTTGATTTCATCAAGTATCATCCCATCTTCTCAAGTTCATGTTATATTCCTTCCATGCTCAATCGGTGCTGCCGAATTCTTCCTCTCTCATCTTGTTTTAAGCGGAGTGGTTTCAATTCTATCTTGTCCATTAAACTCTTGATTCATGCCTTTTCAACCTTCAAGTTATCGTAATGTTCCTTGTTCCTCTTTTCTAACGGATTGTTTGCAATCTCGTTCATCTTCGTTGTTTTCTTCCTTTCATTTTGCTCAACCTCTCAAGGTTCATGGTTTCACTCGTTTGTCAAAGAAGCAACTTGGTTTACCTCTCATCTTCCTCTTACTTTTCCCTCCGGTGCCATCCTAGATCTCGGGACGAGATCCTCTCGTAGTGGTGGAGTGTTGTAACACCCCGGATACAACTTTCCATATTCGTAACTCCGACTCTTGCCCTTTCCGGAGATGTGATTTATTATTTCCTTCGTGGTTGGGTTTTGTCATTTGTTTTGCATTTTGTTTTTGTTATGCATCTCATCTCATGGCATCATCTGCATTTCATCCGCATGTTTTCAAATCTTGCATCCGTTAAGTGTTCCGTCGAGTTCTCTCTGTTGTCCGTTCCGAGCCCGATACACTCGCACGCAGCGCCTTGCACCTCCGAAATATTATTTTATAAGTGGCATAATAATGTTCTCGGAATGGGTTGCAACTTGTCATGCGGTCTTATTATAGTGTAGACAGGCCGCTTGCCAAGTTTAAATCGCATTCGAGTCCGTTTGATAGCCCAACCGTTAAACATAAGCGGTACCGTTGTTTGCGTACCTTCGTCGGACGTTTGGTCCCAGAAACTGTTGACGGGCCTCTCTTCTCTTCTCTCCCCTCAGTCCAGACCCTCTCGTCACAGCCCACCTAGACCTGTCTGAGCCCCCTCGCGATCGGATCCGTCGGATCGCGATCGGAGGTTCCGAAAACCCCCTTAAACCTCTAACCCTAGACCCCTGCCTATTTAAGAAGCCCCCCTTGCCATTTTTGGGCACCCCTAGCCCTCCACCTACCTCTAGCCGCCGCCCTTCATCGTTTTCCGCGCGCAGCCGCTCCAGATCCGCCACTTGTCACCGCCGCCGCCGCCTCAGGCCAACCCGGGGCGCCCGTCACCCCAGCCGTCTCGGGCCAACCCGCGTGCCGGTGGCCTCCCTGCCAGCTTCCCCGCCGCCGGGCCCATGGAACCAGGCGCGGCCCGCGGCGAGCCCGATCTGGGCCGTCCCGAGCCCGTGCCCCCATGCCTCGTCGATCCGAGGAGGAGAGGAGCTCCTCCGTTCGCCTCACCGCCGGCCGCCGCCCGCCGCCTCGGCGACCACCGCCGCGCGGTTCCGGCCGAGCCGCGCCGCGCCTCCTTCTCTTCTCTCCCTCGCCTTCCCTCTCCCTCACCGGCTCGCTCTTTCTCTGTCCCAGGATCCGCCGCCGCCGCCTTGTGATCCGCCGCCACCGTGGAGCTTCGCCGTCGCGCCGCCTTCATCGATTCGGCCGAACCACCGGATCGATAGCCCCGCACCGTTCTACCGTTCCGTCATCCGGCGCCTCCCGACCTCCTGGCGGCGGCGCCGCGCCGCCCTCGCCGGAGCGCCGCCACTCGTCGTCCAGACCGGATCGGGAGGAGCCCGATCCCGTCGCTCCGTTGACCGGCCACGTGGGCCCCGCAGCCGTGGCCCGTCTCCCCCAGATCCAGCCGGCCCAGTCCGGTCCGCCACCCTCCGGCCCTCCTTCCTCACCGACCGGGCCAAGGCCCATGGTGAGCTGCCTCCTCCAGCCCCTCCCCTGTGCACTGCTGGCCCAGCCAGATTCGGCCCATGTTGTTTTTTTCATACGCTGAGTTTTCTCTATTATCCGAGGAATTACGATGTGCGAAAAAGTCCCTAGAGTTCATGCATTTAATAACTCATCAACCGTGCATCGGATTTAAACAAACCTTATATGTAAATTGCTTAGAATTTCGTGTAGATTAATAATATGCCATTTTCATCCATGTTTAAAATGTTTAACTTGCTGTTTATTTAAATTTGCTAATATGCCATGCTAAAATGATTTATTTCATAACTAAATAACCGTAACTTCGGTTTAAATAAATTATATATGTAAATGGGGTAGAAAAATGCCTAGATTAACATGGTCCACTTTATGTTGCTGTTTAACAACTCTAAAATTGTGTTTAGGGCAGAACAGTACCGAATCTAAAATATTGCTCATGGGGATTTTCCGGAATTGTTGTTTCTTATTTCCGGCCTCATTTAAACTTGCCTAAATAGTTAGTTTAATTATGCTCCACCTCTTGCCATGTTTAACAACATTTAATATTGTTGTGTACCTAAACGAGATCAAACTAAATATTTGATGTGGTGTTTCGTCAATATGCAACTCGTTGCATATTGAGCTCCACTTAACTTGTAGTGTTGTTTGTGCATATTGCCATGCCATGCATATTTAAACCGGACATGCATCATACTTGTTTGTGCATCATGCCATGTTTATGTGATGGTTGTTTACTATGTTGTTTGTTTCTTTCGGGTTGCTTCTCTCGTTAGCTTGGTTCCGTTCGGAGTTGTGAGGATTCGCTTCGACTACGTCCGTTTGTCTTCTTCATGGACTCGTTCTTCTTCCTTGCGGGATTCGTGCAAGATGACCATACCCTCGAAATCACTTCTATCTTTGCTTGCTAGATGCTCGCTCTTTTGCTATGCCTATGCTACGACGCCTACCACTTGCTATATCATGCCACCCACATTGCCATGTCCAACCTCTAACCATCCTTTCCTAGCAAACCGTTGTTTGGCTATGTTACCGCTTTGCTCAGCCCCTCTTATAGCGTTGCTAGTTGCAGGTGAAGATGAAGTTTGTTCCTTGTTGGAACATGGAGATGTTGTTCCTTGTTGGAACATGTTTACTTGTTGGGATATCACAATATATCTTATTTAATTAATGCATCTATATACTTGGTAAAGGGTGGAAGGCTCGGCCTTATGCAGTGTTTTGTTCCACTCTTGCCGCCTAGTTTCCGTCATACGGTGTTATGTTCCCGGATTTTGCGTCCCTAACGCGGTCGGGTGATTTATGGGACCCCCTTGACAGTTCGCTTTGAATAAGACTTTTCCAGGCAAGGCCCAACATTGGTTTTACCATTTGCCTCACCTATACCCTTTTTCCCTTGGGTTTCGGAGCCCGAGGGTCATCTTTATTTAGCCCCGGGCCAGTTCTCCTTCAGTCTTGGTCCAAACCGAAGCGATGTCCGGCGCCCCTGGGCAATCGGGGTTTATGCCAACCCGACGTCTGCTCATCCGGTGTGCCTGAGACCGAGATATGTGCAGCTCCTATCGATTTGTCGGCACATCCGGGCGGCTTTGCTGGTCTTGTTTTATTGCTGTGAAATGTCTTGTAGCCGGATTCGAGACTGATCGGGTCTTTCGGGAGAAGGAATATCCTTCGTTGATCGCGAGAGCTTATCATGGGCTAAGTTGGGACACCCTGCGGGTATTATCTTTCAAAGCCGTGCCCGCGGTTATGTGGCAGATGGGAATTTGTTAATGTCGGTTGTAGAAAACCGAAGTTGACCTTAATTAAAATACACCAACGCGTGTGTAACCGTGATGGTCTCTTCTCGTGAGTCCGGGAAGTGAACACGATGTTGGAGTTATGCTTGGCGTAAGTAGTTTCGGGATCACTTCTTGATCATAGTTGTTCGACCGTGCTTTGCTCCTCTTCTCGCTCTCTTTTGCGTATGTTAGCCACCATATATGCTAGTCGCTTGCTGCAGCTCCACCTCACTACCCTGTCCTACCTTTAAGCTTAAATAGTCTTGATCTCGCGGGTGTGAGATTGCTGAGTCCCGTGACTCACAGATACTTCAAAACCAGTTTGCGGTGCCGATGAAACCGTGCGGTGATGCACCGAGCTCAAGGCGGAGCTCGATGAAGATCTTGTTCTTTGTGTTGTTTCGTTTGAGTTGATCGATGAGTGGAGCCAGTTGGGACGATCGGGGATCTGTGTAGCATTTGGGGTAGTCTTCTTTTATTTTGGTTCCGTAGTCGGACCTTGTTTGTATCTGTATGATGTAATGTTTTACTCATGTATTGTGTGAAGTGGCGATTGTAAGCCAACTATGTATCTCTTTCCTTATGTATTACATGGGTTGTGTGAAGATTACCTCACTTGCGACATTGCTTTCAATGCGGTTATGCCTCTAAGTCGTGCTTCCGACACGTGGGAGATATAGCCGCATCGAGGGCGCTACACATCGCAACTGGCTTGCCAATGACAGTGAGACCAGCCCGAGAGTCGGGACCGGGGCGTGAGTTTCGCCATCAATCCAGCTTAGCGCGTTAAAGGGGATGCTGAGCATCGCAACTCAGGGCTCCTACCGGCTCTCCGGCCCTCACCCTCTGGTCTTGTCCATGGCATCGCGACCGGCTTGCCGGCGACGGTGAGACCAGCCCGAGAGCCGGACCCAGGGCGTGAGTTTCGTCATCCAATCCAGCTTAGCGGCGTTAAAGGGGGTGCACGAGCATCGCGACTCGGGGCTCCTACCGGCTCTCCGGCCCTCACCCTCTGGTCTTGTCCATGGCATCGCGACCGGCTTGCCGGCGACGGTGAGACCAGCCGAGCCGGGACCGGGGCGTGGGGTTGCGTCATCTAACCTAGCTTGCGCGTTAAAGGGGGTGCTGAGCATCGCGACTCAGGGCTCCTACGGCTCTCCGCCCTCACCCTCTGGTCTTGTCCATGGCATCGCGACACTGCTTGCCGGCTGACGGCCGAGACCAGCACGAGTCGGGACCGAAGACGTGAAACCGGCATCCGCCAATTTGCGGGAACACACTCGAAGATAAGACCCGAGCCAGCGCAACCCGCCTTGAGGTAGGGCCTCGTGAGTCCAGCTGGCTCACGGGTGCCCAGATACACATCGTCTAGCCCTACCGTGCCGCCACGTGTCGGTGGGGCAGATATCGCCAGGGGCTCCTCCGGGAGAGCCCCCCCACGTTCGAGTGGAAGCACCATGCTCCTTGTTGGTGGCGACGACTGCCGAGGCGGCTATGCCCGTCGCATGCGGAAGTGCTATGCTCACACTGGTGATAAACAAGCGAGGTGGCCTCGGGTCGCATCAACCTCGTGGAGCCCAGAGCTCGATGTCGGCCTCGTCGCAGCGCCTCCCCTCGGGGCGTCGCGCGAGGCTGGGCATGGGGGCCGCGCTGGTCACGCCCAGACGCCGCCACCCAGCCAGGCCCCTCGGGCCTGGTTCGTCGCCACGCCACTCCCGGCGGAGCCAAGGTACGCATGCCGTTTGGCGTCGAGGGGACTCCTGAGCATCGCGACTCAGGAGCCTAACTGGTCACGTAGCCCCTCACCCCTTAGTTCCGAAAGGCTAACGGCGGTTGAAGTATGCGTGGGGCTGGGCTTTGCAGACATAGAACGGTGGATCCGCCCGCGCTTCACCTCCCTACTTGATGTTCGTGCGCCAAGGGGGACTCCTGAGCATCGCGACTCAGGAGCCTAACTTGTCACGTAGCCCCTCACTCCTTGGTCCCGTCCTGGTTTCGGTCGGGGCTAACGGCGGCCGAGGTATCTTGTGGGGCGGACTCTGCCGGTAGAACATAAGCAAGTAGGAAGCACAAATTTCAAGGAATTCAAAAGCAAATATTACAGTCCACACTGTTATCGCAGCACCAAACGCAAGTTTAAACGCCTCCCCGAGGCATGATACATGTGCAGGAATTAAAAGCAAGGCAGAGGCCGCAGCGGAGTCACTTGTCGGCGGTGGAGCAGCGCGGAGTGGGCTCGCCTCGTGAAGCAGCAGGGCCGGCAGCGCCTCGCTTCGGCTTGGTGCTGAAGGCCCGGAACTTCCCCAACAGAACCTCCGCGACCCTTCACAGCCTCGGCGTGGCAGCTGCATGCTCGCCGCTTGTCGGCTCCAGCAGGCTGTCCATGTCGACGTTGGGATCGCGAAGATAGATGTGGGTGAGGATCCGCGTCAGTGCCGCAGAAGACAAGACACGCGCCTTGGCCTCATCCGTGGGGCCAAGACCAAGGGAAACATCTTCAAGAGCGCGGATCAGGAAGGGAAGCAGCTTGGCGGGGCCGTCCTCTGCGCCGGCCAGTGGGCTCTCCAGGCCGCTGTCATAAAGCTCCCTCAGCAGGACACGAGCCTTCACCTCCATATCCATGAAGGCCACGCGATCTTCAGCAAGGACCCGCGCCTTGGCGTCCAGCTCGACCTTCCTCGCCTCCAGTTCCTGCCCCAGCGCGCCTAGGAGGTCACGACGCTTCTTCAGCTTGGCCTCCTGGTCCTTGATGGCCGCCTCGCGAGCCTTCATGCCTTCCTCCTGCTCCTGGCGGAGGAGGGCCTCCTCGGCGAGCTGGTTCTGCAGGCCCTTCAGCTCTCCCTCCAGCGTCTCACAGCGGCCTCGGATGCTGGCTGCCTCCCCCAGGGCAGCATCGCGGGCTACCTTCGCCTCGCGAACAGCCTGCTTCTCCTCGTCACAAGCCGTCGAAGTCTGGACCAGCGCCGCCCGAATCGAAGCGTCGGCGCGACTCGGCCGACGCCCGGCTCAAGCGCCCGGCCTGGCGAGGTGGCGCCGAAGATCTGCCACATCCGTCGGTTCAGCAAGAACGCGATCCAGAGTCGGAGAGACGGCGGTTGGCGGAGTAGGAGGAGTTGGCGGCGGCGTAACCACTGCGCCTGGGCGGAACGGTGGCGCCACGACAGCGGTGGAGGCGGCACCAGCAAGGCCACCTCGGAGGTCGCTGGACCAAAGGCGGGCTTCGCCCAGCCGAGCCCAGCCGAGCCTCGCGAGGCGCCCGGCGGGAGAGGCACAGGCGTCGGGATCATCTTCTTTTTGGGCGGAGGCACCGCCACAGATGGGGCCTCGAGTCCCCTTCAGCTTCTTCGCGCGGGCGCCACTGGCGAAGAGCGTGGACATCGAATCTCGTCGGCGAACAATAATCAAGGCAGGGGCGAGGCACTTACAAGTCGTCATTGGTGGACTCAAGCAGCCTCGGCCATACTTGAAGCCCGAGAGCCGGCTGCGAGGATCAGCTTCAAGGGGACCCGGGGCGGAGGCGCGTCTGCGGATCGCCCGGGGCGGGCGGACCGTGGGGACCAGCCCAGTCGGTCCTTCTTCGGGATCGGGGCAGGCTTCTGCCTCCCCGCTCACCCTCATCCTCGTCGTCGCCATTATCAGGGAGGCGGAGAATGCGGGGCCTGCGCCGCAGGGGAGGAGCCCTTGACTCCGCCCCCGAATCTCTCATGGCTCCCTTTCCTCCACCTCTTCGCCGGTCGTCAAGAGGACATGTCCACCAGTCCTCCGGAGCCTCCAGCGGGCACGAGCCCGTCCCATTGAAGGCGGGCATGGACCCCTAACCTGCTCCCAATCCTCGCGAAGAAACAGGCGGCAGGGCGCCCTCCGGTCTCGGCATCCGCCCCCTACCAAGGATGGAGGACCGTCACCAGATCCTCGCTGCGAGGCCACGGGGCTCGGGTTAGGCCTCCACATCGAGCGAATCTTGGCGAAGCGGAGCAGTTGGTGCTCGAGAACTCCCTCGGCAAGAAGCGCACCGGTCAGCCTCGCCCGCCCGCATCGTCCGGCTTCAGATCTGCATCCATCCTCTCCGGCACCGGCTTGCGCGAGATCCCGGCTTCGCTCGGGACGGTCGTCGAAACTCTCGGCGGGCTTCGTGGGCGAGGATCAGCCGAGGTGGATCCGCCCGGCATCCACCAAGACCCACTTGCTCTGAAGCCCTCAATCCGCTTCCAGGTGTTTGAAATGGCAATGGCTCCGCCGTGTCACGTGGCTTCGCGCCTGTGAGACGGGACCATGGGAGAATTGGAGGAAGAAGTAGTGGCACAGCAAGGCCACCGAGGGCTTCACCCCAACATGGGCCTCACAATAGTAGGCGAAGATTGCCAGAAGAAGGACGGAGTTGGGATGAAGGTGCAGAGCGTGAATGTTGTAATGGCGAAGGACGGAGAAGAAGAACTCAGAGAAGGGAGGCGACAGACTAGCAATAATGGCGCCCGCGAAGAACGGGTAGAAGGTACTCCCCTGACTCTTAGGGGCGGAGGAGCCGGCCTTGAACACCGCCGTTCCGCTGACGCCCTGCGCCTCCGCCAGCCGGCGCTCGTCGAAGGCTCGCTACTTGACACATTCAGCGGGTCAAAGGCGAGAGTACCAGGCTCGGCCGGGGTTTGACGAGCCATGGTGGCTAGGGCACGCAGGCGGAGTGGATCTGAAGGTCTTGGAAGCAGGAGGAGAGGCGCAAGAAAGGGGATCTGAGCAGCAAGCGGAGAAAGTAAAGGAGGCAAGGAAGATGCCGCTCTATTATCAACCAGCGGTTGCGAGGCGCCCGTCCAATCAACCGCCACGGCGCCCAAAACCCGCAGGCTGTTAGGGCCTGACGACGCCGCACTTGCCCTTCGCCTCTCTGCGGCCAAGTCCGGGCGCGCCGTGGGCAGGGGGCTCTTGTCGGCGTTCTGCGAGCAGGGGTCCCCAGACTTGCTGCTGCGGCGTGGCTCAAAGGAGGCCAGGATAGCCCATCTTCATCTCGCATGCTCAAGACCCTCGCGAGGGCCAAGCCTCATGAGCGACGACCAAGAGCTTCTCGGTAGCGGCCTCGTCGGGGCTGGCTCATGAGGAGGCGGAGAGTTCAAGGCGGGTACCTCGCGAGGCCGATGGCGTAAGCCATGGCGACCAAGGGCACCCGGTCGAGGCGCCCGCCAGCGCAGCGTCCTCCTTTCCTCTTTGGTGCAAAGGGAGCAAGCGCGAGCAAGAGCATCAAGCAAAGGCATCCGTTTGATGCAACAAGACCAAGACCAGCCCCAGCGGCTGGAATGCGATCATCGTGGAGCCCAAGCGGCGTCATCACGAGCCTTTGGCGGCGAGGACCAACTTTAGTCGGGATAAGTGTACCCGCTGTTCCCCTTCAAAATGGCCAATTGTTGGCGCCCTTCCCGCTCAATATTTGGGAAGAGGCCCAGGGCCTTCGTCTATATAAGTAGAGCTAGCCACCATAGTAAGGGAGGATCCGGCATTTTGGGATCCAGTGATAGAGATAGAGACCCGATCCTCAAGCTAGAGCGACGGGACACCACTAAGCAGTTCATCACACCACCAAGAACGGACCCTTGCGAGGCTGTTCTTCCCTGTACTGTTCTTCATCAGCACCAGAGGCAATTCACACACCACACACTGGAGTAGGGTATTACATCATGATGGTGGCCTGAACCAGTATAAATCTTGCGTCTCTTGTGTTGTTTTTGTTAGTAGTTTAGGTCCTCGCGATTCGGTGAGGTACGAGACGGTGGAGGGTTGGATCTCCGCGCGCGCCCCAGAGTTCGAACCTTAAGGGTCTGCCGGAACCCGTAATCCGACAGTAACTGTTCCAGAGTATTCAGTAAAGCTCTCTATCAAAAGGTGGAGAGTACTTCGGTGAAAATTAAATCTCTGTAAAGTAGAGCTGTTTCTATGTTCTGATTGGATTGCATGTCAACAAAAAATATCCTAATATGTGGCATTATTTATCTTCATTTAACATTCATTTGCTTATATCAGTGGAGCTGAATGGAGTTAAATTATCTAACCAAATAATTCTCGAGAGTGTGGTTAAATAGAGATAGACTACTTTCTGGGAAAGTCCAATGGATAGAGGACCATTTCAATACTAAAAAGGATGATTCAGATCTTAATTAATAGTAGAACACTTGATACAGCATGAAGCTGTAAACTCACCTTCCATACCGGTCTGCATTGCCACCACTTGCTCCTCCAGGCCCATCTACATTATCACCACCTGCACCTGCATCTTGTTCAGCTTGTTGTTTCTCAGTCTCCCTCTGCTCACGGTCTTCCATGTCAGTCAATTCCTTACGGAAATTTGCAAAATTCAGAGCTTGCAGTGCAGCCTCGGCATCAGTTTTCAGAACCTGCAACAAGATACAGGTTCTGTCATTGTATTTTCGCAAGGAAAAATGTCCTGTGTCTGCTATCCTTCAAAATAATGAATGCAGCTATTTCAAAAACAGAGCGGCAGCATAATTTTTTAAACAAGATCCCAAGCACTTTGCTTGTCTAGATAGTTGTTGCAGGTAACTTGCTTTGGTAATTGGATTTGCATGGGCAGTAGATAGACGGGTTATTGTTTCCAGTGTCCTGGCAGTAATTGGAAGGGTACCTCCACCAGACCATAGAAACATAAGGACAACTATAAACACATACCATAAACAAGAAAGGGCCCAGGCTCGCCTTTGCATTTGCAGTACCATCTCTGAGCTCAGCATATGTAGTTGCAATGTGGTCAGATGCCTGGAAGAGCACAAAATGTTTAGATTCTATAGAGAGTCATTTCTTACACACAATGTTATTTTCCTTATATGCTATGGCAGGCGACTCCCCAGATTCCAAAATATAAGGCACATTTGACTTTTCACAGTTGCCAATGTAGGACATTGACTAAAATTTCACTTATAAAATGCTTAGTAATAAGTGAACAAACATGACACCAAAGTATTTTGCAGGATAAGTAGAACAATACCCATTCTTACATGCTAAATCCTTACGCTTTCATAAATACCATAAATTTGTGTGCCTTATCTTATGGAATAGCGGGGAGTATTATGTTAACACATGAAAAAAATGCCGACTCATCTTAGAGCAACTCCAACGCGCTGACCCATTTCGTCCGGGCGTGTCCGTTTGGATAGCCGCGAACAGAAAAGTCGGTCCAACACACCGACTCAAAAGGATGCGTGTCCGCTTTTTGTCCACCGGCCAACCCATTCCAGGCCCAAATTTGAGACTCATTTGTGTCGGCACGGACACAAAACGGACGCACGCAACGCGCGCCTACTTCTCCCCCTGGTCCGCCAGTCGGTGGCGCAGCGACCACCATTTTCCTCCACTTTCCCAAAACCCTCCCGCCCGCTCGCGCTCCCAGCCATGGACGACGACGCGCTGACCCTCCGTGCCGCCGCCGGCCTCGCCTCCGTCGCCTCCGCGAAGTCAACCCCCCAAGACCGCGGCGGCCGCCCAAGAAGAAGAAGAAGCTGACGCCTAAGGAGCGGGTCGTGCAGTCGGTGAAGAGGAAGGACCGGAGGCACGCGGCGGACACAAGGGACGAAGTGGCAGCCGTCGCCGCCCTCTCCGCGGCACAGCAGGAGGAAACCAACGCCCGAGTCGCCGCCGCAACGAGGGAGGCCCTGATCTACCTAGGATTGAACCCTAGCCAGCACGGGCTCATCAGCGCCGCCGTGGCTGCGGCTAGCACGGGATCGTCGGCGTTTCTTCGCACAGTGCTGCCAGAGTCGCCGCGCGCGTCTACCACGCAACCGATTCCCGGCTTCCACGTCTATCTGCAAGCTTCCCGCTTCTCCAGGGAATGCTCGCCGGAGGTGAGCGTGGTGGCGACATCCACGCCCGCGCCCGTGGCCATTGACCTCAACTCCACGTCGGTGGCCGGTTCATCATCCTCTAGAGGAGGGAGGAAACGCCCGCGGGAGATACGAGCCAACATGCTCTCCGGCGCACGCAATCTGTTCGACAGAATGCCGGCGTCCGGCGAGAACGAAACAACCAACCGTTTCATCAAGGAGAACATCATCTTCGAAGATGGTGCAGCGGCGTCTACCTCCGCTGGTGGTGCCGCCGCGGCTGCCTATGATCCCGAGGAGACCCAAAGCAAAGATGGCCGAGCACCATTCACGCCGTCGACCTCTGATCAAGATGGCGTAGAGGACGCGTTCATGCAAGATCAGGCCGGCATAGGCAGCTTCCCGCTCGACCACGAGTTCCCGGAGGACTACGGCCTTGAGGAAGAGGATGATATGGACATCGACGGGGAGCCTTTGTTCGAGGACGAGATCCTCAACCAAGCCGGCGTGAAGCCGAAGCGCAAAAGCAAGCGGACGAAGGCATACACATCGTCCGAGGACAAGCTCCTTTGTGAGTCTTGGAGGGACATTGGGCGAGACCTCAAGATCAGCGCCCAATAAAAAGCATCAACCTTTTGGATTCATGTGCATCGCGAATACCATGAATGCAAGAAGTTTGCGATGTACCAAATGCAAAGCAAGCGAAGGTGGGTGTCCCTCTCGAAGCGATCGAGGGTGATACAACAAGAGTGCAACAAGTTTTGTGCCACCCTTGAGCCCATCAAGGCACGCCCCGTGAGCGGCATCGGCATGTAAGATAAGGTATACATGTCTATCTGTTTCCGTTTTCATTTATGCTTGGGTGTCCATTTGCATGTCCATTTGCCCATATGCTTGCATGCTATTTATTTGTAGGCATTCCAAGCTTTGGAGGTATTCAAGGCCAACATGAGGGCAAGTCTTTCAACCTCTCCCATTGTTGGATGGTCATCAAGGGGGAGAAGAAGTTCAAGGCGCAATATGTCACCCTCATGGCGCGTGGGGGGAGGCAACCGTGGAGGAGGTTGGGGAGGGCGAAAAGCCACGACCTCGGGGAAAGACCAACTCCAAGGAGGACAAGCGCGATGCGGCGTCAATCGCCTTGCTTGCAACGGTGGAGGGCATGATGAGCAAAAAGGACACAGGGGAGGAGAAGCGCCGACAAGACAAGGAATTGCAAATGAACGCCTTCATAGAGATCCAAAGGAGGAGGCTTGAGATGAACACGGAGAAGCAAGTCAGGATGCTTGAGATGGAGACGGAGAAGCAAGCCAAGATGCTCGAGATCAAGGCCGCCTCCAACGCGGCCTGGTAGGCCTCCTTCTCCTCCAGTTTGACCTCTCGCAGCGGCGGTGTGACGACGGGTCGAGCTGCACGCCGTGGAGGCGCTCCTACTCGTGCTTCAGCATGAACCAGATCTCCCAGTTGGGAGAATCTAGTGTGTAGGCAGGGTGCCGCCGCTGCTCCGTCGTCAACATCTCTCGCCACCTGCCCACCTCCTCGGCGTGCGCCCGCGTCGACCGGAGCACCGCTGGCACTGCAATGCGTTGTGGGTCCAAATGCCAACCATGCGGCAGGTTGACATCCGGGTAGGGCGGTGCCTGCCGGTACTACCAGTGGCACCTCACGCTGGTGCACTGGGATGTACAGGCGCTCCCTTTCCCGCGGCGAGGTGGCAGCGACATCCGAGAAGAGCTGGCGCCGGGGCGAGCTTGCCTTGTCGTTGCTTAAAAAACCTATGGCGAGCGGGGCGAGTGGCTAGGATTTGCCTGTCGTTGGGGAGGGGGCAGACTTGGCTGGATGTGGATGGGAGAGGGAAGTGGATGAGGCTGGCCCCGCCGCACGCTTTCATTAAAAGGGACGACGACCAACAGCTTCCACCATTGCCAGGCGGACCCGAGGTAGGTGGCCGCGTTTAGTACGACCGCGGGCGATGATTGGCAGTCGACAGGTGGGACCACGACGGACACCGAGATGACGCGTTGTGTCTGTTTCATGTCCGTGTGGACGTAAACCAAACGTAATTTTGGGCATGAAATGCGTTTAGATGGACATCGGACGCGGTTTGAATTTGAGTCGGCGCGTTGGGCAGGCGCTTTGGTCCTATTTCGATTCAAATGGACAAAATGGATAACTATAGTTCCTGTTGAGTGTGTGATCGGCACCGAAAGTACTCAAGCCGGGTAATTGGACCCTATTGGGCCGTGCCACCTCCATCAAAAAAGACCTGCCACGGGCGTGTACAAGTTGGAGTCGGACGAGCACCTTGGGACTGTTTGGAATAATAACCCTTAATTGCCCTCGTGCTGCCGTTTGGATTGAAACCAACGTTTTCGCGACGCCAAATTTCCCGCAGCTTCCTTCGCCGATTTTTTGGCGAGCCCGACATTGACGGGGCGGACTGAGGCGTGATCCAAATCGGAGAAAAGAAGGAAGAAAACAGACATAACAGATCGATTGAGCGGACGCAATAGCAGCAGAGAGGAAACCCTGATTGGTCGAGCGGCGCGCCGGAGATGGAGCTCAGCGACAGCGAGCTGGCGGGGGTGAAGAGCTACAGAGAGTACATCGAGTTGATGGAGAAGAAGGAGGAGGAGAAGGAGGAGCAACTTCGTAAAGACTGCGAGATTAAGCACAAGCGGACATATGGGGAGCAGGAGATTGAGGAACACCGTGAAGGCAGCAGGTCCTTTTGTTCCTTACCTTCGCCTTCCCCCGTCGCGGCAGGTAAGAAATTCTTGACTCCAAATTTTCTTCCAATGAATGAATCTACGAACAAAGCTAGCTCCGATAGTTGAGATGTACGAAGTAGATCGGCCTTGGCTTTGTGGATTCCTGAGATCGATGCAGGAAATCGGGTTGGCTTTGTGATATCTTGAGATCGATGCAGGGGAAATCGGCTTGCCTTTGTGATTTCTTGAAGATCGATGCAGGAACATAATGAAAAGTGACCTTTTTTATTGTACTACTAGTATGTTTTAATTGAGATATCTCTGAGAACTAGATTTATTTTACATCCCAATTTATACCATTATAGTCTAGACCTTCCTTGCCTTGCAATTGCATAGATGGATGCCTCAATATCTGATCTACTTACCATGGATGGGAGTATGCTGTTGTTTACTACTACCTCTGTAAACAAATATAAGTCATTTTGGAGACTTGACGGAGGGAGTAATAACAAGCTAATATTGTGTGTTTCTGTTTCAATTGAGATTTAGTTTTAGATCCCATTCCCCTGGAAGAAGGGCCACAAATCCAGTCCATAACTTTATATTAGAGACCAGAGAGTAGAAAAACCGACTTTGCTTTGCATATCGAACTATGTACAGGATACTCTAGAATTAGATTAAATACCCTGGATGCATTGATATCCTATCATATTACCCTGGATGAGAGTATATTGAATTGTTTTCCCTGGTAACAAGCTAGTTTCTTACTCCCTCTGTCCCTATCTACATGGCACCCTCGTTTTCCATGATTAAATATTGACCATCAATTTCATCAATAATATAATAACTCCACGTCATGGAAATTATATCGTTGGAAACTACATATTATTACGCATCAAATGGTATAAACACCTAGCTCACATGTTATTGGTTATCAAAGTTGAATATCGAAATACGGGTGTGCCACGTAATAGGGACGAGGGAGTATCCACTAGTCCATCTATCACCTAGTTTAATTTCCCCTTTTTTTCAATTTTCTTAACCTAGCTTTTTCCTTGCAGATTCTCAATATGTTCTTCCCAGGAAATCCTTGCAGATCTTCTCCATCAAAGTCACCGACCTAAAATATGGTCTTATCTGGCCACTGCAGGTCTATGGCTCTGTTGCTTTCAGGAACTTGGTAGAACCTAAAGTAAACTATCTCTTCAGATGCACCAGGGATACCTGCCAAACCCTCACTCAGAAGGTGAATGAGCATGGCTACAACTATCTGTGCGTCTATTTGTGTTCACTTAATTCTCTTGCTGCCTGCTAGTAGCCTAGTGCTATTTTAGACCTAGAATCACTTTGTGTGTCCTGCTTCAACTTCTTTTAATAGTCTGGCAGGTAATTAATTAATTATTTATTATTGTGATGCTTCCATTGCAGGATCCATTTTTGCGCTTAACAGGCCCGTCTCGTGCCATTTGGCTACTTGACATGGTTTTCATTGACGTTCAGTTAAAAGTAAAGTGCAAAAAAGAGTCTGAAGATGAAGTGTTGACTTACAAATTTTCTGATTTCCATGAACTCTTTCCTTTTGATCCTTCTACTAAACATGTGATACGAAGACCTATTCCCTGCAAGCGCTGCACGCTTGAGCTTGATTTGGCAGTGCTGCCTTCGTCAGTTGAGGCCACTGTGGGTGTCCGAGTTGTTGATGGGTCATGGCCTGATCAGTGTGCGGGGCTGGTTGCTTGCACTACCGACAGTGTACAAGGAGGGAAAGTGGTGCTGCTTGATTTTCAAGATGGAAAACTGCCTACCAAATCTGATGGTGTGGTTGAGCTTGTGAGGCGTGTTGTTTCTGTAGATTACCCGGAGGGAAAACTGATTGTGTCTGTGGAGGCCTCTCGGGATGGGTTTTCTGCACAATGTACAGCTGAGTTCGAGATGCAGGCGTCAGGAAGAAGTACTGACATGTGTGATCTTATTTTCTGCAAGATGGAGGTTATAGTTTGTTGGTCTACTCTTCTGCAAAATATCCTTGAATAACCAGCTGTTGAACAATTTATTTATGTATTGTGATTGTTATGGTAGGCTCTACATACCTATCCTCGTTGGTTAATTATGCTCGCTGAGATGTGGTGTTACTCTCCGTCAGTTCAGCTAATGAGCATGTTAGCAGTTGCTAATGATCTTTGGCACTATGCAGCTGTACCTTATTTGTGGAAGTTAAGCTTATTGGTATTCAGTGCTACTCCCTCCGTTCCTAAATATAAGTTTTTTTGAAGATTTCAATATGGACTACATACATATGTATATAGACATATTTTAGAATGTAAATTCACTCATGTTGCTTTGTATGTAGTTTGCATTGAAATCTCAAAAAAAAAAACTTATATTTAGAAACGGAGGGAGTACATTACTCCATTGTGTACAACTCTGCATGCACTTGGTACCCCAACCGTTGTGTTTCTTCTTACATATGTCCTGTCGAGGTTGCTCTGGTCTGAGCTGCAATCTCTCCAACCCGGGGTTCATTTGCTATGTTGACTACGCCATTAGTCCTTCCCCAACATGATTAAAACCGAGTTATCGAACAAAGCCGGCGTCTGATCCTGAAGCAGCGTTAGGGTTCCATTGGGTCCCTCGCTACTGTCTTCTATCGTCCTAATAGGTTCTAGTGAAATGTAGCTTATGATTTTTCTGATTCAGACGACAATCAGATCATTATTTTCAAGCTCGGGAAAGTTGTATCCCAGCTCAGGTACACGCTCTATCCCGCCCTCCTATTCTTGTTGTGATCTGTGCGCTGGGACAGACTGGATCGAATAGTTTTTATTTTCTATCAAAAATGTAAATTTTATTAAAACTTTTTACACGATTTGAAAGATCATCAACCCAATACTATATATGCATTTCCTTTTTAGATGTAGCAAATCTGTTGTCAAATTCTTTTGTTGAATGCATTTTATAGCATCTATCAGCAAGGTGCACGGTGCACCTTAGATCAGTGGTGCAGTTCTGTTAAATTTTGGCAAACTCATTTAGCTTGCTATACAAGTGGTGCAGTTCTGTTAAATTTTGGCGAACTCATTTTGCTTTGCTTACGGGGCAGCTGCCAAATTACTCCATTGATGCCTCACGGACGGCGCAGTAAAGGCGCCGCCGACGTGCGTCCCGCCCGCTCCCGCCACGCGCCTCTTCTACGAGGCCGAGTACCCAGCGCCCCCTGACATGCGCATGCCGGGGGCGTGGAGGAGCGCCGGCGGCGTCCGTGTGCCGGTGTGCCGAAGAAGCGGCGGCGGCGAAGATCGCCCATCATCAGCCTCCCACGGAGGAGCAGCGAACGAAGCCGAGATCTGCGCCCGACAATAAACGCTGTGGGCGATGTGCCAGCGCCACCACGAGAGCAGATCGCCTCATCAGGCGTCATTCCCGCGCCGCCTCAACGCCGAAGGATGGTGTGAGTGGTGGGCGTCCCGGCCGCACCTTCGAGGCCGTCCTCGACCACATCAAGACCGGCGGCGTGCGCGCCTCGAAATACCCGAGCGTCCGTCGCCTCTCGCCGTCGCGGCGCTTCCGGACGCCACGGCGAATGGAGCGACGTCCTCGTCGTCGAACTCCGGCTTCGCCGGCTCTCCGTCCGTCAAGCGAGCCGGAGAGACACACGGCGCGCCGCACTGCAGCGGCGCCCTGCGTCATCAACTAGGTGCCCGCCTCGCGCTCCCTTTGCTGGTCCGGCGAAGCCGAGCCGGGCCTGCTCCCGTGAAGCCGAACACGCCGACATGGTGGCCCCCGACGACGAGGCCGCCCTAAAATGGGTGAAGGAGGACTACGTCCGCGGCGAGTGCGCCGCGGCGCCAGAGCGTCTGTGAGCTCGAACTGGCGGCGACAGGCCGGCGGCGCGCCCGCGAGGAGGCGGCGTCATCGCCTCGGCAGCGCGGCGAGGAGGACGAGGCGGACCGTCCAGCGCTGGCAGGCGTCGGCGACCACAGGAAGGGTTCCAGCAGGGACGGGGGTGGCTCCGGCGGGGCGCGTGACGACGACGGCGGCGGCGGCGGCGGCTACACCCGCTTCTACAGGCTTCTATGCATGTAGATGGTGGGCGGTGGACGTGGCGTAGTAGTTAGCGGCGTAGTGGCTAGTGTAGTTTGGCGTAGTTTACCGTAGTTTGCATGTTTTTACTTTTTTTGGTACAAATTTCAATGAAATTTCGCCGAGTTTGCACAAGTTTCTATGTAATTTCGCCGAACTCAGGGCGACCTGGTGGGCGACGACTGGGTACCGAGTCGCTCGCAAGCGCCTAACTTGCGCCGGTTCGCCCCTAGGCGGCTTTTTTCGCCGCCCTGGGGAGCCGAACGGCTGGAGATGCTCTTAGTTGCTCGAGGACAAGCAACATTTAAGATCTGGAGAGTTGATGCCTCAATATTTTGACACTTTCACGTGAGTACTTATAGCACATATGTCCGTGCGTTGCAATGGTAGAGATAATTAATGTGTCCACTGAAATATTCATTAGCACGGCCCAAAAACATTTGAATTGTGCCAGGCCACAACAAAGAGGCACACACTGAGGTCTAGCAGAAATTCATATTAGTAGGACATTAAGAAGCATGCTACATAGCCAATATTTTTGGTGCGTTTTTTGTCGGCGAATCTGATCTTAAAGAGCCTAATTTTCATTTTTGTTTTTTATCTCCACTGGTCACGCCCTATATTCTCTCGTTTCTTTATTACTTTTATATGCCCATTGAAACCCATCATTTATACTCCCCCCAATCCATATAGGCTCTTCATTTTTGTTTTTTATCTCCACTGATCACGCCCTACACTCTCTCCTTTCTTTATTACTTCTATATGCCCATTGAAACCCATCATTTATACTCCCCCAATCCATATAGGCCTCTTAACATACTTAATAAAAAGTTATATTGTGTGTTAGCATTTTCCAAAATACACCATTGATATTAATTTGGTTAATTAAGGTCATGCTCTAAATAGAATCTTAAAGTGGTTAGTAATAGCATGGTTGGAGACTACGCATTTTTTTGATCAAAATACATATACAGATTATTTCAATTCGAGTTATAGTTGCAAAGTTATAGCATTATCATGTTTAACCAATTCTTTGTAAATAATAAATGGCTAGGGGTCTAAATGGGCCGAAAACATAGTGAACTGGGCAAACACGGAATACTAACGAGCGCCCAGGAGTGCAAGATAGTGGCTACCGCAGTTGGGCCGAAGCCAACAGAGAAAGGGCACTTAATGTTGGACCGTGGATTACTTAAGGAAAAATCAGGGGCTATTTTGTAAAATGTAAACGTGTGACGATGGGCGGGCAGAAACACTCCATACTTTATTAGTAGGTATAGATATAGATATAGCTTTGGTTTTTCGAAGATTTTTGCCGGTTCTTATTATTTTTATTAGCGATAATCTTTCGAGCACAAAGAAACCTTTTTTCTACTTGATGTGCAGGACCACACACTTTTGAAGGAAATCAATCAATACCCATGTCACTGGAGCAAACTGGAGCAACTTCCCTTTTTTCCATATTTCCATTTGGTGCACCAGAGAAGATGACGCATGGTACAAGCGTGAACACTCGTACCAGCCGCCGCCGCCTCCCACTTATCAATCCAAACAACTGTCATGAAGGGGAGGAGGTAGTCAGAGGCAATCAAGAAGCACCAGAGAGGAAGACTCCACATATGAAGAAGAGAGAAGCGATCCGAGAGAGAAGAACTTCATTTAGATCCATCCCGGCAATCTCAGATCTTCATCACTTTCATTTCATCGACAACACTACCATTGACAGAGTTAATCCAATTTGTAAGGCTAGGGTTTGCAACCCTATTCATATTTATTCAAAGATTGAGATCCCATCAATCATTAGTACTATTGTGGACCTTTTGCGATATTATCAATATGATTTCTCTCCGTTTAATCTCTGTATTTATTGGTTGTTCCCCTCTCATGCGTGAGTAGTTCCCATAGGTGTGGGAGATGTAGAGGATTGGTGAGATTCATTTTGTGCTCGTTCTATATGTCATTATTTGTGAACCTATCCCATGATTGATTATTAAGTTGCTTATCTGTGAACTGCGCAATGTATGTTGTCCAATTTAAGGGTCCAGGCAACATGATGCTGCACATGCAACACAAATCGTTCAACGAATCCATGACCTTCAGATGACAGATGTTGGTATCTATGAAAAGTAAAGATGATATGAGGATATCGGGAATCCATGAGACTTACAGCGTCGGCCCAGTCTCATGACCTTGATTGTTGAAACGACATTCACATGGAACCGTCGATGTAGGACAATAAAGGACAACAATCCCTACTGCAAGGAGTTTGACTATTCAAGGGTGTCACCTATCGAACATATAGTCGATGAAGTAGAATCACATGAAAAGGTAATTGGTATTACCAATGCAGTGACACACTTGATGTACACCATGATCCGAAGTTTCCTTGCGCCTAACCTCTAGTGTATGAAAACCAAACATTTACTTTTAGTCTTTTACATTTTGTTCCTTACTTTCTTTCATGTGCAACCAATTTCCGTACCCATCTGGTATATTCGTGCTTTCGGAACAATAGTAATCTGAGCAGGTATTCAAACACTTAATTCACACAAGACCTATGATAGAAACAACAAGATAGGAATGGTTACTAATTGGATACTTACACAAATTTTGCTAAGTGATCGTGTGTGTCTTGCACTTGCAGACCATCATCATCCTGCTTGAATCCGCTAGAAAAATGTCCCATCGTCATGTCCGGGCACATCCTCTATGAACGGCATTAACGCGACACGAAGACCGGGACAGAGCAGGTTTCTCGGTCGCCGCACCGATGTGAATGCCGAGACATTCGCCTGGCATGCAGCAATGACAGGTCATGTTCGCTCTGGACTGACATCAATGTGACACCGAGAGAGGAGTGTCGATTGGGGGCGGAACACGACAGAGGGTTCTGTTTGGGTCCTAATTGTTGGACGCCTATGTGGCGGGGGTCTGGACACCGCAAATCTTCCTCGACTTTGCTTGTTGGAAATTTAGACGTATGAATCAGTTCATGGACATTTGATAGATGACGTTGGATGTCAAAAAATGTATGAACCGCGCGGTCTAAATAATTGAAGGCATTTTGGTGCACAGCCTTGGAGTTGCCTTTATCATTCCTCCTGTGCGAACACTAGAAACGCTGCTCCATTTGATATTAAATGTCTTTGATTTATAATTAATTTATAAAGTAGCAATAATTAATATTTTTTCCTAGAATATGCACGAGTGTGCATATCATATATTAGAGAAGAAAGTGGTGAAGAAAGCCTCCACAAGCTTTACATACTATTTACAAGTCACTCCAGCCTCCACCGCCACTCACGCTACAATATGAACTACTCACCACTAGCCCGCCTACTTAGACCACTAAAGAAGAAGTCCAGGTCGCCCTTGAGCAGTCTTGCTGATCTCCATATCTGTCCTTCGCGATCAATGTTCCGCAGCAGCAGTTGAAGTGATGGTGTTTCTCCGTTGAAGACTATTGCATTGCGGTGTATCCACAATTCCCATAATACTAGAGTGATGATCGTTTTTAAGTCTCTAGTGTAACTATCCATCGCCACACGCGTGGAGCACCATTCCACCAATGTATCCTCCGGCGCCGAAGCTTGTCTCGGGTCCCCAAGGGCACTCCAAATCCATAGCCACAATGTTCTTGCAAAGACGCAGGTGAGTAGTATGTGATTGATCGTTTCGACCTGTTGGTTGCAGAAGGGACACGTAGTTTGGTGAGGCAGACCGCGTCGAGCTAATCGGTCTGAAGTCCAGCAGTGGTTCCGCATGGCCAACCATGTGAAGAAGCGGTATTGTACACGTGCCTTATGTTTCCATAGGAAATCCGCATATGGTGCCACATCTCATCCCGTAAACCTTGTCGCGTACGCTGATCAGATGGAATAGGACCATTTGGTCTCCGAGGCCCAGCAGATGGCATCATCTCTCTCTTCTTGCAGTTCCACGTCTGCCACTCTTTCCCATAATTGCATGTATTCGTCGATGTTCTCGAGCCCGAGGTTAGGGTCAACGTCCGTTGCCCAAGTGTTGTGCAGAAGGGCTTGCCGTAACGAACGTGAGGCCTTGATCATAGGAGCCACCACATCATATATGTTTGGCGCCACATCTTGTACTCTGTTGCCATGGAGCCATCTATCCTCCCAAAATAGAACCGTATCACCATTGCCAATGGTTGCATGCATTGCTTCCAGGAAGATCTCTCTCGCTTCGGAAGTAACATTGATCTCAAAGCCCGCCCACGACCACTGCCTGCCTGTACGTCTCAACCATAGCCATCTGGCATGCAGTGCGGAGTTCAACCATCTCAAGTTGGGGATGCCAAGACCACCAGCCCAACGAGGGGTGCAAACCTGCTCCTAGGCCACTGAGCAGTTGCCGTCGTGTGCCTCTCGCTTCGCGCACCATAGGAAACCACGACAAATCTTCTCTAATGCCCGAATTGTCTTGGATGGTAGCTCGAGAGCCATGAGGGCATATATCGGGATAGTGTAGAGAACCGACCGAACCAGAGATGCACGGAAGAAGCCAATCATGCAACCGAAAAACGTCATGAGTCATTACTTTTTGGTCTTCTGAGCATTGGATTGGCATAGCGGCGCTTTTCTGGAAATTCACCCGCAAACCAGAAGCAAACCCAAAGCTCTCTAGGATCTTCGCACAGCACCAAAGCTCCACCTCTCTCGGTTTTAAAAAGATCATCACATCATCCACATAGATCGATAGGTGCGCTGGTGAATGCCTCTAAATGCGAGCAATTCCAGCAAACCAATTGTCGCTGCCCTCGCAAACATCCTATGCAGCACCTCCATGGTGATAATGAAAATCATAGGCGATATAGGGTCACCTTGCCGCAACCCTTTCCTTGGCGAAATCAGCATTCCGGGTGTGCCACTGATCAGAACTCTGGTAGAGGAGGTAGCTAGTAGGCCACATATCCAGCCAATCCACTTTGAGTTGAAACCCATTGGCAGAGCACTTCAACCAAAAATGGACATTGAATGGAATCAAACGCCTTGGAGATGTCTAACTTTAGCATGACCGCCGTTATCTTGAGAGCATGCAGTCGTCTAGCCGTGCTCTGGACCATTGCACAAAGGCGCTCTGAGCCTCTGATCAATGCCAACAATTAATATGAATCAGAGGAGGGAGGGGTAATAAAATTCAAACAACAAGGACACGACGCGTGGCTAATCCTCAACCTCAGCAGTCACCTGCGTGGAGAAGCAGGAGGGTCCACCACGTTTCTGTTTCCCTAAGAGGCGATCGAGAGGCGATCGCGGAGGCGATCGGGAGGCGGCGCTAGGGTTAGGGTTTCGAACGCCGGGTGGTGATCTTCAGGGCAGCGAGAACGCGGCGATGGTGTTGCGTCCCCGGCTGTGCCCTGTGGTTTTGAGCTCCTCCTAGACGGGGTGACCATGGCGTCGTCCTCGAGTAAGGGAGAGAAGGCGACCTCTGTGGCAGTGACCCCGATGAAGCGGACACCACAGAAGACGGGGGAGACGGGAGATAAGGTGGGACGGAGAACCTCGGAGTCTCCGGCCGATGGCAAGTCCATGGAGGAGGCGGCGTCCCTGTCGGCGAAGATGGGGGGCTTGGCGCTGACTGAGAAGGAGGCGGACGGGTTTGTGTTTGAGGAAACTGAGCCAAGATGGAAACGCGAGATCAAGTGGGCTGTTGTGGGCAAATCCTTCTCCCCGCGACCTCTAATCAAGCACGCTTTTGAGAGAGCCATGCAACGTGCATAGGTACTCCACAGGGAGGCCCAATTCAAGATGCTAGGTGGGAATATGTTCATGATCAGATTCGGAAGCGAGGGGGACTGGAAGCATGTTCTTAATAACGGCCCATGGCAGTTTGACTTCAATGTGGTAGCTCTGAAGGAATACGATGGAGAGACTAGGCCTTCTGAGATGATTTTCGATGCAATTGAGGCCTGGGTTAGGGTTGATGATCTTCCTTTGGATAAAAGATCGAAAGAGTTTGGAGAGGCACTTGGAAACTGGCTAGGACAAGTTGTAAAAGTTGATGTTGGAGAAGATGGCTTTGCAAGGGGAACACAGCTTAGAGTAAGGGCTAAGATCGTGCTACATGAACCACTCGTTCGGGGTTTCTACCTTAAGAAGAAGCCCGACGACCTGGAGAAGACTTGGTTTGATTTTGCATATGAAAAAGTCCTCGCTTCTGTTTTGACTGTGGTAGATTGGTGCATGTGGATGGTGTTTGTGACCCCCCGGTGGATCCATTGTCGCAGTGGGGGGAATGGTTACGGGCCTCCCCGAGAAGGGCCTCGTCGAGTCACCAAGAGAAGAAGCAATGGCAGGGAAATTCAAGCAAAAACTTTAGTAGAGAGAGTTCAATGTCTAGTAGAGGGGACGCTGGCTGAAAGGGCAAGCGTATGTGCAAGACCTACCAACACGCCGGTCCCTGTACAGAGACTACACTCCGTCGGCCGATTCCCACACTAGTGGGTTGAGGCGGAAAGAGAAGGATCAGGAGGAGGAGGTGTTAAGCCCGCAAAAATCACACACTGGTGCAGCGGGGGAAAAAGAGAAGGACCTACGTCAGGATCTAGAGAAGAAGAAAGAGAAGGTGCTGAGAGATGAACTCCATCAGAAAGTTAGAGAGGGCGTGATATCCCCAAAGAAGAGCCAGGACTATAGAAGAAGGCAGCAAAGCAGGGAGGAAGCAGCACGAAAGGAATATCACCGGAGGCCGGGGTACTATGTTCGCAAACCCAGAACAGAGGGGGGTTCTTCTCGACAGCGAGACGAACACCGCTGGTACAACCCTGGTGAGAGGAAAAGACCATCTAGACAGATATGGGTGCCGGTGGGAAGGAGTTCGGAAGGAGGGTAGCGAGGCTCTGGTCGGTGAAAAACGGCAGAAGGTGTCGTCAGTCTTCGAGCGCATCGGTGTACATGGAGCTAGATCGGCGGACCCCGGAAGCCGGGGCCGCTGGGACCAATGAATATCCTTGTGTGGAACTGTCGGGGATTGGGGTTGGACCCGACAGTCGGAGAGCTGAGGGACCTCATACGGTCTTACAACCCAGCGGTGGTGTTTCTGAGCGAGACAAAAAAGACGGCGCGAGCAATGGAAAAGGTGAAGTGGGGTTTAGGGTTTCGGAATGGGGTTGCGGTGGATTGTGTCGGGAAGAGTGGTGGCTTGCCATTGCTTTGGAGGGATCATTTGTCTGTCATAGTGAGGCCATGGTGCCAGTACTATATTGATGCAGAGATAGCCTTTGAGGGGGAAACAGCTAGATTCACTGGAATCTACGGAGAACCGCGGACGGAGCTTAGAATGAAAACATGGGATGCCCTTCGCTATTTGAGGAGACAAGATAACTTACCTTGGGTGTGTGCGGGCGATTTCAATGAAATCCTCTTCCAAACAGAGCAACGCGGGGGGAACACGAGGAGTTTCAAGCAGATGGAGGACTTCAGGGAGTGTTTGGGTGACTGTGGCCTTGCGGACTTGGGTTTCACTGGGTACCCTTTCACTTGGGACAACAAGCAGGATCAAGAATCCAACATCCAGGTCCGGCTCGATAGAGCTACGTGCAATGACGAGTTCATGAGCGTTTTCCCCGAGACGTCTATCAAACACATACTCACTGAAGAATCGGACCATGCGGCGGTGATCATTAGAGCGGCTGGATCACTGGATGCGAGCAAGAGGAAGAAGCCAGGGGGCTTTAGATACGAGGAGGCGTGGATGGGGCATGAAGAATATGAAAACATGTTTGCATGTGAGTGGGAGCAGGCTAATCAGCAACATGGGGCGACGGCAAGCTTAAGCACAAAACTGGGCACGCTTCCAAGGCCATGCAAACATGGAGTCGAAACGTTTTTGGCTCCCTGCGCAGACAGATTTCGAAGCTAAAGGTGCAGCTCAAGGATGCGAAGGAAAGATCGCTTGTGACAGGGTATTCTCAGGAGGTGAAGGACATTGAAGGACAGCTGCATGACTTGTACGAAAAGGAGGAAATTTATTACAAGCAACAATCTCGCTTAGACTGGCCGCAATGGGGGGATCAAAACACCAAGTATTTCCAAAATCGAGCATCTCATAGAAAGAGAAAAAAATATGGTAAAGGCCCTATACAGGGAAGATGGCACACGGTGCACCTCTGACGATGAAATGCGTGCGTTGGCAGCGGGTTTCTATGCTTCATTATTCCGGTCTGAGGGCTCGAATGAAGCGGAGAGAGTGTTGCACCACATTGACATGCTAGTTTCAGAGGAGATGAATGAAAAGCTTACTGCCATGTTTTCGGATCAGGAGATTGAGACAGCTCTTTTCCAGATGGGCCCGACTAAGGCTCCAAGGCCGGACGGTTTCCCGGCACTGTTCTACCAACGACACTTGTCGGTGGTGAAAGACGACGTGTGCAAGGCGGTAAAGGATTTTTTACTTGGAACTCATTCACATGAGGGGTTTAATGATACTATTATTGTGATGATTCCTAAGGTCAACTCACCGGAGTTGCTGTCCCAGTTCAGACCGATAAGCTTATGTAATGTGCTCTACAAAATCGCTACAAAAGTTCTTGCTAATAGATTGAAGGGAATCCTCCCGTTGTTGATCTCGGAGGAGCAAAGTGCTTTTGTGCCTGGAAGGCTTATCACGGATAATTTCCTAGTTGCATATGAGTGTATCCATGCAATAAGGAAAAGGAGTAGAAGAGTACCTCTGTGTGCGGTCAAGTTGGACATGATGAGGCATATGATAGGGTGGAGTGTGATGAGGACATGACTACCTTGGATACGACCAAAAATATTGCATACATGTATATTTGTGAGGTGATTTCTAATGCAAACTATGCAATAATTTATTTATGTCATCCAGGACAAAAATACTTCACAAACTTTTGTGCCATGTTTAATTGCAGGTGTATGGGACATTTGTACAATCCACATATGAAGATATGGGAGAAAGAGATGTTTACCTGCTGTTCAAAAAGTTCTCTCACGTCACTTTTGGCCCAAGAGAAGATAGAGTCCAAGTCTCTCACGTTCTGGACTCAGATTCGGACTGCACAGACATACATGACTCAAAACGTCAATAACTTTTTCATACGGACTCCAAATTGGTTGATTCTTTTTTTGTTGGAAAATAGATTTCGTGCACTTTCCAAGCCAATTGGAATCACCTTAAAATCCGTCCGGAGCGTTGAGTTATGGACGAAACAATCTGATGCTGCAGCAGAATTCGAGTCAAACTACAAGTCCAAAGGTGTTACATCACCTCCACTTGGGCCCATTGGCCTTGTACGACCTAGGGTTAGTGTTAGGCTGCCTTGGGACGTCCTCCCACCTCCTTGGCCGCCACCCCTTGCTCCTATATAAGTAGATCCATCAAGTAGCTTTTTCCTTGGGATTTGTTTAGTTAAAGTTAGCCATTGCAACTTCGTACTTCGCTTGTGTCCAACGACCAGACCAAGACCGCTTACGGATCCCCACCATTATCAATACTTCATATATATTCGCAATATTCAGATTGCTTTATCATATTCTTGCTCGTTCTTCAATTGCTTGCAGGAATAGACCTTCGTGGTTAGGCTGATCGTGCTTCCGGCATCGTCAGTAACCTCAGGGGATTGGTTTAGCGATTGCTAAGGCGCAACGTCGTGCACGTTTGTAGTCGGATCGTCAAAGTCGACTCCACCTAATCGATAGTTATTATCTCGTCGAAATATCGGGACCCTCGCCTCTATCAAGTGGTATCAGTTTTCAGGTTGCTCGGTGAGAATTTCCAATTATCCCTAGATTAGATTTATTTTCTTACCTATTGTCCAAGAAAAAGCCACAAAAAAAAGTTAGATCTATTCATCCTTTGTCCAAGCCAGTCTGAGCCTTTGTATTTTTCTTTTCATTATTTGCATTATTGAATTATCGGTTGCATCGTCGTGTCGAGTTGCTGGTCTTAGTGTCTAGTTCGTTTAGAGTTTGAGTTCTGTTCACATTAGTCACGCCGCCGCTGCATCGATATCCCTTCTGTTGACCACCATCCATCCATCAATTTCCACCACGTGCTACCCACCGCTCATTGTCATAATCATAGTTGAGATCGTTCACATCTTCACTTGATCCAATCTGCATCTTATCTAGTTTGTTTGGAAAGAGGAGAGAGAAAAAGAGAAAAAACTAAAAAAAGTCAGAGAAAAAAGAGAAAAGAAAAAGGGAAAAAAGTGTGAGAAAAAAAAGAGAAGAAAAAAAACAAAGTTCGGATCTATCTAGACTCAATCTCGTAGCTGAATTCGGATTGGAATCTGTTTTGTGCACTGTTCAGTAAAACAAGCATAACTTCCTCATACGAAGTCCGTTTTGGCTCCGCGAGTACTTAAATTAAAGCTAGAGACGAGCCGCATCTAAATAGTTTCAGAATCAAGTTTAATATTTGGGACCTTAAAATCGGCTTCTAAATAGGTCTTTTTGCCCTCCGAAGTTCGTGAACACAGCTTATTCCAGTTTTTCAAACCAGTTTTAGAATTTTTTTGACTCCTCATATCAACTCGGAATTGAGTGATTCTTTTTGCATTGGAAAGCTTGAGTTAGTAGCATTCTTTGAAAAAAGTTATCAGAAAATTGGCTCAAACTTTTCAAGAGTAAAATTGGAGAGAGAGTTGTTGTATATCTTGCTTGGCAGTTGTTTTTCATCATTATCTTTACTGTCGTTGTGATCTTCACTTATATCTTGCTGTCCAGAGCTACTTATTATCCTTCATTGATGCTAGTTGTGCGATGCCGTGACCTCATTAGTGTTTTAGGCTCGCGTCTCTAGTCCGGTCTAGCCTAGGACCAGCACAGTACCGTTGTTGAGCGTTTATTCAATATTGCATCTCTGAATTGATTATTGCTAATCTTTTGCTACCATATATAGCCAACCCAGCTCCACATATTTCTACATCGTGTATACGTACGCTCACCTGGCAATCGCTTTACACAATCTTCAGAGTTATTTGACACCGCTGGTTGCCTGTCACCACCTGCCGCATGGTAAGAACTTGTAAGATATTGATATTTGCTTTACTGTGAGCACTTTACAACCACATCCTAGTAGTTCATAGGAACATTATTCTCGAATTTTGTTTTTTGTTTCTACTAATCATGACAGGTTCCGGAGATAGAAGTTCTTGGACGACGGACACATCTTCACCATCACGAGAGTTGGGACAACAGACACAAGCATATGGTCAGGTTATGTCTTTACCATCATTTGAGGGTAGATTTAACCCTGCTATTTATCTAGCTTGGGAGCTTGAATTAGAAGAAGTTTTTAGTTACCATGATTTTTCTGAACTTGAGAGTGTACGAGCTACCACTAGAGCATTTACTAGTTTTGCTTCTGTTTGGTGGAGTGTACATTGTAAGAAAAACATTGATAACCAACCCACAACTTGGAAAGTTTTGAAAGCTGTAATGAGACAACAATTTTTTCCTCCTTACTATCGTCGTGAATTGCTTCGCAAATTGGAACAATTAAAACAAGGCAGTAACACTGTTCATGCTTACTACCAAGAGTTCAAATCTTATATGCATCATTGTGACATAGAAGAATCTGAGGATGATACAATGAATAGATTTTTTGGTGGTTTGAACCATTATATCCATGCAAGATTTCACTATATTCCTCGTTGCATTACTAGTATGTATGTTCGCGCGTGTACCTTTGAGAGACAGATACAGGAGGATGCATTGGGTGACTACAACAACTACTATTCCAGTTCATGCTCACCATCGCCGGTTGGTTCCTCCACCGTTGCACCTACTAGAGCAGCCCCACCCCAGATTGTGAGCGCGACATCATCTCAAGTGTATGGTGCATTGTCAACGCCCGTACCTACATCAGCTACATCTTTGCGACAAGGTAACAGTAAAGGTATTAATGATATAACTTCACATGAGAATGATGCATCCCTAGTTAACTTGAATGCATCATGTGTTGAGTTACCTGGTGATTTGAGCACATCACATATTTTAAAGAATCTTGATACTGTCATGAATGCGTCATGTGATCAAACAACTGAAATACCAATAATTTTGAGTGCACCCATTGAATTAACTGTTGATGCAAAAGAATCAATGTTTAATCATTTTGATATGACCTCTAATCTTGGTGATGATTCTGTGTCGAATGACTTATTACATGTTTGCTTATTTAAGCATGTTGTAGCATGTAAACTTGATGCAAGTAAGGTTTATTCACCAATGTTGGGATGGTTTAATGATGAATATTGTCAATCTTTTGAAATGAATAAGAGCTTCACTTATATGTGTAAATTGAGTTGTAATATTTTCATGCCTTCTACTTCTTGTAATAATGTTTTGGTTTTAGATTTTATGAACTATGCAAGTTACTCATCTATTCATGTGTCATATGTGCAAAAATCAAGAGAAGTAAAAATGGATGAATTATACATATACAACATGTACACCTTGTCTCTTTTGTTAGCCATATTTCAGACTAAGCAACGCCGAGGACGGCTTTGTTTTCAAGAAGGGGAGGATGATTAGGACATGACTACCTTGGATACGACCAAAAATATTGCATACATGTATATTTGTGAGGTGATTTCTAATGCAAACTATGCAATAATTTATTTATGTCATCTAGGACAAAAATACTTCATAAACTTTTGTGCCATGTCTAATTGCAGGTGTATGGGACATTTGTACAATCCACATATGAAGATAAGGGAGAAAGAGATGTTTACCTGTTATTCAAAAAGTTCTCTCACGTCACTTTTGGCCCAAGAGAAGATAGAGTCCAAGTCTCCCACGTTCTGGACTCAGATTCGGACTGCACAGACATACCTGACTCAAAGCGTCAATAACTTTTTCATACGGACTCCAAATTGGTTGATTATTTTTTTGTTGGAAAATAGATTTCATGCACTTTCCAAGCCAATTGGAATCACCTTAAAATCCGTCCGGAGCGTTGAGTTATGGACGAAACAATCTGATGCTGCAGCAGAATCCGAGTCAAACTACAAGTACAAAGGTGTTACGTCACCTCCACTTGGGCCCATTGGCCTTGTACGACCTAGGGTTAGTGTTAGGCTGCCTTGGGACGTCCTCCCACCTCCTTGGCCGCCACCCCTTGCTCCTATATAAGTAGATCCATCTAGTATCTTTTTCCTTGGGATTTGTTTAGTTAAAAGTTAGCCATTGCAACTTCGTGTACTTCGTTTGTGTCCAACAACCAGACCAAGACCGCTTATGGATCCCCACCATTATCAATACTTCATATATATTCGCAATATTCAGATTGCTTTATCATATTCTTGCTCGTTCTTCGATTGCTTGCAGGAATAGACCTTCGTGGTCGGTGATCGTGCTTCGGCATCGCCAAGAACCTCGTGGAGATTGGTTTAGCGATTGCTAAGGCGCAACGTCGTGCACGTTTGTAGTCGGATCGTCAAAGTCGACTCCACCAAATCGATAGTTATTATCTCATCAAAAGATCGGGACCCTCGCCTCTATCAGAGTGGGTTTTTCTGCAAAGGGTGATGGAGAGGTTTGGTTTTAGTGAAGTTTGGATCCAAATGATAATGAGATTTGTGACCTCAGCACGGTTCCGAGTGAAGCTCAATGGAGGGATCTCTGATTCTTTCCTACCATCGAGGGGTCTCCGCCAAGGTGATCCATTGTCACCGTATCTCTTTTTGTTCTGTGTAGAAGGTTTTTCGGCTCTGCTAAGAAACGCACAAGAAGCGGGTGACTTGAGAGGGGTTTCATTTGGGAGCACTGGCCCCATGGTAACCCATTTGCTCTTTGCGGACGACGGCATTGTTTTTCTGGAAGGATCAGAGAATAACCTACTGGCGCTCAAGGCGATCTTGGGGGACTATGAGCGGCATCAGGAGAGAAAGTAAACATGCAAAAGTCGGCCATATTTTTTGGGAAGGGAAGTTCGGAAGAAAACAAAGAGCAGCTCAAGGCGGTCATTGGGATCAATTCGGAAGCCTTGAGTGAGAAATATTTGGGTCTGCCGACTGCTGTGGGCAAGTCCAAAGATGGTACTTTCAAATACGTTAGAGAGAGTGCCAAGGGAAATGTCACGGGATGGAAAGGGCAAGGCTTATCTAAGAAAGCTCGAGAGGTGCTGGTCAAATCGGGGCTCCAGTCTACCCCAACGTTCACCATGAGTTGCTTCCAACTCACCAAAAAATTGTGCGGGAACCTGACATCTATTTCTTCTAACTTTTGGTGGGGTGAAGCTAACGATGAAAAAAAGGTACATTGGATCGTTTGGAAAAAAATGTGTGCGAGCAAACGAGAGGGTGGCATGGGTTTCCGAGATATGGAGGTTTTTAATCAAGCTTTACTGGCAAAGCAAGCGTGGAGAATTATGCTTGTTCCCTCTTCACTTTGTGCTCGGGTCCTCAAGGCTCGATATTTTGCTGATGGGACTATCCTCAATGCTACTTGCCCGAGTGGTGCCTCCTATACTTTCAAAAGCATTCTGTTCGGCCGGGACTTGTTGCTTGAGGGTCTAATTTGGCGAGTGGGAGATGGCTCGAGCATTAACATCCATCATGATAATTGGATTCCACGCAAAGGGAGCTTGCGGCCACTGGGCCAAGTGTTCATGCCAGGCATAGTGCGGGTGAGCGATCTTCTCAATGCAGATGCTACGAGATGGGATCGTCCTAAGCTCGAGGCGATGTTCTCAGCGGGAGACGTCCAGGATATTTTGCAAATTTGTGTTGGCGGAGCGGGAACAGATGATATGCTTGCATGGAATTTTACAAAAAATGGTCTTTTTTCAGTCAAGTCAGCGTACCATCTCGGCATGGAAAGGAAGCGGGCGAGAGCGGGACAGCCCGGCTCGTCTTCTTCAGTTGCAACACATCGAGGATGGCTTGCGCTGTGGAGCACGAACGCTCCGGGCAAGGCACTCATTCATGCTTGAAGATTGATCAGGAATGGTTTGGCAGTGGGTGCTGAGCTATTACGGAGGAAAATCAAACCGGGTGTGTTTTGCCCGGCGTGCGGACGTGAGGAAACTGTGCATCATAGGTTTTGGGGTTGCTATCATTCTATGTACTTCTGGAAAGAGCTGAGTTCGGTATTGGGTGCGAGGGTGGCGACCCCACCTGGTTTGTTCTGCACCCAGAGCTCGCTTGCAACGTGGCTGCTCCATTGGCTTCCCGAGGCAACGGAGGACGACAAGGCTGCGATGATCCCAGGTTTATACGGGCTGTGGCTGGCGAGAAATGACACAAGGGAGGGCAAACGCATTGAAGAAGCAGGCTCGGTGGCAAGGAGAGTAGCAGCGATCATGGACGACTGGAAGAAAGTGCACGCTAAGAAGGAGACTTCACCAAAACCGACCCAGCATGTGATATTGGAACCACCGGAGAGGGATTGGCTTCAAGCAAATGTTGATGGGGCTACGAATCATTCGGGAAAGGACGGAGGTGCGGCTGTTGTATTCAGGGACGAGTTGGGAGCATTCAGAGGAGCTGCATCTGTTTTCCTTCTTGGGGTCTCGCGAGCAGAGACCAGGGAACTTTTGGCATGCAGGACAGCGATGCAAATGGCACTTCAACGAAATATACCAAAACTGCATGTGGAGACAGATTGCCTAGAAGTGGCTAGGATGCTGAATGAGAAGGAAAGAAACCTGTCGGTTGTGGGAATTGTTGTCGAAAAGATCAAGCTGATGGCAAGGAATTTGGGAGATTTCAAAGCTACATGGGTCAGGCGGACCGCGAATAAGGCTGCTCATGTTTTAGCTCGTTCTGATTTATGTAATGCTATTTCGGTTTCGTGGGAGTTAGCCCCACCGGATTGTATCTTAAGTATTGTCTCAGATGAACTGCCTGAACTAGCTCGTTTTAAATAAAGTGGGGAAGTAAATTTTAGAAAAAGCAGCCACCTGCGTGTGTGTTACGCATGGACTGCCGCTCGCCACCGCATCCCAAAACCTGCAAATCAACTGTGCATACGAGCATGCCCATGCCCGCATGCACCTCTCGTTTCGCACATGACACAATTGATAATTGCTCCGGCCGGGGAAGAGGTGCAAGTTGGAGGGAGAATCGAGATCAATGCGCAGGCAGGCAAATCGTGAGGAACCGATCCACCGGTCGGCGGGAAGTTGGTTTGCTTGTTTTTTTAGCGGTTCCGCCGTGTCATCATCTCCAGCGGTCGCGTTCCTCCGGATCAGACGCCGCCCAAGTTAAAGGCGGGCGGCTGGAGCCGCTGGGCCGTGCCAGGCGCGCGCGTCGCCATTGGCGGCACTCCAGAACAGAGAGAGACAACATCAACCAACAGTGATGGTAGTACTCCCTGCTAATTAAGGCCGTACTACTCCATCCCTTGGTGAATGGATGGCTGCGACATGGCACTTTGCAGCGAGACTACGTTACGTTACGCCCACACCTGAGGCCGGGGCTCACCGAACAGTAGCTCCGCACACTAGAATAGCAGATTGCCGACGGACTGTCGTCGCAACTTGCGAACGAGCGAGAAAGAAATCGCGGGCGGATCATGCACAAGGGATCGACTCGATTCCACTCTCCGTCCATCCATCCAATCATGCAGGTGCACAGCAGGCAAAAGGCCAGCGCGGCACGACGGCCCGGTGCCTGAACCCGCCGATCCGGAGAACTCGGTCCGTCGCGCGCGCCGGAGCCCGGCCCCGATCTGACCGGTGGTTGGGACCGTGGGGCTCATGTCTCCCGTAGTCCCGTGTCGTGTCGTGTGTGACAGACAGGTAGAGGGAGGGCGGCAGCGGTGAGCTGAGCTGTCCTCACATGCCTCGCCGTTCGTACCATCCCATCCCATCCCATCCAATCCCATCCGGATAAGGACGACCCGCGACATGTAATCAGGCTGCCGATACTCCGTGCACCAACTTGATTCCACATTTTTGTTCCGTGTTATGGCGCGCGCGCGGGGATTATTGATCCATGCCGTCGGCCCACCACCTTTCTGCTCTTCATCCTAGTAGTACTACTATAATTTTGTCTCGGTCAGCCGCCCCGTCATGGCGAGTCCAACTTTTCACGGGTACGTACTTTCTGGAGAGGGCTACGTGTACGTGCTCACGTTCACGTACTCCGACATGCATTCGAGAGCGTTGGAGTCTCGGAGGGTGGACCGTTGAATTACGGGGAAGAGAAGAGAACGAACCAACTCCCGGGCTTCACGCTAGGCCGCTACGCATGCAGATGAGACCATGACGAGATGAATGCCCCGTGCGTGGTTCGATTTGGATATGCACAACATTCCTTTCGCGAGCCACAGTGCATCATTTGAACCCGCCATGCCGGAGTACGTAGTAGCACGTTGCCCTCGCCAGCAAAATACATCTGCCGCAACGAGTACAGCGAAAGCAAGGCGAGCTCGCTCGAGGTTCCCGAACAGGCGGTGGTTGAGCGATGCTCGTCAAGGTTTAATTTGTTTTGTTTACGGTTTCCCGGCTTCATCACGTCTGGTCCTCCCTGTCGCTGGAACCACTAGTTCAGTTCAACTAATCATTAAGCTCGAGGTACGTCCAAGCCACGAGCTTAATCAAATACTACAACTATTGATTGATTAACTCGTGACGCTGGGAACGGCCGGGGCGCAGAACGGCGGCAGCCCGGACGACCCCCACCACACGTAGGCCGCCGCCGGGCGCGCCGTCCCTCCCCTAGAAAGGTTGGCAGGTACGTCTAGTAGTACGTGAACCATCATGGCGTTGGGATTTCTGGTGAGAGGGAGGACGAGGGCGGCATGGAGCGACAGGTTTGTGAATTATTTTGTGAAAATTGTGCAACTTGTGGCACGGATGAGATGGCCGGTGGTGGCGGGAGATACGAGAAGATACGGCCAGTTTGGCCGACCGTTGGCGACAGGGATGGAGATGCCGTGCCGCGGCGTGCGCAGCTACATCACATCGCATCACCACCGCTGGGTTGAAAACAACGGAGGTGAAATAATGGAAACGAATCATGCGTCCAGCAACTAGAGAACAGTGAGAGATGGCAGAAGTGGGCGATCGAGAGGAACGCGAAATCTGTCAACAGACAAAACTGAGGCTTTCACTTGCCTTTCAGGTTTCAGCAACAACAGCAACACTAGAATTACCCCTCGCAAAAAAAAATTAACAACACTAGAATTACCCACTCAGTTTGCATGCCTAATCAACCGTCTACTCCACTGTCGGTAAACGATCTGGTAACAGAACTGTTTTCACCATTAGGATCCTCGGTGAAACAACGACGCTAGGCCATCAGCGGCTCTCTCAAACAGACTATTGCATCGCTTTATATATAAAGCATATAACATAATATAGTCGAACGACACAAGGTAGTGAAGAAACCCTCTCACAAAGAAGATCCCAGGACAATCAAGCAATATAAATGCACACGACTTGAATACATCATCACTACACGCCCTAAGACACCTAATTTACATGACAGCGCCTTTGGGAGGGAAAATGACGCTAAGCGTCGATGCTGCCGAGTCCAAGATGAACAAGAGTCTTCACTCGGAACCCTCACCCAGAGAGAAGAACCACAACGACGTCCTCAAGAGGAGAGGGGCACCCGCAAACGTCATCGTCGTCGCGTGCCAAAGCACGGAGTTTTCACTTGACAGCTCACTCGTGTCACCACGAGGCATCTAGGACGATCGCAGCGAGCACAAGCCTCCAGATCCGGATCTGAGCATCGCCACCGCCAGCGGCAACGAACGAGCTTAGGCCACCCGCTAGTACACCTCTCGCCACCCATGCAACCAAGAGGCATAGCCACCGCCACAACAATGGCGCCCCTCGAGAGTCGACCATGTAGAGTGCCATCCGGGGCCACTGCACCAGTGTCTATGGTCCGAGACATTGCCTCTCGCCCACTTCACATCTTCCAAACCACGGTAGGAAGAGCAGTGGCACCACCAACTACTCCTAGGCTCGCATCAGCTACTGGGTCCAGGTCAGCACCTCCACGGTAGGAGGCGCCCATACCTGCATCCCCAACAAGTCCCGATGGATCGGAGGGGCATGACCTAGTAACTTACGACAACCACCGTCGGGTAAGCCCTGGCTATAGCCCTATTGCCTAGCCAAGACGAGCTCACTCGACGCCACGTGCTTGGCCTATGGTGTTGATCCTTCTGCCGGGATAGCGTTGTCTCAACCTCCACCATCGAGCACTGAGAGGAACTTGTTGGAAATATACCCTAGAGGCAATAATAAAATGGTTATTATTATATTTCCTTGTTCATGATAATTGTCTATTGTTCATGCTATAATTGTGTTATCCGAAAATCGTAATACATGTGTGAATACATAGACCACAACATGTCCCTAGTGAGCCTCTAGTTGACTAGCTCGTTGATCAATAGATGGTTACGGTTTCCTGACCATGGACATTGGATGTCATTGATAACGGGATCACATCATTAGGAGAATGATGTGATGGACAAGACCCAATCCTAAGCATAGCACAAGATCGTGTAGTTCATTTGCTAGAGCTTTTCTAATGTCAAGTATCATTTCCTTAGACCATGAGATTGTGCAACTCCCGGATACCGTAGGAATGCTTTGGGTGTACCAAACGTCACAACGTAACTGCGTGGCTATAAAGGTGCACTACAGGTATCTCCGAAAGTGTCTGTTGGGTTGGCACGAATCGAGACTGGGATTTGTCACTCCGTATGTGACGGAGAGGTATCTCTGGGCCCACTCGGTAATGCATCATCATAATGAGCTCAATGTGACTAAGTGGTTGGTCATGGGATCATGCATTACGGAACGAGTAAAGTGACTTGCCGGTAACGAGATTGAATGAGGTATTGGGATACCGACGATCGAATCTCGGGCAAGTAACGTACCGATTGACAAAGGGAATTGTATACGGGATTGCTTGAATCCTCGACATCGTGGTTCAGCTGATGAGATCATCGTGGAACATGTGGGAGTCAACATGGGTATCCAGATCCCGCTGTTGATTATTGGCCGGAGAGCTGTCTCGGTCATGTCTACATGATTCCTGAACCCGTAGGGTCTACACACTTAAGGTTCGATGACGTTAGGGTTATAAGGAAGACTTGTATGTGATTACCGTATGTTGTTCGGAGTCCCGGATGAGATTCCGGACATCACGAGGAGTTCCGGAATGGTCCGGAGGTGAAGATTTATATACGGGAAGTCATCATACGGTCACCGAAAATATTCGGGGTATACTGGGATTGTCTGGGACCACCGGAGGGGTTCCGGGGTCCACCGGAGGGTCCACCTGCCCGAGGGCCTTATGGGTTGTAGGTGGAAGGAACCACCCCAAGTGGGTGGGGCGCCAAACCCCTAGAGCCCATGAGCCTAGGGTTGGGGAACCCTAAAGGGCGCACACAGGGTGGGGCAATCCCTCCCCTGGCCACCGCCCCCTCTAGATCCCATCTAGAGGGGCCGCCCTCTCCCTTCTCCCTATAAATAGAGGCGAGGGAGGCTGCAAGACCACATCCAAGGCGCAGCCCTCCCCAACACCACTCACTCCTCCGCAAGAGCTTGGCGAAGCCTCGCCGAGAATCGCCACTCCATCACCACCATGCCGTCGTGCGCTGTTGGAGCCCTCTTCTCAACCTCTCCTCCTCCTTGCTGGATCAAGGCGCGGAGACGCCACCGGCTGCACGTGTGTTGAACGCGGAGGCACCGTTGTTCGATGCTAAGATCGGATTCGGCCGCGATCTGAAACGCTACGTGTACGACTCCTCCAAACGCGTTCTTGCAACGGTTCCGACTCGCGATCTTCAAGGGTATGAAGATGCACTCCCCTCTCTCTCGTTGCTAGTTACTCCATAGATTGATCTTGGTGATGCGTAGAAATTTTTTTAATTTGTGCAACGATCCCCAACAGTGGCATCATGAGCTAGGTCTATGCGTAGTTTCTATGCACGAGTAGAACACAAGCTGTTGAGGGCGTCAATTTTGTCAATTTACTTGCCGTTACTAGTCTTATCTTGATTCGGCGGCATCGTGGGATGAAGCGGCCCGGACCGACATTACACGTACACTTACGTGAGACAGGTTTCAGCGAATGACATGCACTAGTTGCATAAGGTGGCTAGCGGGTGTCTGTCTCTCCCACTTTAGTCGGATCGGATTCGATGAAAAGGGTCCTTATGAAGGGTAAATAGAAATTGGCATATCACGTTGTGGTTTTGGCGTAGGTAAGAAGCGTTCTTGCTATGAAACCTATAGCAGCCACGTAAAAATTTGCAACAACAATTAGAGGACGTCTAACTTGTTTTTGCAGCATATGACATGTGATGTGATATGGGCAAAAGGATGTGATGAATGATATATGTGATGTATGAGATTGATCATGTTCTTGTAATAGGAATCACGACTTGCATGTCGATGAGTATGACAACCGGCAGGAGCCATAGGAGTTGTCTTAATTTATTTATGACCTACGTGTCAACATAAACGTCATATAATTACTTTACTTTATTGCTAAACCGTTAGCCATAGTAGTAGAAGTAATAGTTGACAAGACAACTTCATGAAGACACGATGATGGAGATCATGGTGTCATGCCGGTGACGATGATGATCATGGCGCCCCAAAGATGGAGATCAAAAGGAGCAAAATGATATTGGCCATATCATGTCACTATTTGATTGCATGCGATGTTTATCATGTTTTACATCTTATTTGCTTAGAACGACAGTAGCTTAAATAAGATGATCCCTCGAAATAATTTCAAGAAAGTGTTCCCCTAACTGCAATCACCGTTGCGAAGGTTCGTTGTTTCGAAGCACCACGTGATGATCGGGTGTCATAGATTCTAACGTTCGAATACAACGGGTGTAAGCCAGATTTACACACGCAATACACTTAGGTTGACTTGACGAGCCTAGCATGTACAGACATGGCCTCGGAACACGGAAGACCGAAAGGTCGAACATGAGTCGTATAGAAGATACGATCAACATGAAGATGTTCACCGATGATGACTAGTTCGTCTCACGTGATGATCGGACACGGCCTAGTTGACTCGGATCATGTATCACTTAGATGACTAGAGGGATGTCTATCTGAGTGGGAGTTCATTAAATAATTTGATTTTAGATGAACTTAATTATCATGAACATAGTCTAAAACTTTGCAATATGTCTTGTAGATCAAATGGCCCACGCTAATGTTGCCCTCAACTTCAACGCGTTCCTAGAGAAAACCAAGCTGAAAGACGATGGTAGCAACTATACGGACTGGGTCTGGAATTTGAGGATCATCCTCATAGCTGCCAAGAAAGCATATGTCCTTGAAGCACCAGTCCCAGCAAACCAAGACGTTATGAACGCTTGGCAGTCCCATGTTGATGATTACTCCCTGGTTCAGTGCGGCATGCTTTACAGCTTAGAACCGGGGCTCCAAAAGCGTTTCGAGCAGCACGGAACATATGAGATGTTCCAAGAGCTGAAAATGGTTTTCCAAGCTCATGCCTGGGTCGAGAGATATGAAGTCTCCGACAAGTTCTACAGTTGTAAGATGGAGGAGAATAGTTCCGTCGTGACACATACTCAAAATGTCTGGATTGCACAACCGCTTGTCTCACCGGGAGTTAATCTCCGGATGACACGGTGGCCGATGAATCCTTCGATCGCTTCCACCGAGCTACAAGAGCTTTGTGATGAACTTCAATATGCGGGGATGGAGAAAACCATTCCTGAGGTATATTCGATGCTGAAATCAGCGGAGGTGGAAATCAAAAAGGAACATCAAGTGTTGATGGTGAATAAAACCACTAAGTTCAAGAAAGGCAAGGGTAGAAAGGGCTTCAAGAAAGACGACAAGGGAGTTGCCGCGCTCGGTAAGCAAACTGCCGGGAAGAAGCCAAAGAATGGACCCAAGCTTGAGACTGAGTGTTTTTATTGCAAGGGAAGTGGTCACTGGAAGCGGAACTGGCCCAAATACTTAGCGGACAAGAAGGCCGGCAACACCAAAGGTATATGTGATATACATGTTATTGATGTGTACCTTACCGAGACTGTAGTAGCTCACAGGTATTTGATACCGGTGCGGTTGCTCATATTTGTAACTCAAAACAGGAGCTGCGGAATAAGCGGAGACTGGCGAAGGACGAGGTGACGATGTGCGTCGGGAATGGTTCCAAGGTCGATGTGATTGCCGTCGGCACGCTACCTCTATATTTACCTACGGGATTAGTTTTAAACCTCAATAATTGTTATTTAGTACCAGCTTTGAGAATGAACATTGTATCTGGATCTCGTTTAATACGAGATGGCTACTCATTTAAATCCGAGAATAATGGTTGTTCTATTTATATGAGAGATATGTTCTATGGTCATGCCCCGCTGGTCAATGGTTTATTCTTAATGAATCTCGAACGTGATGTTACACATATTCATAGTGTGAATACCAAAAGATGTAAGGTTGATAATGATAGTCCCACGTACTTGTGGCATTGCCGTCTTGGTCACATTGGTGTCAAACGCATGAAGAAGCTCCATGCAGATGGACTTTTGGAGTCTCTTAGTTACGAATCATTTGACACGTGCGAACCATGCCTCATGGGTAAAATGACCAAGACTCTGTTCTCTGGAACAATGGAGCGAGCAACCAACTTATTGGAAATCATACATACTGATGTGTGCGGTCCAATGAGCGTTGAGGCTCGCGGTGGCTATCGTTATGTTCTCACCCTCACTGATGACTTAAGTAGATATGGGTATGTCTACTTAATGAAACACAAATCTGACACCTTTGAAAAGTTCAAGGAATTTCAGAGTGAGGTTGAAAATCAACGTGACAGGAAAATAAAGTTCTTACGATCAGATCATGGAGGGAATATCTGAGTCACACACACATAAGGAAATGTGGAACCGTTTCACAACTCACGCCGCCTGGAACACCTCAGCGTAATGGTGTGTCCGAACGTCGTAATCGCACTCTATTGGATATGGTGCGATCTATGATGTCTCTTACCGATCTACCACTCTCATTTTGGGGTTATGCTTTAGAGACTGCCGCATTCACTTTAAATAGGGCTCCGTCGAAATCTGTTGAGACGACACCGTATGAATTATGGTTTGGGAAGAAACCTAAGCCGTCGTTTCTAAAAGTTTGGGGATGCGATGCTTATGTCAAGAAACTTCAACCTGAAAATCTCGAACCCAAGTCAGAAAAATGCGTCTTCATAGGAACCCTAAGGAAACCATTGGGTATACCTTCTACCTCAGATCCGAAGGCAAGATCTTTGTTGCCAAGAACGGATCCTTTCTGGAGAAAGAGTTTCTCTCAAAAGAAGTAAGTGGGAGGAAAGTAGAACTTGATGAAGTACTGCCTCTTGAAGCGGAAAGTAGCGCAGCTCAGGAAGATGTTTCTGTGGTTCCTGCACCGACTAGAGAGGAAGTTAATGATGATGATCAAGGTACTTAGGATCAAGTTGCTACTGAACTTGGTAGGTCCACGAGGACACGTTCCACACCAGAATGGTATGGCAACCCTGTCCTGGAAATCATGTTGTTAGACAACGGTGAACCTTCGAACTATGAAGAAGCGATGGCGGGCCCAGATTCCAACAAATGGCTTGAAGCCATGCAATCCGAGATAGGATCCATGTATGAAAACAAAGTATGGACTTTGACAGACTTGCCCGATGATCGGCGAGCGATAGAAAATAAATGGATCTTTAAGAAGAAGACGGACGCGGATGGTAATGTTACCATCTATAAAGCTCGACTTGTCGCTAAGGGTTATCGACAAGTTCAAGGGGTTGACTACAATGAGACCTTCTCACCCGTAGCGAAGCTGAAGTCCATCTGAATCATGTTAGCAATTGCCGCATTCTATGATTATGAGATATGGCAAATGGACGTCAAAACGGCATTCCTTAACGGGTTCCTTAAGGAAGAATTGTATATGATGCAGTCGGAAGGTTTTGTCGATCCTAAGAATGCTAACAAGGTATGCAAGCTCCAGCGCTCCATCTATGGGCTGGTGCAACCATCTTGGAGTTGGAACATTCGCTTTGATGAAATGATCAAAGCGTTTGGGTTTATGCAGACTTATGGAGAAGCCTGCGTTTACAAGAAAGTGAGTGGGAGCTCTGTAGCACTTCTCATATTATATGTGGATGACATACTGTTGATGGGAAATGATATAGAACTCTTGGAAAGCATAAAGGCCTACTTGAATAAGTGTTTTTCAATGAAGGACCTTGGAGAAGCTGCTTACATATTAGGCATCAAGATCTATAGAGATAGATCGAGACGCCTCATAGGTCTTTCACAAAGCACATACCTTGATAAGATATTGAAGAAGTTCAATATGGATTAGTCCAAGAAGGGGTTCTTGCATGTATTGCAAGGTATGAAATTGAGCTCGGCTCAAAGCCCGACCACGGCAGAAGATAGAGAAAAGATGAGTGTCATCCCCTATGCCTCAGCCATAGGGTTTATTATGTATGACATGCTGTGTACCAGACCTGATGTAAACCTTGTCGTAAGTTTGGTAGGAGCAAAGTAATCCCGGCATGGAACACTGGACAGCGGTCAAGAATATCTTGAAGTACCTGAAAAGGACTAAGGATATGTTTCTCGTTTATGGAGGTGACGAAGAGCTCGTCGTAAAGGGTTACGTCGATGCTAGCTTCGACACAGATCTGGATGACTCCAAGTCACAAACTGGATACGTGTATATTTTGAATGGTGGGCAGTAAGTTGGTGCAGTTGCAAGCAAAGCGTCGTGGCGGGATCTACATGTGAAGCGGAGTACATGGCAGTCTCGGAGGCAGCGCATGAAGCAATCTGGATGAAGGAGTTCATTACCGACCTAGGAGTTATTCCCAATGCGTCGGGCCCGATGACTCTCTTCTGTCACAACACTGGAGCTATTGCCCTTGCCAAGGAGCCCAGGTTTCACAAGAAGACCAGGCATATCAAGCGTCGCTTCAACTCCATTCGTGAAAATGTTCAAGATAGAGACACAGATATTTGTAAAATGCATACGGACCTGAATGTCGCAGATCCGTTGACTAAACCTCTTCCACGAGCAAAACATGATCAACACCAGAACTCTATGGGTGTTCGATTCATCACAATGTAACTAGATTATTTACTCTAGTGCAAGTGGGAGACTGTTGGAAATATGCCCTAGAGGCAATAATAAAATGGTTATTATTATATTTCCTTGTTCATGATAATTGTCTATTGTTCATGCTATAATTGTGTTATCCGGAAATCGTAATACACGTGTGAATACATAGACCACAACATGTCCCTTGTGAGCCTCCAGTTGACTAGCTCGTTGATCAATAGATGGTTACGGTTTCCTGACCATGGACATTGGATGTCATTGATAACGGGATCACATCATTAGGAGAATGATGTGATGGACAAGACCCAATCCTAAGCATAGCACAAGATCGTGTAGTTCGTTTGCTAGAGCTTTTCTAATGTCAAGTATCATTTCCTTAGACCATGAGATTGTGCAACTCCCGGATACCGTAGGAATGCTTTGGGTGTACCAAACGTCACAACAGAATCGGGTGGCTATAAAGGTGCACTACAGGTATCTCCGAAAGTGTCTGTTGGGTTGGCACGAATCAAGACTGGGATTTGTCACTCCGTATGACGGAGAGGTATCTCTGGGCCCACTCGGTAATGCATCATCATAATGAGCTCAATGTGACTAAGTGTTTGGTCACGGGATCATGCATTACGGAACGAGTAAAGTGACTTGCCGGTAACGAGATTGAACGAGGTATTGGGATACCGATGATCGAATCTCGGGCAACTAACGGACCGAATGACAAAGGGAATTGTATACGGGATTGCTTGAATCCTCGACATCGTAGTTCATCCGATGAGATCATCGTGGAACATGTGGGAGTCAACATGGGTATCCAGATCCCGCCGTTGATTATTGGCCGGAGAGCTGTCTCGGTCATGTCTACATGATTCCCGAACCCGTAGGGTCTACACACTTAAGGTTCGATGACGCTAGGGTTATAAGGAAGATTTGTATGTGATTACCGAATGTTGTTCGGAGTCCCGGATGAGATCCCGGACGTCATGAGGAGTTCCGGAATGGTCCGGAGGTGAAGATTTATATATGGGAAGTCATCATACGGTCACCGAAAATATTCGAGGGTATACGGGATTGTTGTCTGGGACCACCAAGGAGTTCCGGGGTCCACCGGAGGGTCCACCTGCCCGGAGGGCCTTATGGGCTGTAGGTGGAAGGAACCAGCCCCAAGTGGGTGGGCGCCAAACCCCTAGGGCCCATGCGCCTAGGGTTGGGGAACCCTAAAGGGCGCCTGGCTTGGGGGCAAGCCCTCCCCTGTCCGCCGCCCCCTCTAGATCCCATCTAGAGGGCCACCCCTCTCCCTTCTCCTATAAATAGATGGGCGAGGGAGGCTGCAGCACCACATCCAAGGCGCAGCCCTCCTCCCCAACACCTCTCCTCCTCCGCAAGAGCTTGGCGAAGCCCTGCCGGAGAACTGCCACTCCATCACCACCACGCCGTCGTGCTGCTGTTGGAGCCCTCTTCCTCAACCTCTCCCTCCTCCTTGCTGGATCAAGGCGCAGGAAACATCACCGGGCTGCACGTGTGTTGAACGCGAAGGCACCGTTGTTCGGTGCTAAGATCGGATTCGGCCGCGATTTGAATCGCTACGTGTACGACTCCTCCAACCGCGTTCTTGCAACGCTTCCGACTCGCGATCTTCAAGGGTATGAAGATGCACTCCCCTCTCTCTCGTTGCTAGTTACTCCATAGATTGATCTTGGTGATGAGTAGAATTTTTTTAATTTCTGCAACGATCCCCAACAGAACTTACCACCCAAACCACGCCCAATCACTCCTACTCGGTGCAACAACCTCAACCGGTCACAGACCCATATCTGGTCTGCCCAAGCACAAGCCCTATATCCAAGCTACCGCCAGCCGGTGCCCGGACCCAGGAGAAGAAGGATTGCTACCACGACCCTACACCGTGTTGAAGTATAAACTCATAGCCCACCTTTCACACAAAAGCTCAGGTTGATGGAGAAAGGTGGGCTATGCATTCATACTTTAACCCCCCCCCCCCCCCCTCACGTGTGGCTTCCTCAGACCTAAACTTGATCAAAAGTGGACTGCAATTTTTTTTAAAGTTACGACAGTCGGTCTTGAACTTAAAACCTTTTGGCTCTGATACTATGTAAGATGTGATTTTTGGAAGCGTTCCTACTCCTGACGGGAGCCGCTTTGCGTTTATTTACGAAAGACAGGAAGCAATGCGCCGCAGGAATGCCTCGTCACCGACCACCTTCGCGTGCGCCACCCGCAGCACGCCGGGTTCCATATCCTGGCAAGCCCATCCTAGCCATTGCCGCCTCACCTCAGAGTGGCACGGATCCACGCACCCCCGCCACCAGGAGCCCCATCGACCCCCCCCCCCTCGATCAGCTTTCTCGCGCCACCTAAATCTCAAGCAGGGGAGGGAGACCAAAGCCCTGCCCGCCAAGTCGTGATCAAGCCGCTTAACTGGACGCCTCCGTGACGGCGAGGAGGAGTTGAGGGCCGGCGGCGGAGCAAGGGCTACCGTGACAAGAGCACGGGGTGCATCCAGGGAGCAAGATGATTTCTTTTTAGCACCAGCGGTTCTCTTCTACGACAGGTTGCGGTCGCCGCCGTCTCCCGATCTGCATCGACGACTTTCTAGCCTTCTCGGTTCAGGGAGGCATCGAGGTATGTTCATGGCACATTGTCGACGGATGCAGGAGGAAGAAGGCTTCAGCATCCCAAAAGCTTTGATTTTGGTTTTATTTAGATTTTCATGAATGTGTTTGTAAGGTCTTGCGAATTATACGAGAAGCATTTGTCTACCTGATGCCGAATTGCTGTTCTCAGAGAGTTGATGCAATAGCAATAGCAATTTGCAGGCCACTGATTGATCACGCAGCAGTTGCACCAATTCTCTGCGATTGAAAAAATAATTATTTGTTTCTTATAGCATCAAAAAGAATATTTATTTATTCAAACGTTAAACACAAGCGGATAAACAAACAAACACCAGCGGCAAGCTAGGCAACAAACAGGCTAAACAGCAAGCCAGCCCGCTCCTCCTCGCTGTCACGCCGGGCCACCACCCGCCGTCCTCGTCACCCGTCGTCCTCCCTCCACCCCTTCCTTCCTTCCAGAACCGCCGGTTGGCCCTATAAGACTCTTCACTCCCAGTGCGGCCCTCACCACAAGCTCACAGAAGCCATCTTGCTCCGTTCCAGCTCAGGCGAGCAGCGAGCAGCGACCACCTTCCGGCGAGGGCAGTGGGCAGCAGCGATGGAGGGCAAGGAGGAGGACGTGCGGCTCGGGGCGAACAAGTACTCGGAGCGTCAGCCCATCGGCACGGCGGCGCAGGGGTCCGAGGACAAGGACTACAAGGAGCCCCCGCCGGCGCCGCTGTTCGAGCCCGGCGAGCTCAAGTCCTGGTCCTTCTACCGCGCCGGCATCGCCGAGTTCATGGCCACCTTCCTCTTCCTCTACGTCACCATCCTCACCGTGATGGGCTACAGCGGCGCCACCTCCAAGTGCGCCACCGTCGGCATCCAGGGCATCGCCTGGTCCTTCGGCGGCATGATCTTCGCCCTCGTCTACTGCACCGCCGGCATCTCCGGTACTGTTCCTTGCTCTCCGCTTCGTTCTTGTAGCTTTTTTGCTGTGCTAGCTGCTAACTGGTAAGGGATGGATGGGTGCAGGCGGGCACATCAACCCGGCGGTGACCTTCGGGCTGTTCCTGGCGAGGAAGCTGTCGCTGACCAGGGCGGTGTTCTACATCATCATGCAGTGCCTGGGCGCCATCTGCGGCGCCGGCGTGGTGAAGGGGTTCCAGCAGGGCCTGTACATGGGCAACGGAGGCGGCGCCAACGTGGTGGCGCCCGGCTACACCAAGGGCTCCGGCCTCGGCGCCGAGATCATCGGCACCTTCGTCCTCGTCTACACCGTCTTCTCCGCCACCGACGCCAAGAGGAACGCCAGGGACTCTCACGTTCCGGTGAGTACCATCACCGCCGTTCTGTTCTTTCCCCCCGTCGACAGCCAGCAGTAAAGATGTTAAAATTTCCTTACTGTGCTTAGTTATTAATGATTACTTATTGTGTGTGGAACGTCGACAGATCCTCGCCCCTCTGCCAATCGGGTTCGCGGTGTTCCTGGTCCACCTGGCCACCATCCCCATCACCGGCACCGGCATCAACCCGGCGAGGAGCCTCGGCGCGGCCATCATCTACAACAGGGAGCACGCCTGGTCAGACCACGTGAGTGAACCAAAACCGAAACTGAAACCTAATAACACCCCTCCTTTCCTTTGGCTGAACTTGAAAGCATGGCACTTGCTTGTTTTCTGCAGCAGTAGTAACTGCAGGCATGTGGTAGCAGTAGCATTCAGAAGTAACTTAAAGCTGATGCAGACGCATAGCTACTCTCTATTGCACACCTAATTAACCGATGTGAAATTGGGAAGTTTATTACTAATCTGGTGAACCGATGTGACAGTAGCTGCAATAATTGAGCAGTTATAGGTTATGGTAATACTGTATCATCTGCTAGTTATTCAAATATGGGAAGTCTACCCTGATCTCAAGGGAAATGCCGAGAGACTTGCCTCGGCGTAGCACGCAACCGCTGCCTTCTGGTAGCAGGACAGTGACTTGAGTGTCCATTATAGATTATTATCTGGGAAATTGTTTGGCATTGCTGTGCTTATAATAAGTTCTAACATACTATTCATCAAATTTTCGCGTTTGCAGTGGATCTTCTGGGTCGGCCCCTTCATCGGCGCCGCGCTGGCCGCCGTCTACCACCAGGTGGTCATCAGAGCCATCCCATTCAAGACCAAGTCCTAAGCTGTTGCTGATGCTACAAAGAAGATGCCAGCCCAACCCGAAGAGCAAACTGCGTGTTCTGAATTTCTGATGGGGCGGCTATATATCTCTTCCCGTCGTCCGTGTTACTACCGTGGAATTCCAATTTGTCTTCCAAGTTTGATGTACTAGTCTTGTTCTGTATTCACCTGAACCCAGACTTGTATGTAATCTCATCAGTACTCAGTTGTTGTGTGCTGCCGTTGTTATGCAAATTGAGCCAAGTTGTGTTTATGTGCCCTCTTTTTTAGAGTTGAGCTCGGCTGCTATCTTTCTGCAATTCAGTACAAGATGAGTTGGTTTCGTGCGCGCGTAGCATTGCCGGTGGAAAGAAACTGGAGGGGGCACGAACATGTTCGTCCGAGCCGTTGCTCAGCTGCTGCTGCTGCGTGCTACGCTGTGCATGCAGCATATGCTACCTGTCAGGCCGTGGCTGAAGCTACGGCGTTGGTCACAGGCTAGAGTGATGGGGGCAAAGGACAATGATGAGCGGAGCCACCGCCGGTTGGCAACTAGCGGCGTGGGGCGTGGCGTGGCTACCGCTCTGGTCCTGTACTATAAGTAGGTACTGGTAACGCTACACTGCAAGCAGACAAGCTCTACACCGTGGCAGTTGCCGTGCTCTGGCCGTTTGTTTCTCTGCTGTCTAGCCGCGAACGGTACACAGGGGTTGCCAGCCGGTGCAACCAAGTGGAAGATGCGGGTACACGAAGCAAAGGAAAACGTACAGGCAAGGGTGGTGAATTGTGGCCAAATTCAGTCTTGTTTTGACCCTTTTTGGAAATTTTAGCAGAATCTGACCATGTTTAATATAAAAATTACAGGATCTGGTTCAAACCCTACCGCCGAGGTCGATGCCGGTAGGATATAACAGCCAGCTGCCGGGAGGCTCTGCGGCGGGGGTGGCGGCATAGACGGCAGGCGTTTAGCTGCACAGACGTGGATACAATTCCTAGCGTCAGGGTCCCTGACGGTAGGCTATTACACTCTACCGCCATCGACCCCGACAGTAGGAAAAGGGGTTAGATCTCAAAATTTTATCAAACCAGGGCCATATCTTGCTCAACTTTCGCAAAAACCAAAAAGGTCAAAATAGCAAGTTTACCGGAGTGTATTTTTTTTAGAAACACCAGACAGACTGGTGATGGTGAAAACTCGGCGTTCTCCTCTATGAGCCCTGATGGACACCGCGCCAGCTCGAAAGGTGCTTACGCTGTCGGGCCGATCTGAGCAACGGTAGGTCGCCAGGGCAGACGGTGGCCTTTGTTACCGTGCGAGGGAGGCAACTGGACCTGGACGGATGGCATGCCAAGACATGATAATGCATAGTTGCATACTGCCAAACTGAGCTGACTAGGAGCACACCAATCCTGGCGACAAGAAGCAGACGCGACGACGCAAACACCCAACCTTTTATGCCCAGCGCACCACCTTTCGCATAGCATTCGGGTGAATTGATGCGGTTGGTGTGGCTCACTACATGGCTTAAACATGCAGGCAGAATGCATATGGAACTTGGAGGAATACATAAAGCTACCGGCAGTAACACAGACAGGTTGTATATATACTGATTCAATATGAACAACTGGACGGCCATGGTACATCTGAATGAGAAATTATACATATCGGGAGAGCTAATTTAATTAGGGACCATGCTCTTTGTACGAGTTTCCATGGTAACTTGCAGCCGTCGCTTCACAACCTCGGGTAGCTGTTAAAAGAATTTGGCTCAACTGTTTCTCCTGTGCAAAATATTGGTTGGCTTTTACTTGAGATCACTTCTGTACAAATGGCATTAGGACGCCAAGAAGGGCAATTAACATGTAGAGGCAGGGAGGTGGCCAACTGCTCTGGCTTCTTCAGTCTCCTAGTATACAGTCTTGTCGTTTCGACACATGTTGTTAGCACGGCAGCAGTAGTAGTCGTATGCCAGTTGTTCCGCCTAACAGGGATGGATGGATGGATGGCCTGCGATATAAAGAGCAAAATTAGTAAGAATCAAGACAAGCTTCAGTGTCCCGAAAGTAAGTGCGATGCTTGAGAAAGTAATGGCTCAAGTGTGGATTTTCCAGTTCATATATTTACGGATGCTCATGACTTACCACATAACGCTGGGAAATGACGGGGCACTAAAACAAGTCATTAATCAGTAGGGGCTGGCATCTCATAAGTAAGAATATTAGAGAGGAAATTGTGTATTTATGTCTTCATCGTGCATCCTAACTCTATAGTTCCACAAGCTCAGGAGAACATTTTGAGCCATGTTCAGTTAGCCGCTAGCATGGTAATAAACCAGTGGTGCATTTAGTTGTGAGTGCTAGAAAATGCGGCACACAACATTGAAGGTGCAAAAGATCCTGGCTTCATGTAATTGAAAGCAGGCGGTCAACTAAAAACTGTAAGATCGTGACATACCTTTGTCTATCTGTGGGGATGACAACAAAGACTCCATCCATCTACAGTTGTTAGCTTCAAAATAAATCAATGATATTTCCCATAGTCATATTATATTATGATACAATTCAAACCACTGACTGGCCAAAGCAGCTGAAAACCACTTAGTTACCCTGCCAAGCTCCAAAAAAATTCACTTGGCCTATCCTTGATAGTTAGTTATCACGCTTGAGTCCATGGTGGGGAGAACCAGTTGTTAAGTCTAGTGAAGGATTTGGCTTCACATGATCCACCAAGGCAGGACGAGTGAAATGTTCAGAAGGGGACAGTCTATCACGCGAATCAAAAACGTTTCCAAGCCTCTTTCCAAATTGAGGGCTCAGAATGTTAGCTTCAGATACTATCCTCTCCTGATTCCCCTGTGAGACTTGATGCACTCGACCAAACTGCCCAAGGTTACGATCTGTAGGCCGGTTGGGGAAGTGATCATCTGGGCCTCTTGATGCGATTGCAAATCCTTCATTGCTGTAGGTTGGTTGCTTTGAATGATTAAAGGGAATAGCACCATTACCACCAGACAGGGGAGTAGAAGCGCCTGAAAGGGTTCTGGGGCTTGAAATTGGAGATGGTGACATTCGGCCATTTGTATGTTGGGGAGACCTTGACCTTAGCAGAGGACTTCCACATGGAGAAACTGGACAGGATATATTGCTCCGTATATGGATATCGCTGCAAAGTAAACAACAATATGAGGTTCCATGCAAAAGATAAACAAAGTTCACCAGAAATAAATTTCCTAGTAAGCATGAGGTTAGCTGTAGAAAACTGCACTAAAAAGGAGGGCACCTAGGCACTAGGCACTCCCCTCCTCTCTGTCCAGCACACCTAGGCGCCTTCTTAATGAATAGTCTACATTTAGGGAAAGCGGATTTTTGGAGGACGGGTGCGTTGGAGCACTTTATTTTGAATAGTTAAAAAATTACATTTTAAAGTTCCAAAATTTTCCGAAAACAATCTACATGTTCATATGGATGTATATTACATATGTGTAAATTTTGGTGATGAAATAAGTAAGCATGTATACACAAAATGTGAAAACGGTGATTTCTAAATAGTGAACAGTATATTCCCTGTTCATCTTTCCAAAATCGCAGTTGTCATTTTTGTGTGGCTCGCATGGTTGCTTATTTCATCACATAAATTTGCACATGTCTAGTGTACATCCATATGAACATGTAAAACTTTTTTTCAGGTTTTTTTAATCAAAATACCATTTTGGAACTATTCAAAATATAGTGTTCACTGGAGCACGTGCACCGAAGTGGTTTTTTGACATTTAGGGTGCGACCCTGCCACCTATAGCCTTTTAGGATATTGGCAGTAGAAAACTGTATGATGTCTAGTGGTGCAAAGAAGTTCCAGGTAGGATGGCCTTAATTTGCATAGCTAACGCTTTAGTTATGGGTTACTGGCTTACTGCAAAAACGTTTGGACGACAGTGTGTGTTTCTGAAGTAAATAAGCAGAACTTGGGAAATGTTGTACCTATGCTTCGAAGAATATTTTGCACCCCTTCTCTGGTAAATTGTCTGACCCTCCAATCCCAATGACGAGATATTTGTTGTATGTCCAGCCACCTAAAAGATCAGTAGAAGCCTAGCAAAGTGAGAAGACCACGAGAATGACAAAAGTAGACACCGAGTCCTCCCCGATATTTCAGTTACAAAGAAGTATTGTTACCTTAGAATTCGGTCTACAAGATATCACGGGCAAATGTTCCAAAGGATCAGACATGACGGATTTCTCAAGTCGGACTTTATATTGTATGAACGGGTGTTGCAAAAGCTCCATTGCTGTTGGCCGTTGAGAAGGATCGCGTTGCAGACACTTCCTGATGAAGTCCTTGCACTGCTCTGATAGGTGATCTGGTATTGGTGGAAGTTCCTTGCTATTTCCAATCTTGAACATTGCAGCAATCTGTTGGTGAGAAAAGCGGGGAAATATTTGATGATTACTTACTTATCATGACCAACCAAAAATGGAAGCCTTATCATCTCAATGTTTCATAAAATTACATGCAAGTAAATGTGTTTTTGGATTTTCCACGTCAAGACAGTCATAAGTTCCTAAACAACCCAGGAAAATAAAGGTGTCATATCCATTCATCTGTTGTGGACAAAAATATATTTATTTGCCCATTTTATTTTATTTTTCAGCATCTTTTGTCATATGTTCCCAGTTTAAAGGATTAGTTATGTTGGGTAAAACTCTGAAGGCTGAGCTCTTTGCCTATCTCCTAGTATCAGTGTAACAGAAACGGGTAGCTGGTTCACTTGTGTTGGTAACTGGCAGAGTTTCAGGAAGGAAGCAGTCTGCAGCAAATTTTCCATGTTTTATATATAATTTTACAGAAATGGCCTGTTATCTGGCAGAAGGTGCGAAAACCAGACAATATGTGCAGGAAATGGTTAACATACTACACCTGTCACAGTACTAGTATTTGGTAGTTTATGTGAGAAAGGTTATTTCACTGACATGTATGCACATCACTCCAGACAGCTTGCTCGTTCTAAGGTAACTTGAAAAAATGCTTCGAGGACACAGTCAAATTCAAAAAATCCAAAATAGCAGTCATCCGAAACAAATAGCAGGAAGCAGAAAGTCAATCTTAAGTTGAACTCATAGTTTAATCAACTTGAAAGGTATTCTTGAAGTTTAACAGCCCGTGTAGAACACAGATGAAGTAAGAAATGCAGCTTGCGACACACATTGGCCATCTGATATTATAGAACAAATATAAAGTGCATCTTTGTGGTAGAATACTGACCCCTTCGTACTGGCTCCATGGGGGTTTTGCGGTAGCCATCTCCAGGACAGTGCATCCTAAACTCCATATGTCAACCGCAAGATTGCAACCACCATTCGAACTCTTTATAACCTGCATGCGTGTTAAGTATAAATTTGTAACCAAAAGAAAAGAAAATAAGATACTCTGAAATGAAAATATACAAAGTAATGTAGGAGCATTATATTTTCAAGAGTACCTCTGGAGCCATCCAATATGGGCTACCCTTAAATGAGAAAGGGCATTGCTGCCCATTGATCTGGCAGAAGGTACCCCAAAAAGGTGAACAATAAGATACCATTAATACAACATAATTAGTACTCCCTCCGTTCCAAAATAGATGACCCAACTTTGTACTAAAGTTAGTACAAAGTTGGGTCATCTATTTTGGAACGGAGGGAGTAAAATACATTTATTACCGTATAAGAGAGGGCATTTGTGACCAGAAAACTTACATGTTTAGCCATTCCAAAGTCTGCAAGCTTAACACGACCGCTAGGATCTACTAGTATGTTTGCACCTTTGATATCCCTGCATGTTGTGTAAGCATGACTTCAGTACACCAAAATTCCACTAATGCATAGATGCAACCAAAACAAACTGAATGCTACCTATGGACTGTATTCTTCGCATGCAAATAAGCTAAGCCTGAGAGTATCTGCTGAGTGTAGCTGCGTATTGCTGGTTCACCAAGCTGTCCATACTCTTGTAGAAGTTTATGGATAGATCCACCAGACACAAACTCCAAGTATATATACAGTTTGTCATCAACCTGTTTTGGGGCATAAATAATGTATAAAGTCATGCCCAAAAATGAAAAGTGTTGCATGAAGGAGCCTTTCAATGAAATCCCAAGAAGCTATCATAAACTCTCTTGCCACCCATGAAAAAGGGAGAAAGGTACAAACATGATAACAACACAGTTACAGGTATAATCCTCTGAACTTACAGGGAAAGATAGCAGCCCAACCAGAAATCAAAGAATACCAAGTAAATAACAATTGAAGGCAACAGTTTATACCGTTTCTGTGCCATAGTATCGTACGATATTTGGGTGTTGTAAGCGGCTCAAGAGCGATATTTCCTGAGAAAGAAAAGAATAAATGATACATTGAATGGAAAATAATAATAAATAAACTGATCTTTTTTGCTGCTGTGGTAGTGACATAGTATAGGTGGAAGCACATTTTAAAAACCATACCTGCCCCAACTGCTTTGCACTTTCCTTTGATTTAGGATCATCCGAGAATAGGGTCACCTCTTTCATAGCACACATTTCACCGCTATCACTGGTATAGATTGTGAAACCAAAACAGGGGGAAAGGACTGTGAGGAATCAAGGCATGATTTGAAAATAATCAAACAGTCATCATATAGTACTAGCAAGGAATATGCGATGCCACTGAATAAAAAAGAAGGCGTACAACATGTTTGTGAGGCTAGTTGATTTATTAAGGTGGGGCGTTGCTTGGAGTATATTTGAAATTCATTGTAGATCGAGGTGTTTCTGCAAAACAGACTTAAGTGGGTGGTGAGCGATTCCATTTTAATCTTAGGCATTGGTGGCAAAACCCCAAGTTGAAAGGACCATCACCCCCCAACTGGTTTCTTTATAGCAGTAAAGATGAAGATTTAAGCCGCATAAACTATATAATTTTCACAATTATGTTCAGTAACCCAAAAAGGATATTAACTTCTCTTATCCTTGCCATATCGTGCTTTAACACGCCAATATGGTAACTAGAATTCAGTGACTTATGAGTCTGACTACAAGCGAGTCTACCATTAATGTAAGATAGCAATATCATCTGCTCTTCTGCAAAGGGTAACTTTCAGTGCTAGGGATGTCCAATCCTAAGAATCATATCCACTAGGCGCGGACTTTATGCAAGTTAGATATGGTCATGATTTGAATGAATTTTATTTACTACTACCTCCGTTCCTTTAAGGTAGGCATTGAGTTTTATTTGCCAAGATTCCCTGAAACCTGCCAAAAATACCCCCAAGTCACACGCCTGTGCTCCTTTATTGACACGCCAAATTAAATAAGCTGCGGCTGAATTCTCCGGCTTCTGTGCCAGTCTTTATTGCAGTTTGTTTCTCTCATAGTATTTCTCGCATGCATGCATAAATGGAAAATTCCATGGCCTTGCATGTGCCAAGCGAAGCGAATGCACGGCTCACATTGGCTCACACATTCTGTATGCAAAGTGCGTGGGCGGGTGAGCATGCGCAGAGCAGCCAGTGCAAGGGCGTGAGGGAACCGAGTAACTGTGGCATGGCTAGAGAGACGATTAAGGGTGTTCGTGTTGTGGGCTAATAACTGCTCAAACGTGTGCTTTACCAGGGGTAGAAGGGTCCAAAACTGCTTCCCCCAAGCCCTCCTTGGTCTTAGGGGAACAAATGGCATGCCTTCCTTTGACACACAGAAGTAGTAGTTTTTAGCTCCTTGCTGGAAACAGTGCATGTCACACCATAAACTTATGTAAACGCCCTAGACATCTAGTCCTAAAAGTGAAAAGATAGCAAGCTGCTACAGTGGCTGTCACATAAAATATGACTATACCTCTGAAATAACAGAAAAGTTGTACGAGACCATACGAAATAAAACAAGATATTGTGAGAGTCCATACACACGAAAAACTTGCTGAAAATCAAGATAACCAGAATAGAACAAGTTACGCAAGCACCTCAGAAAAACTGTAAAGCATGCTTAAAGTATATTATGTACAGTAAGTCATACAATGAAATTTTGAAGTTCCATATGTAGGAAAACATATACCTGTTAAAGCCGACATATACATGGCCAAATGTCCCACGACCAATCAGCTTCCCCTTCTTCCATCGTGATCCAGGACTTGGTGGATTCTCTGTTCGACCAGGACTACGAGGTGCTGAAATAGGACTAGCTGGCGTGGACTTGTTTGGAAAAAATGAACTATTAGAGATGCTCAGTGGTGGAAGAGGCAATCTGTGGGTTTGCTTCTTCTTCCCACCATCATTCCGACCTGTCGGAGATTCAGGTGCCATCCCTCCAGACCTCGGATGCAATGGAGAAACACTTCCACTGTGCACCCTGGAACTAGGGCCAGGACTTGTCATTCTTGGGCTAGGAATCGGTGAACACTCTGGACTACCTCTGCTGGGCTGCCAGAAAAGCTGGGCCAGCATATCACCACCCACGGAGTTATGGCCAGATGTTTGCCCTGAACCTGGACTGGAGCACTGACCAGAGCCAAGGAAAGTAACATCTGTATGAGGCTTCACTGCCCAAAAGGCTGAAGTTGGAATATGATCCGGGCATATTCTTCTCGGACTTCTAGAAGGACTTGACATCAAACTATTCGGAGCACTCTCCAAGACTACCGGCCGAGGATTTTGTGGATTAGGTTGGTGATTGTCAGCTGCAATACCTCTCGGCGATGTGGACAATGTATGGTTACTGAGGAATTGATTAGCTGTCTTTGCCATCTCCTTGGTATTCTTGGTGGTGATAGCACCAGGACGCTCTTTGCGCACATTACTTCAGGGTTCAAGCAGAATAAAAATATATGTAAGAGCAAGTTTGAACGAAGAGGCACAAAATTAATGCACTACAATAAGGAGCATACCTTGACTTGCTCTTGGAAGTAGTATTTGTTGTGTTTTCAGCATCATTTCCAACAGGGCTCGGAAGCTGAGAATCTCCATGGTCATCACTATCAACAGAGCAGTTGCTAGAGAGGGAAGCAATCACTATTTCTGACCTTCTCTGAGGCCTGTTAGGTTTAGGAAGTGGCAGAAGCAGTGGTGGTTTGCCACGTTTTTCTAATATGGGCCTTGATTCAGTGACATCAGAAGCAGTACGTGTCACTGCAGGACGTGATCCAGGAACAGGAAGTGGTTGGGGATGTAGCCTATCAGCTGAAAAGCTTTGACAGCGAGAAACTTCTTTTGAGGGTGAAGTTGCGCGCGATACTGTGGTAGACTGGCAGACCTTTTCAACAGTTGTATCATCGCCACGTCTATACCTCCGTTTTGATTTTGTGCTTCCTTTTTGCTCATTTGGACTTATAAACCGATGAAATGTATCCATGAGGTTCTCTTTGGTGGTTTTCTTTGCATCTTTGGAGGAAGACTTCCCCCACCATGATGGCATATCGAATATGGAAGGATCTGTGGTATATCTAACCAGCAGCGCACTCACCACAATGTTACCAAAACTGATCGATTACCATATTCTGCCAGTCAGATGAGAGCGTAAGTACGGGCTTTTCTCATTATGGCATGCAACACCCTGGACTTTCCCGATGGACCGACAATGGAACGATATCTGCAAAACCAAGAGCCCAAGATGGAGTAAGATTCCAGCTAGCACTTTCTTCCACTTCCATACACATTAAAGTCTAACACATATCCAGATATTAAGAAACCAGCAATTCAGTTCGAAACAGTATTAATCATGTGCCAATAGCAGACCCTAGGGCAAGTGAAGGATGAAAAAAAGTGTCAAGATAAAAATATGTTGTATTTCATTCAGGTTCTCCTAGGTTGGCTTGCGTGATTCATTCAACAGCAGAACAAGAATACGGCGAGCTACGGCATCATGTGCGTTTGGTTTTCATTAACTTCGGACCAACCGAATCTTCTTAATTACTCAAGCATCGGACACACACTTGCTCAAGCATGTGACCTCGGTTGCCATGAATACCCCGCTCGAAGTGGAACAAGAGTGAGTGCGCACGCTTCGATCGATCGATCGATCGGCAGAATGCTATATGGAAAGCGGGGGAAACACGGTTTCCCACCTCGTTTAGGTGAGAAGCTGTCGGGGAGGCAACTGACAGTTTAGGGGCGGATCTAGATGGCGCGCACCGGCACGCCCGGAAATCGCGGAGGCTCGGCGGGGCTCAGCTAATCACTGGGCGGAAACAAGCTCGTACCTCGGAAACCGGCGGCCAGATGCCGTGGACGGGGCGGAGGCAGCAGGAACGCGGCGCCCCGACGAGCGAAGGGGGGGACGGCGGCGACGCGCCGTGAGGGGCCCGGCCGGGGGTGCTTGGCGGAGGCGGCACGGGACGGAGGCGCCGGCGGCGAGGCACGGCGCGGCGGCAGCCGTGGGGCGGGCCGACGGCGAGGGGAGATTCCGAGCTGCCGCGGTGGGGAAGGCGGGTTGGTAGGTCGGGTCGGGTCAGCAGGAGGAGGGAGGAAGAGGGAACAAAGGCAAGGGAAAGAGATGGACGATGCTTCTCTCTTCTAGGAGTATTTTTTTTTTTCGGCTCCGCAACCAGCACTGGCACACTTGAAGGGGCAGAGGACAAGTCCACCCTTCAGTCGAACGTTGCGACGCCCCGTGTACGTCGGAGTACGTACGACCACGAGACGGTCAGTCTAGCAGCACACACAGCACGCACTGGCAACTGGAAGGAGGCGAAGCCAGAACTGAACTGGAGTCTCCGGTTTCACTCACTGGCAAAGCGGCAACCGCCGAGCGATCGGCGCGGCGTGCCTGCCGGGATCTCTGCTGGATCCCCTCTGCCTTCCAAATGCGAACTGCAGGGCTACTCCCTCGTCCGGGGAACTTTGGTGTTGAACGGAGTTGGGATCCGGTTGACCCGTGGCTTTGGGAAAGTTTTAAATTCGAGGTGAGTTGCTGCAGTGGCTAATAATTTGCCAATCAATCGGGTACTCAAAACTGTTCTGCCCCTTTTTTTTGCCAGAGGGCCCGATTGCTTGGCATGGCACTGGGCAGAATGGATGTGCTTTCGGTGAAATCCGCGTGCCATACGGACTGAAGCTATCAGTTAAGAAAATGACATATAGAAGACCGAATGGGAAGGTAGATCGTGTGTCAACCCGGTTTGGAATGTGTATGGAATACGAGAATTTCTCGAACGGCAGAGGCCATTGCATCGCGAGCTGTGCATGGTATATTATTGAAAGACAACAAAAATAAATATGTGGACTCCTATCACATTGTCTAGTGTGTGTTCGAATATGGCAAGAGTTGAATCTGGTGGGAAATGCTCATATAACTCCCTTAGTTGACCGTGTTTGTTATCAGAGATGTGCATTACTGGGAGTTGGCACCTATGGTGAAAAGTAATAGGCCAATTCATATCAAACATATGCATGTCCCTCTGTGTAAAACAAGATCAAGAAAGAGCATCATCGGCAAACTCGGAGTCGAGGGAAGATCCTCGATAGCTAGCAGATATCGATTGTATAAGCCATTGTGGGGCACGATGAAGATCAATGTAGATGTTATGTTCAGCAGGTAATGCAGATCGTGTGACATGTGTGGTGACTCATTGTTTACTCCGGAATCCTGTAACACTCCTTGTAGCAGTTTATCGTCCTACCGAATGCCCTTGACGTTGCAACATACGAAAGAGAACCTTCCCAATCCAGACTATGGTAGATGGCGCAAGAGAAAGAGGTGGAACGAAGACAACAATGGGGAGTGGGAGGAACCGACCACAACTGCCCATAAAACCTAGCGACCACCTCATCATCTCCCACCCAACATGAAGACATATTCACATAAAACCGTTTCTTGGGACCACCCGGACGGACGGTGAGGATTGAACCAACAATCTAAAGAGACCGATAGGTGGGACCGAAGAAACAAGCCGGCGGTGGGGAATTTGAAATATTGGCCACGTCAGCTCCCGACCATGTGGGCCAGGCCGAGGACCCCAAAGATTATCAACCAGTGGGCTACATTCGTCAGGCCAAGGAGAGCCAAGATGGAAGATTCCAAAGACTTGGCGTGTACTCCAAGACTTAGAGGTTTGTCTTCGTCATGTCTAGATGTAACTGACATATATATGTGTAAACCCCAGGCACCCCGGTATCTATATAAGCCGATGGGCGAGGAACATAGACGACAACTCTTATACATACACGATCTCTTGGTAGATTAACTAGTAACTTGTACACCCTTCAAATCAATACAATCAAAGCAGGACGTAGCGTATTATCTCTTCGAGTGAGCCCGAACCTGGGTAAATCATGTGTCCTTGATATCATCGTGCCAAGGCTACCAGCTCAGGGCCCCCTTCTGGAGATCTGCTGGATTTGACTTCATCACCCCTTTTGTGGAATGGATGAGTCCATTGATCATTTGCTTATGAAATGCTCTCTAGCTAGAATGCTTTAGAACATCATCACAAATGTGCCTTTGATATCCATGATAATATTGATGCCCTTCTTGACAATTGGATCCACAAATTCCACTCAGATGATAAACACTTGGGGTTTGCTGGTGTTTCTGTTGTATTTTGAACTATCTGGAAGATAAGAAACGGGTCAATATTTGATAATAAGGTTTTTTTATTATCAAATATTGACCCGTTTCTAATCTTCCAGATAGTTCAACTGTGAGGCATAGTTGTATAATATCAACTGTTACTTCTAAAGTTCGTTTGCTCCCCCCCCCCCTAAAGTCCTTGTTCTTTCTTTTAAGCCAAACTACTCTCTTTCTTAAAACTAATTGTATCCTTCTATGATTTTTTATTTCTTCTATCAGGTAACTCCACTACTAGAATATTTCTTTCTTGGAAGGGATGTTTCTTCACTCTTCTATTTTTCTTCATTCTTTCTTATGGTTACCCTGCTCCTAGATTCTTTTTTCTTCCTTGCATTCAATTTTGTTGTCATTTCTATTTATATTTTGTGCATTTCTTCTTTCTGCAACAATGCTAGAAGATCCCACGCCATATGGGGCCTAGGGAAGGATTATACAGAGGCTTGGGTCTGTCCTTTTTCTGCTTTTGGACAACACAAGTCCAATGATTTATTTTCATTGTATAAGAAACTTGATCTTGTATGTTTCCAACTTTTTCATTTCTCATCTGAGGAAAACCCACTTTTAGAATTATTCCTTCCTTATGTTAAAATATATCATCATCATCATTATTATTATTATTTATCTCTATTTATGTATAATCTAGATTACAGTTTCTTTGTTCGGTAATCTTTTTTAGTATTTTATTATATTCTTTTTGTTCGGCGGTGGTTTGATGTTGCAATCATGTGTGAAGGAAATATGCCCTAGAGGCAATAATAAATTTGTTATTTTATATTTCCTTATATCATGATAAATGTTTATTATTCATGCTAGAATTGTATTAACTGGAAACTTGATACATGTGTGAATACATAGACAAAACACTGTGTCCCTAGTATGCCTCTACTAGACTAGCTCGTTAATCAAAGATGGTTAAGTTTCCTAACCATAGACACGTGTTGTCATTTGATGAACGGGATCACATCATTAGGAGAATGATGTGATGGACAAGACCCATCCGTTAGCTTAGCATAATGATCATTAAGTTTTACTGCTATTGCTTCTTGATGACTTATACATATTCCTTTGACTATGAGATTATGCAACTCTCGAATACCGGAGGAACACCTTGTGTGCTATCAAACGTCACAACGTAACTGGGTGATTATAAAGATGCTCTACAGGTGTCACCGAAGGTGCTTGTTGGGTTGGCATAGATCGAGATTAGGATTTGTCACTCCGAGTATCGGAGAGGTATCTTTGGGCCCTCTCGGTAATGCACATCATGATAAGCCTTGCAAGCAATGTGACTAATGAGTTAGTTACGGGATGATGCAATACAGAACGAGTAAAGAGACTTGCCGGTAACGAGATTGAACTAGGACGATCGAATCTCGGGCAAGTAACATACCGATGACAAAGGGAATGACGTATGTTGTCATTACGGTTTGACCGACAAAGATCTTCGTAGAATATGTAGGAATCAATATGAGCATCCAGGTTCCGCTGTTGGTTATTGACCGGAGATGTGTCTCGGCCATGTCTACATAGTTCTCGAACCCGTAGGGTCCGCACGCTTAACTTCGATGACGATTTGTATTATGAGTTATGTGTTTTGGTGACCGAAGATTGTTCGGAGTCCCGGATGAGATCACAGACATGATGAGGAGTCTCGAAATGGTCGAGAGGTAAAGATTGATATATTGGATGATAGTATTCGGACACCGGAAGTGTTTCGGAATGTATCGGGTACGTATCAGAGTACCGGGGGGTTACCGGAACCCCTCGGGGGAAGATATGGGCCATAGGAGGGAGGCAAGGCAGCCCACAAGGGGTGGCGCCCCCCCAGGAGGAGTCTGAATTGGACTAGGGGAGGGGGCGGCGCCTGACGGTGTCCTGGATTATGGGGTACTCACCACGTCGTCTCCCGATCAGTTGGATTGGGCCGAGGACCCCCATGGCCATTCACTCATGGGCCAGTTCGGACAACCGATGTATACACAAGGAAGATTCCACAAGACTTGGTGATCAAGACAAGGACTCTTCCCCATCGGCGTATTCGACTAGGACTCTTGTTATCCTAGTCCTCTGGTACATTATATAAGCCGAGGCTAGGCTAGTCGATAGGGACAATGCTAGATCATTATTATTCATCATACCCTTAGGCTTTAGACCTCAACATATGATCTCGAGGTAGATCAACTCTTGTAATCTCTATATTCATCAAGATCAATCAAGCAGGAAGTAGGCTATTACCTCGATAGAGAGGGCCCGAACCTGGGTAAACATCGTGTCCCCTGTCTCCTGTCACCCATCGATCCATGATCCACAGCTCAAGACCCCTACCCCGAGATCTGCCGGTTTTGACACCGACAATGGTGTTTTCATTGAGAGTTCCGCTGTGAGATCGACGAAGGATCAATGGCCAGCCTACAAATCAACTGCGGCGTCGACATATTCATCACCGACTGGATTAGCCACCTTGGTTCGACCAAGGACTGCGCCCCGTCTCAGATCATCATGTTCGGATGAGGGCCTTTATCAACATCAACTCTGATCTCTATCAAGATCATGGATGAATCATCCATGGAGCTCAGGGGCTCAACGTCAACATTGCCCTTGAGCGACTGCACTGTTTTTCTGGACGACGAACTTGCATCCGCCGCCGCCGCCTCCTCGACTGTCACTTTAACGATTGCTTCAGTGGAATTGTGCGGAATTAGGTATATAACAACCCTGCAAAATTTCGTCGCGTTCCGATGGAGGAATCTCCGACGATCTACGATATACCGGAGCCCTGTCAAATCTGGACGGGAATCTGGACGAGTTTAGGGCATGGTCTCCAGAGCCCAGCTCTGAGGTCCTTTGGAAGATCCAACCGTTTATCTATTGTGGAATTCCCATATCTACCACCCCTCAAAAATTAAGCTCGATCCGACGGTTCAAACTCCGGGAATGTTCCGATGAGTGGATCAATTTTCCGATCCGTTTTCTGCGCGAATACAGATCCGACCCGAATTCATCTTTCTTCATGAATGGGGTATTGGACAACCATTTTAAAGGAATTTTCTTCTAGGGTATTGCGTGTTGTTCTTAAACATGTGCCCATAAATTTTTAAACCTTCTCTGAGGTACTCTTCACCATCAAGCTAGTGTCAAACCAGTCTGGCAATATTGATGTACGGCTGCAGACCTGCGCTAGACGGGTCGTCACTTCATCGAGCCGAGTTCAACTTCTTTGGATAATCATTTCGGCACGCTGAACAAGATTTCGGAATCGCAAAGGATAAATCATTACCAACATCGCTGCCCCACGGATTACACGGAGCAGGCACACCGGCATGGCCGCATGGTCACTTCATCAAGCCGGCATTGATCGCGTCACAAGTTACGACCCGCGTCGGCATGGCCGCACTGTTGCTTCTTCAAGCCAATGTCCATCATGCCGAACTGCTTCAACACCTCAGCTGACATGGCAGCTGCAACGTCTCCTTACCGACCAGCTACGTCACCTCGGCTAGACCGAGGGTTGCACCATATCTTCATCAAACCTACTCCGGTGACTTCGGCATCACCTGCCGACCTGCTTCGACTCATCGGCTGACATGGAGGCTTCGACACCTTAGCTGGACCGGGGGCTCTGCTATTTCTTCAACAACATGCTCTGGTGACTTCGGCGTCACTGACTGACCAACTTCGACACATCGCTGACATGGTGGCTGCAACATCACCTTACCGGCCTGCTCCGTCACCTCGGCATTCAGGACATATTTCTTTAATTATTTATTTCACTTAAATTAATTAAGTAGAATAATTTTTTTAAGCATATTATTGTTATTACTTCTGGCTCGCACTATTTTATGTGTGCAGATAGAGGATTTGGGTCGGGCAGCGCTATCACCACGCCGTACCGACGTGGCATGTGATGTCACCCCGCCGATTTACGGCGTCAACTCGGCTGGACCGGCGGCTTCGCCACCGCTTTATTAATCCACTCGGGGGACTTCGGTCTCACACTGCTGGCCTGCTCCGTCGCCTCGGCCGGACTGGGGGTTTCGCCTCGCCACATCGACTGTGCTATGTCACCACTTCGGAATGCCGAACTCCTCGCTCGGCCATCTCGGGACCGGCTTGGAGGCTGGGACTTCTTCCCGCCGCAATCTCGATTGTGGCCTGCATCATCAACATCGAACACATTAACCAGCTAAGTCGCTTTCATGCTCAACTTTTTCAATTTTCAATTTTTTTGTTCGGTTCGACCAAATATTATATTGTGTTAAAAACTTAGTTTGTTAGCAAACGTTGTTTGTTAAAAACACTTCCTTTCCCATGTTAACTGGGGTCTTAAATTTATGAGCCGCTTTATAGTAAATGTGTTTCCTTCTTGGTCGTTGCAAAGTCTTTTTTTATCACTCCTTTTTCGACGCGAGTGTGCGGTCAATAACCGGATAGCCTGGTTTTCTCTCTAAAGCCGCTTGAATTTAGTTTGCTAAACTGGCCTTTGAGAAACACTCCGCCTTCGGGATAGGGAGGTTGAAGCCGAAGGCTGACCCGCTTGAAGTCTTGAGATCGGATGTGTCATATTAATGCACAACAGAAGCACAAAAATTTTTAGACCAATTTTCAGATTGGCACCAACTGACTTGATTTAGTTTGGACGTCAAGCTTTTACATAAGTTTTTTGGCTTTTCAAGCTTATGGCACTTTTTTGCTATTTGTATGTTTTTGTTTCAGGAAGTGGGTCATCCTCATGACCGAGGTGCCCAGCATTATAATTCAGCTCGGAAGATCTCTTCCGACCCACAACTCGGCATCTTTCCCGCCGAACTACACCTCGGCGTTAACACTACACATGCCACATCGGGACTAGTTCCCGAGCAGTGCAATGCCATACGCCTTTAAAGCATTGGCAACATTAACGGGGGGCTGGACTACAGCCGAACCCACCAAAAGCCAGGGTACTCCGAGGAGTCTTTCGCAAAACGTTCTCGGATATTGCTTTATATGCATCGGTTTCGAATTGTGTCTTTGGTCAATAGTTGGGTCGCCCGGCTCCTATGCTTACCCTTACGTTTATGATTGTTCGGCTAAGGGTAAAGGGAGAACCACTGTGATTGTGCTTCCGGTTCAACTGGTCAAGTGCCTCAGTGGAGAAAGCCAAAAACTGACTGTCACAATAAGCGTAAACTGGTCAGCGATCTGATGACTGTGTTAAACTATAAGATCGATGGAGGTCACCCCGTGTTAAATGATGGGCCGTTCATAGCATTGGCCGAAGTGTTTTGCTTGACCTCGGGTGTCGCTGAACACTAACCAGGGGCTAGTAACTAGCCTCCCAACTTTAAGCTCCTATGACTAAGTGAAAGTTATAAAGCCCGCATATCTGACTGCCTTGTTTCTGCTAACATAACCGCCTTCGGGCACCGAGACGTCGGCTAATTAAGGGTTGTTTTGTTATTGCAGAAACACCCTGCGTAGCATCTACAAAGGGGTGGAGGCCGATGATGGGCCACTTTCAAATGATAAACAGTCGCAACGGAGTCAAAATGAACATATATCATCACTGTTGTATTCATTATACAAGCGCGGCCTTTCGTAATTATCGTTATAAAGCCGTAAATATGCATTGATTTGACTTAAGATTTTGGCCAAGCTGGGTTGCCTAGCTCCACTGATTCCCCCTACGTTCCTGATTGTTCGGCTAGGAGGTAAAGGGAGCACCTCTGTGATTGTTACTTCCGGGTCATCCGTGTTAGTACCTCAGACTGGGAGAAGCCGAAAGCTAGGCATCTTAAAGAATATAATTGGTCGGCAATGACGGAAGTGAAAATTTTGGTTCATTTAGACCACATAGTTCGGAAACTTTCCCCAAACTAAATCCTCAATATTTTCCTCCCACATTGATCGGAGGTGAAGATTCATGATCATGATCAGCATGACAACCCAAAGAAAGGAACCGATAGCAGGACTATTTTCCTTGGAAGATGTTTCTTACATTAAAAACTAATATAACATATCTCTCCGCGTACCTTTATTTATAAAACCGTATGACCGGATTGCCTTGTTTGTCGTAAATCTTTGCTCTTATAAAGGCTTTATAAAGAAGGACAAACACTCCCCGGCTGCTGGCCGAGGAGGTTGAAGCCGATGGTCGGTCAACAAAATTTTGTACAATGCGGATCTGAGCATTAATGATGTAAAATACTTGGATACATAGGATCATAAATTGCGAGTAAAGTCGATTTATTGCAGCCCATCTTTTAAAGACCAAGGGGCACAATCTCGCTGAGACAACCGAGCAACTTACATAAAGCTCTCCTAAATCCCAAGTGGCATCGTTTTCCTATCTATTAAGCCCCTTGGGGCCAACCTTGGCGAGCCCAGCTTTCGCTGGCTTTAGCTCCTTTAAGAGATCTTTATTCTCTTTTCGAGAAGTTTATGTTAAACAGAACAAATTTTTTCTGTCAAACGGATATCGATCCTTAATTCGGCCACCCGTGCCCACATTAAGGCCCAATTCTTTTCTGGCTTATGGATGGCTTATGGTGGAAAATAAGCTCAAGCCGAAAAGAACTCGTTTTTTAGCGTTCGGCTTAATTTCCAGCTAAAGCCGGTCACTTCACGTTTGGGAGAAGCCACCCGAGAGCAGCTTCCCGAGCGCAGCCCATTAAAAATCGAACCGGTATATCCCTACACCCTCACTGCTGGAAGTTATTACAAGAGAAATGCCACCCGTGAAAAACACGACCACAACATCGCCCATCTATCCTGGCACATCGTTGCTTCGTGCATCTGCTAGGCTTCCTCGCCGCTGCTGTCGCCTCTTGTCCAGCTAGCCGCCGCGGCCGCTGTCGCCTCTTGTCCAGCTAGCCGCCACGCCCGCCCTTCCCGACGTCATGCAGGGAGGTTAGCCAACATCGCTACCATGCTCGAACGTCCGGATCGTCGGCCTTCACCCGTTCATCTGCTGCTCCCGTCCTGCTGCACATCCTGCATATCCGGCCTTCATACTAGTCTAGTCGTCCCTGTCCAAGCTCTTGCCAAGGTAAGCACCTTCTATCCTTTTATCTTTCTCCTACGTACTTCTTTCCAATTCGGCGTGCGATGCAAGCTCTGGAGCTTGTCATGTGTATGATCTATGCTACATTAGAGAGTGAAAACAAATACTTCTGATTGTACAATGATTGCTATGTAAATGTATATATATCACCAAAAATACTTTCTCATGCATGAATTTTGCGTTGTGGTATTACAGACTTTTCACTGGGTACATAGGAAATAAGCTGAAGGGACAGAGGCTGAAAAGAAATGGAAGGCTTATTCACACTTAGCTTATTTCCACGACGGCTTCTTAGGGGCTTATTTCCACAGTGGCTTCTGCATAAGCTAGAGGTGAAAAGAACTGGCCCTAAGGCTTGGGGGCTACTGGGCTTTGCGCTCATTATTTATAAATATTAAAGGGGCACATCGATTGTTGGGGAACGTAGTAATTTCAAAAAAATTCCTACGCACACGCAAGATCATGGTGATGCATAGCAATGAGAGGGGAGAGTGTTGTCCACGTACCCTCGTAGACCGAAAGCAGAAGCGTTATGACAACGCGGTTGATGTAGTCTTACGTCTTCACGATCGATCGATCCTAGTACCGAACATACGGCACCTCCGCGATCTGCACATGTTCAGCTCGGTGACGTCCCACGAACTCACGATCCAGTAGAGCTTCGAGGGAGAGCTTCGTCAGCACGACGGCGTGATGACGGTGATGATGAAGCTACCAACGCAGGGCTTCGCCTAAGCACTGCAACGATATGACCGAGGTGGAATATGGTGGAGGGGGCACCGCACACGACTTGGAACAATCAACTTGTGTGTTCTAGGGTGCCCCCTGCCCCGTATATGAAGGAGCAAGGGGGGAGGCCGGCCGGCCCTTGGTGCGCCCAAGGAGAGGAGGAATCCTCCTCCTAGTAGGAGTAGGATTCATCCTTTCCTAGTCCTACTAGGAAGGGGAAAGGGGGAAGGGAGGAGAGGGAAAGGAGAAGGAAAGGGGGGCGCGCCCCCTCCCTAGTCCAATTCGGACTCCCTATAGGGAGGGGGTGCGGCTGCCCCTTGTGGGCTGCCTCCCCTCTTCCCTATGGCCCATGAAGGCCCAATAGTCCCCCGGGGGTTCCGATAACCCCCCGGCACTCCGATAAATATCCGGTGACCCCCGGAACTCATCCGGTGTCCGAATATAGTCGTCCAATATATCAATCTTTATGTCTCGACCATTTCGAGACTCCTCGTCATGTCCGTGATCACATCTGGGACACCAAACTATATTCGGTACATCAAAACACATAAACTCACAATACCGATCGTCACCGAACGTTAAGCGTGCGGACCCTACGGGTTTGAGAACTATCTAGACATGACCGAGACTCATCTCCGTTCAATAACCAATAGTGGAACCTGGATGCTCATATTGGTTCCTACATATTCTATGAAGATCTTTATCGGTCAAACCGCATAACAACATACGTTGTTCCCTTTGTCAATGGTATGTTACTTGCCCGAGATTCGATCGTCGGTATCTCAATACCTAGTTCAATCTCGTTACCGGCAAGTCTCTTTACTCATTTCGTAATGCATCATCCTGTAACTAACTCATTAGTCACATTGCTTGCAAGGCTTATAGTGATGTGCATTACCGAGAGGGCCCAGAGATACCTCTCCGACAATCGGAGTGACAAATCCTAATCTCAATCTATGCCAACTCAACAAACACCATCGGAGACACCTATAGAGCACCTTTATAATCACCCAGTTACGTTGTGACGTTTGGTAGCACACAAAGTGTTCCTCCGGTATTCGGGAGTTGCATAATCTCATAGTCATAGGAACATGTATAAGTCATCAAGAAAGCAATAGCAACATACTAAACGATCAAGTGCTAAGCTAACAGAATGGGTCAAGTCAATCACATCATTCTCTAATGATGTGATCCCGCTAATCAAATGACAACTCATGTCTATGTCTAGGAAACTTAACAAGCTTTGATTCAACGAGCTAGTCAAGTAGAGGCATACTAGTGACACTTTGTTTGTCTATATATTCACACATGTATCAAGTTTCCGGTTAATACAATTCTAGCATGAATAATAAACATTTATCATGATATAAGGAAATATAAAATAACAACTTTATTATTGCCTCTAGGGCATATTTCCTTCATCGATCCCCTGATCTGGTGTTGCCACCCGACTAGTGGCTTGGGGGCTACTGCATTGCCTATTCAATGCAGAAAATTCAAAGTGCTCAGTGTTCGGCATAACTGAACTATGGGCAAGCGCGTCTTCGGACGACAATAAGTACCATATGGGACTTATCCGTCATCAAGCTGATATATCACGGCGACTTCTCACGACCCTCTCTCAGGGGCCCGTCCGCCGATCACTATTACCTCTAATATATTGCACTACTTTTCTATTCCTATGTATGCTGCCGAGCTAGGAGTTGATCCTCAGGCTGATTTCATGACATGAGTCTCATAAGCTACTAGGATCAGCGGTTTCATATTTTCCTTCAGGTGCATCTCGAATTTTAGGCCGACAGACACCTTGAGGGCTATTGGCAATACATCTCGCCAGCAAATAAATTTGTACACATCGGAAATAAAATATGCAAACAATCAGCCCATGACCGAGGTGTTGAGCCACCTCGGAAGCAGTTCGGCATATAGCTCGGATGCAAGTGGCTGGCTCCTTAGAGGGAATTTCCGGCATTAAGCTCATCTAAAACTTTTTGAACCAAGGTGATCTATGGCACCTCAGGTATAGTCCGGCGTTGGAGCTTGGACATAGTCCGGCGTTGGTGAGGGAGTCCTGGACTAAGGGGTCCTCGGGCGTCCGGCCTGTTAGCTATGGGCCGGACTGATGGGCTGTGAAGATACGAAGACCGAAGACTCCACCCTTGTCCGGATGGGACTCTCCTTGGCGTGGAAGGCAAGCTTGGCGATCAAATATGAAGATTTCCTTTCTCTATAACCGACCTTATGTAACCCTAGATCCCTCCGGTGTCTATATAAACCGGAGGGCTTAGTCCGGATGCGAATACTCATGACCATAGTCATACAGGCTAGACTTCTAGGGTTTAGCCATTACGATCTCGTGGTAGATCAACTCTTGTAATACTCATATTCATCAAGATAAATCAAGCAGGAAGTAGGGTATTACCTCCATAGTGAGGGCCCGAACACAGGTAAACATTATGTCCCCGTCTCCTCGTTACCATCGATCCTAGACGCACAGTTCGGGACCCCCTACCCGAGATCCGCCGGTTTTGACACCAACATTGGTGCTTTCATTGAGAGTTCCACTGTGCCGTCGACAAGAGGTTTGATGGCCCCTTCGATCATCTACAACGATGCTGTCCAGGGGGAAGTCTTCCTCCCCGGACAGATCTTCGTGTTCGGTGGCTTCGCACTACAGGCCAACTCGCTCGGCCATCTAGAGCAGATCAAAAGCTACGCCCCTAGCCATTAGGTCAGATTCAGGAGCTTGAACTACGTCGCGGACATCCGCGGAGACTTGATCTTCGACGGATTCGAGACCGCGGCAGCTGCTCCCTGTCACCTCGATGAACATGACTTAAATCTGTCATCGGACCACATCGAGGAGATAGCTCTTGTAACTACTCTGGCCTTAGATCCGGAGAAAATCACACCACCCGAGGACGGGAAGCTCAACCCCGCCACGGAGGCCACATATTCCGCGGCGTTGGGGACGCACACAGACTTAGCCTCGTGTGGTATCTGTGTCACCGGAACTCCGGACTCGTTCCCGGCTATAAGTTCCAAACCATGCGCGTCCACAGACGCCGAGCTTGATCGGTTATCGATCTTCGATTTCAGCACCGCAGACATCTTCCGACACTCGCCTTTTGGTAATGTGCTAAACTCATTAAAGAATCTGTCCTTGGTGGGAGACTCACAACCGAATTATGTCCGGTTCGAACTGGAGGCTGATGATGGAGAATTTCGCTTCCCGCCCACCACCCACTTCATAGCCAGTGTCAAGGACTTAACCGACATGCTCGATTACGGCTCCGAAGACATCGACGGTATGGACGACGATGCCGATAAGGAGCAAGGCCAAAACCCGCCATTTACTGGACGCTGGACGACCACTTCTTCGCACGATGTATACATGGTGGATACACCTAAAGAAACTAACGACGATGACAAAGAAGATCCAGTTGAGGATAAACCCCCTGAGACACAGCCCAAACGCCCGAGCTCCCGCCGCCGCTCTAAGTCGCGTCGTTCCGAAAACAACAATACTGGCATCGGAGAAAATAATACTCCGGATGATGCCGAAACAATGAAGGCCCTATTGAGATAACTTCCGAACAGGAGGAACAAAGAAGCGGGCACGTTAGCCCCGATGAACAGGCCACACATGAAGACTCGGAGGACAGTCATTATCTGCCACTTTCCGAGGACGAGGAGAGCCTCGACAACGAAGATTTCATCGTACCCGAGGAACCTCTCGAGCAGGAGCACTTTAAACGCCGGCTAATAGCCACTGCAAGGAGCCTGAAAAAGAGACAGCGACAGCTTCAAGCCGACCAAGACCTGCTCACCGATAGATGGGCAGATATCCTAGCAGCCGAAGAATACGGCCTCAAGCGCCCAACCAAGTGTTACCCGAAGCGCAAATTGCTACCTCAGTTCGACGAGGAGTTAACAGAATTTATACCACGCGGTCGGGACAATGCGGCCGACCGACCACAACGTTGTCGAGATACAACAGCAACCCCAGCCGAACAGCAGCCCGCCCCACCGCAACGTAAAAATAGCTCGGGATTCTACATATGACCTTCGACAGGACCTGGACAATAGAGCAGGACCTGGACAGTAGAGCAGGACATAACAAATCTATCTACGAATCGCGAGGACATACTTTGACACGCAACGATGGCTATCTATTCGGACGTGACAAACCTAGTCGCTCCTGGGCCAAAAACCGCAGACGGACTCTATCCGAGCTACGTCGCGACGTGGCCCAATATAGAGGCGCCGCACACCCACTCTGCTTCACTGATGAAGTAATGGAGCATGAATTCCCAGAAGGCTTTAAACCCGTGAATATCGAATCATACGATGGAACAACTGACCCTGCGGTGTGGATCGAGGATTTTCTTTTCCATATCCATATGGCCTGCGGAGATGACCTCCATGCCATCAAATACCTACCACTAAAACTCAAAGGACCAGCTCAGTACTGGTTAAACAGTCTGCCGGAAAACTCTATCGGCAGCTGGGAGGACTTGGAAAACGCCTTCCGCGACAACTTCCAAGGAACATATGTCCGGCCACCAGATGTCGATGACTTAAGTCACATTGTCCAACAACCCGGAGAGTCAGCCAGGAAACTCTGGACGATTCTTAGTTAAAAAGAACCAAATTGTCGACTGTTCGGACGCGGAAGCCCTAGCGGCCTTCAAACATAGCGTCCGAGACGAATGGATCGCCCGCCACCTCGGACAAGAAAATCCAAAATCCATGTCAGCCCTTACCGCTCCGATGACCCGCTTTTGCACAAGCGAAGACAGCTGGCTGGCACGTTGATCGCTTCACAACATCGATACGCGACAACGCGTCAGCAAGTTGCTGCACCAAACCAAAATAACTATCCAGAACTGGCTCGGTTGGCCATAGCCGGACCACGACGTCCTTCATGACAGCACCGGACAGCCTGTGAAGCTCGGCCCATTGGGTCATCTGTTCGTTTAGCAATAGCGGGCGCTTTGACGCACCGAATTGTGACCAGAAAAGCTTCTCCATTGCATATCCTTCTTGCACTTGGTAAAACTGCACCGCATTGGCCGCACTCTTCGGCAAGTCCAATAACGCGTGTGGAGAACTCCACACTTGGTTAAGCGGGGCATAATTGGGATCGCCGAACTTAGTTTGCAATAAAAAGGGCTTACCACCCGCGATCTCCCCAGCTTGCCGGATCTCCTCCCGAGCAGCTCTAGACTCGGACCGCACTTCTTTTGCCTCTCGTAAGGCCTTATCAAGATCAGCCGCTTTTGCTTTATTATCCTTCTCGAGGAATTCGCAGCGGCTACCGGCACCTTCGAGCTCATGCGTCATCTTGGATATTTTCTCCTCGTCCTAACGCCGAGTAGCCTGTTCGGCCTTCAATTCGGCCGATGCCTTTTCGGCAGCCGCATTACTAAACCGGGCCTGCTCCTTGACTCGGAATAGCTCCGCCCGAAGAATCTCAACCGCAGCAGCACCATCTGCAGTTATGCATATTTTAGCATACAATCCTTCACGTCCCGCTTATATTATAAGCAAGTGCATATAATGACTGCCCCAAATACATACCGTGTGACTCGTCAAGACGCTTGTGGATAAGCATGATTTCCTCACTCGCCACATCAAGCTTCCACTGAAGCTCGGCGACTTCTGTGGTCTGGGCGGTCACTGAGGGGGAAATTGCATGTGTTCCAATTCAATCACATCATTCCCTTGATCCTCTGATCACCTCCCTTGGGAAGCCAATCCGAGTCTCAGGAGCTACTACCTATATATAGGTGCATTTTGCGAATAAAACGTAGTTGAAAATATTACATCACAAACCTCGAAGCCTTTTAGCAGGCTCGTGAAGGCTTCATGCAAACCGCTCTTCGCGGACAGAACCCTCTCAACAACCATACCCATCAAGGTACGGTGTTCCTCTGAGATGGACGCTTGTCGCAGCTGATGACCCACAAGTATAGGGGTCTATCGTAGTCCTTTCGACAAGTAAGAGTGTTGAACCCAACAAGGAGCAGAAGGAAATGATAAGCGGTTTTCAGCAAGGTATTCTCTGCAAGTACTGAAATAAGTGGTAACAGATAGTTTTGTGATAAGATAAATTGTAACGAGCAACAAGTAACAAGAGTAAATAAAGTGCAGCAAGGTGGCCCAATCCTTTTTGTAGCAAAGGACAAGCCTGGACAAACTCTTATAATAGGAAAAGCGCTCCCGAGGACACATGGGAATATCGTCAAGCTAGTTTTCATCACGTTCATATGATTCGCGTTCGGTACTTTGATAATTTGATATGTGGGTGGACCGGTGCTTGGGTGATGTTCTTACTTGAACAAGCATCCCACTTATGATTAACCTCTATTGCAAGCATCCACAACTACAGTACAAAAGTATTAAGGTAAACCTAACCATAGCATGAAACATATGGATCCAAATCAGCCCTTACGAAACAACGCATAAACTAGGGTTTAAGCTTCATCACTCTAGCAACCCATCATCTACTTATTACTTCCCATGCCTTCCTCTAGGCCCAAATAATGGTGAAGTGTTATGTAGTCGACGTTCACATAACACCACTAGAGGCTAGACAACATACATCTCATCAAAATATCGAATGAATACCAAATTCACATGACTACTAATAGCAAGACTTCTCCCTTGTCCTCAGGAACAAACGTAACTACTCACAAAGCATATTCATGTTCATAATCAAAGGGGTAATAATATGCATAAAGGATCTGAACATATGATCTTTCACCAAATAAACCAATTAGCATCAACTACAAGGAGTAATCAACACTACTAGCAACCTACTAGCACCAATCCCGGACTTGGAGACAAGAATTGGATACAAGAGATGAACTAGGGTTTTGAGAGGAGATGGTGCTGGTGAAGATGTTGATGGAGATTGCCCTCTCCCGATGAGAGGAGCGTTGGTGATGATGATGGTGATGATTTCCCCTCCGGGAAGTGTCCCCAGAAACAGCTCTGCGGAGCCCTAGATTGGTTCCGCCAAGGTTCCGCCTCGTGGCGTGAGTCTCGTCCCAAAGGTTGCTTATTATTTTTCTTGACGAAAGACTTCATATAGGAGAAGATGGGCGTCGAGAGCCATCGGGGCCCACGAGGTAGGGGCGCCCTAGGGGGCGCCCCACCATCGTGAGCAGGTGTGGGCCCCGCCTTCATCTTTGGTGACGATTTTCTTTATTTATTTTAAGATATTCCGTGGAGTTTCAGGACTTTTGGAGTTGCGAGAATAGGTCTCCAATATTTGCTCCTTTTCCAAATTTGAATTCCAAATTACCGGCATTCTCCTCTTCATGTAAACCTTGTAAAATAAAGAGAATAGCCATAAGTATTGTGACATAATGTGAAATAACAGCCCATAATGCGATAAATATCGATATAAAAGCATGATGCAAAATGGACGTATCAACTCCCCCAAGTTTAGACCTCGCTTGTCCTCAAGCGAAAAGCCGATAACATTAAGTATGTCCTCATGTTTAGAGGTAGAGGCGTCGATAAAAATAAAATACGGACATGAAGGCATCATGATCGTTCTTATAACAACAACACATATAGATTTTGTCAAATGATTACTTATGTTCAAGTGATGATATTTTCACAATGCAAATGTATGAATCAGAAACCTTATTGAGCACCAACAAATTATAACCTCAGTCATTGAAGCAATTGCAATTTATCATAACATCGGAAAGAGTCTATGTCAGAGCTTAAAAGCAAGTCCACATACTCAACTATCACTTAGTCCTTCATAATTGTTAACACTCACGCAATACTTGTGGTTACGGAGTTTTAATCGGACACAGAGAAAGATAGGGGCTTATAGTTTTGCCCCACAACCTTTTACCTCAAGGGTAATGGCAACAATAATAATTCATGCTCCCTACATCCAATTATATATATATATATATATATATATATATATATATATATATATATATATATATATATATATATATATATATATATATATATATATATATATATCATGTTCTTTCCAACATGCTAGGCTTGCCAAATGATAAAATGAAAAAGGAAGGGTGAAGATCACCGTGACTCTTGCATAAGGTAGAGGATAATAATAAAAGATAGGCCCTTCGCAGAGGGAAGCAGATGTTGCCATGCGCTTTTATGGTTGGATGCACAAAATCTCAATGCGAAAGAACGTCACTTTATATTGCCCCTTGTGATATGAACCTTTATTATGCAGTCCGTCGCTTTTATTACTTCCACATCACAAGATCGTATAAAGCTTATTTCTCCCACACCAATCAATCATACATGTTTAGAGCAATTTTTATTGCTTTGCACCATTGACAACTTGAAGGATCTTACTCAATCCATAGGTAGATATGGTGGACTCTCATGGCTAAACTGGTTTAAGGGTATTTGGAAGCACAAGTAGTATCTCTACTTGGTGCTGAGAATTTGGCTAGCATGAGGGGGAAAGGCAAGCTCAACATGTTAGAGGATCCATGACAACATACTTTATCTCAGATATAAGAAAACATAACTCATCACGTTGTCTTCCTTGTCCAACATCAACTCTTTAGCACGTTATATTTTAATGAGTGCTCCCAATCATAAAAGATGTCAACGATAATATATCTATATGTGAAACCTCTCTTTCCTTATTACTTCCTATTAATTGCAACGATGACCAAAGCTATATTTGCCAACTCCCAACAACTTTTAATCATCATACTCTTTCTATGTAAAGTCATTAGTCTCAATAAGATCAATATGAACTCTTTATTTCTTTTTATTCTTTTTCTTCTTTCTTTTCTTTTGTTCACCCAAGATCATGGCAAAATAATCAAGCCCTTGACTCAACACTAAACTTTATTATATATATATATAGCTCACGGACTCGATTACATAGAGAGATCATAAAGCAAAACTCAAAACTAGATCATGCCATGACTTTATTCTACTAAATCAAGATACTACTAAAAGGATCGAACTAAGAAAAATGGTAAAGATAGGAGTTGTGATGGTGATACGATACCGGGGCACCTCCCCCAAGCTTGGCAGTTGCCAAGGGGAGTGCCCATACCCATGTGATCATGCCTCCTTCGTTGTCGAAGAAGGTGGAGGTGTTGTTGATGATGTGGGCTTGTCGTCCACCTTCCATGGCATAGGCTCACCATCATAGAAGGATGATCGAGTCTCCGAAATCCTCAAATTTGCAGCCAAACTCATCCTTTTGAACCTATATTCATACTCACAGTTTTGATTTTGTAGATCATAGATTTGGGCTTGGAGGTGCTCGATCTTCTCATGTAGCTTGAAGATGGACTCCTCGGTGTTCTTGGCATCCGGCTCGTAGTTGTTGGTGAACTCTGCGAGCATCGTGTGGCTAGCATTGATTCCACGCTCTACCATCCCCTGGCACTTGAAAACTTGTTGCTCCATTGCTTCGAGCCTCGACTCCACGCTTTCGGTTCCCTTTGGTCCCTCAGCATCGCGGATGTGCAGCAACCCATCACGCATCTCAATGGTTTGAGGGTGTCGCAGCACCTCCGCGAGGTAAGGGTTGATCACCTTCTCGAAGACTTGTCCTTGGAAGCACTTGGGGACGTCATGATGATCTAGACTTGTCAGAAAAACAGCTCGAAATAAGAACAGAAGAGATTTGCGTGATACGAGAGTCAAAACCTTCGGGACAATATATAATGAATTTTTACCGACCAAAATACGTATCGTGCAAGAAAACAGAGTCCGGAGGGCACACGGGGTGCGCACGAGGTAGGGGGCGCGCCCAGGGGGGTAGGGCGCGCCCACCACCCTCATGGGGCCCTCGTGTCCTTCCCGGACTGCCACTTATTTTTCTATTTTTCTAATATTCCAAAACGGAGAAATATTGCCTTAGAAATTGTTTTGGAGTCGGTTTACTCACCGTACCACATACCTATTCCTTTTCGGAGTCAGAAACGGTCTGGAAAGTGTTCCTTATGTATTCCTCCGGGGTTACGGTTTCAATAATATTGGTTTCAACATTTATGGGATTACCTGAGATATAATGTTTGATCCTTTGACCGTTTACCACCTTCGGATTTGTACCTTCAAAGTTGTTGATTTTTATGGCACCGGAACGATAGACCTCCTCGATAACGTAGGGACCTTCCCATTTAGAGAGAAGTTTTCCAGCAAAAAATCTTAAACGAGAGTTGTATAGCAATACATAATCACCTACATTAAACTCACGCTTTTGTATCCTTTTGTCATGCCATCTTTTAACTTTTTCTTTAAACAACTTAGCATTTTCATAAGCTTGGGTTCTCCATTCATCAAGTGAGCTAATATCAAGTAACCTTTTCTCACAGCAAGTTTGAAATCATAGTTGAGCTCTTTAATAGCCCAATATGCCTTATGTTTTAGTTCGAGAGGTAAGTGACATGCTTTTCCATAAACCATTCTATACGGAGACATACCCATAGGATTTTTATATGCAGTTCTATAGGCCCATAATGCATCATCAAGTTTCTTGGACCAATTCTTTCTAGACCTATTAACAGTCTTTTGCAAAATTAATTTGAGCTCTCTATTGCTCAATTCTACTTGACCACTAGACTGTGGGTGATATGGAGATGCAATTATATGATTAACATCATATTTAGCAAGCATTTTACGGAAAGCACCATGAATAAAATGTGAACCACCATCAGTCATTAAATATCTAGGGACTCCAAACCTCGGAAAAATAACTTCCTTAAGCATTTTAATAGAAGTGTTATGATCAACACTACTAGTTGGAATAGCTTCTACCCACTTAGTAACGTAATCAACAGCAACCAAAATATGTGTATATCCATTAGAGACAGGAAAGGGTCCCATATAATCAAAGCCCCAAACATCAAATGGTTCAATAACAAGTGAATAATTCATAGGCATTTCTTGATGACTACTAATATTACCAATTCTTTGACATTCATCGCAAGACAAAACAAACTTACGGGCATCCTTGAAGAGAGTGGGCCAATAAAAACCGGATTGCAATACCTTATGTGCAGTTCTATCTCCAGCGTGGTGTCCTCCATAAGCTTTGGAGTGACCCTTGCGTAGGATTTGTTCCTGTTCATGCTCAGGCACACAACATCTAATAACACCATCTACTCCTTCTTTATAAAGATGTGGGTCATCCAAAAAGTAATGTCGCAAATCATAGAAAAACTTTTTCTTTTGTTGGTATGTGAAGCTAGGTGGTATAAATTTAGCAACAATATAATTAGCATAATCAACATACCATGGAGTGCTACGAGAAGTGCTTATGACATTTAATTGTTCATCAGGAAAGCTATCGTCAATAGGTAGTGGGTCATCAAGAACATTCTCTAACCTAGATAAGTTATCTGCAACGGGGTTCTCAACTCCTTTTCTATCAACAATATGCAAATCAAATTCTTGCAGCAAGAGAACCCATCTAATAAGTCTAGGTTTTGCATCTTTCTTTTCCATAAGATATTTAATAGCAGCATGATCAGTGTGAATAGTTACTTTAGAATCAACAATATAGGGTCTGAATTTATCACAAGCAAATACAACTTCTAAAAGTTCCTTTTCGGTAGTAGCATAATTTCTTTGAGCATTGTCTAGAGTCTTACTAGCATAATGGATAACATTTAATTTCTTATCAACTCTTTGCCCTAGAACAGCACCTACAGCATAATCACTAGCATCACACATAATTTCAAAGGGTAAATTCCAATCAGGTGACTGAACAATAGGGGCAAAAATCAAGGCTTTCTTAAGTATTTCAAATGCTTCTACACAATCATCATCAAAGACAAAAGGAACATCTATAACAAATCCTGTTATGTGTGATGCTAGACTAATTATTTAACAGTAGCTTTATTTAATTTGTGGAAGTCAATTACCATTCTATAACCTATAACAATTCTTTGTGGGATCAATTCATCTTTATCATTAGGAACAACAGTAATACCTCCCTTCTTAGGGACACAATGGACATGACTTACCCACTGACTATCAGCAACGGGATAAATTATACCTGCCTCCAGAAGCTTGAGTATTTCTTTTCTTACCACTTCTTTCATTTTATGATTCAAACGTTGTTGAGGATCACGAACTGGTTTGGCATCCGCTTCCAAATTTATTTTATGTTGACATAGAGTGGGACTAATGCCCTTAAGATCATCAAGAGTATATCCAATAGCGGCACAGTGCTTCTTCAGAGTTTTCAATAATCTTTCTTCTTCATGCTCTAAAAGGTTAGCACTAATAATAACAGGATATATTTTCTTTTCATCAAGATAAGCATATTTAAGATTATCAGGCAACGGTTTAAGCTCAAACACGGGATCACCCTTGGGTGGAGGAGGATCCCCTAAGATTTCAACATGCAAATTGTGTTTCAGAACAGGTTCCTATTTAAAGAATATTTCATCTATTTCCCTTCTCTCATTCATAAACATATCATTTTCATGATCTAGCAAATATTTTTCTAAAGGATCACTAGGAGGTATGGCAATAGAAGCAAGACCAATCATTTCATCCTTACTAGGCAATTCTTCTTCACGGTGTTGTTTACTAAACTTAGAGAAATTAAACTCATGAATCATATTATCCAAGCCAATAGTAACAACATTCTTTTTGCAGTCTATCTTAGCATTAACAGTGTTCAAGAAGGGTCTACCAAATATAATTGGACAAAAGCTATCTTGTGGGGAACCAAGAACAAGAAAATCAGCAGGATATTTAGTTTTCCCACACAAGACTTCAACATCTCTAACAATTCCCACTGGCGATATAGTATCTCTATTGGCAAGTTTAATTGTAACATCGATATCTTCTATTTCAGCGGGTGCAATTTCATGCTTAATTTCTTCATACAAGGTAATAGGTATAACACTAGCACTAGCACCCATATCACATAAGCCATGATAACAATGATCTCTTATTTTAACAAAAATAACAGGCACGCCTACCACAGGTTTATGTTTATATTTAGCGCCAGGTTTAGCAATTCTAGAAGATTCACCACAGAATTGAATAACATGCCCATCAATATTATCAGACAAGAGATCTTTAACAATAGCAATATTAGGTTCTACTTTGACTTGCTCGGGAGGTGTATAAGTTCTAATATTGCTTTTACGAACAACATTTGAAGTTTTAGCATGATCCTTTATTCTAACAGGGAAGGGTGGTTTCTCAACATAAGAAGTGGGGACGATAGGATCATTATAAGTGACAGTCTTTTCTTCAACTTTAATAGGTGCAGCTACTTTTACTTCTATGGGAGGATGATATTTAAACCACTTCTCCTTGGGGAGATCAACATAAGTAGCAAAAGATTCACAGAAAGAAGCTACTATTTCAGAGTCAAATCCATATTTAGTGCTAAACTTACGGAAGATATCGGTATCCATAAAAGATTTAACACAATCAAACTTAGGTGTCATACCTGACTCCTTACCTTCGTCGAGATCCCAATCCTCAGAGTTGCGTTTAATTCTATCCAATATATCCCATCTGAATTCAATATTCTTCATCATAAAAGAGCCAGCACAAGAAGTATCGAGCATGGTGTGATTGTTATCAGAAAGCCGAGCATAAAAATTCTGAAGAATTGTCACTCTTGAGAGCTCATGATTGGGGCATGAATATAACATTGATTTAAGCCTCCCCCAAGCTTGAGCGATGCTTTCTCCTTTGCGAGGCCAAAAATTATATATATAATTGCGATCACGATGAACAAGATGCATAGGGTAATACTTTTGATGAAATTCCAATTTCAATCTTTTATAGTTCCATGATCTCGTATCATCACATAGCCTATACCATGTCAATGCGTCTCCCTTCGAACATAAAGGGAAGAACTTCTTCTTAGCAACGTCATCGGGTATACCTGCAAGCTTAAATAATCCACAAACTTCATCCACATATATTAAGTGCTCATGAGGATGCTTTGTTCCATCTCCTGTAAAAGGATTAGCTAGCCGTTTTTCCATCATACCAGAAGGAAATTCAAAAGGAGTTTCATTTTCAATAGGTTTAGTAGGTTGAGGAGCAACACTTTGCTCTACTGGACGGGGTGAAGATACCCCGAACAAGCCCCTCAGAGAATTACTTTCCATAGTAACAAGTGACGAGAAATTTCAGCACACTATATAAATTTTTCCTTACCAAAGGCGCTACACTCCCAAGCGGCGCCGGAAAAAGAGTCTTGATGACCCACAAGTATAGGGGATCTATCGTAGTCCTTTCGATAAGTAAGAGTGTCGAACCCAACGAGGAGCGAAGGAAATGATAAGCGGTTTTCAGCAAGGTATTCTCTGCAAATCTTGAAATAAGTGGTAATAGATAGTTTTGTGATAAGATAAATTGTAACAAGCAACAAGTAACAAGAGTAAATAAAGTGCAGCAAGGTGGCCCAATCCTTTTTGTAGCAAAGAACAAGCCTGGACAAACTCTTATAATAGGAAAAGCGCTCCGAGGACACATGGGAATATCGTCAAGCTAGTTTTCATCACGTTCATATGATTCACGTTCGGTACTTTGATAATTTGATATGTGGGTGGACCGGTGCTTGGGTGCTGTTCTTACTTGAACAAGCATCCCAATTATGATTAACCTCTATTGCAAGCATCCGCAACTACAACAAAAGTATTAAGGTAAACCTAACCATAGCATGAAACATATGGATCCAAATCATCCCTTACGAAACAACGCATAAACTAGGGTTTAAGCTTCATCACTCTAGCAACCCATCATCTACTTATTACTTCCCAATGCCTTCCTCTAGGCCCAAATAATGGTGAAGTGTTATGTAGTCGACGTTCACATAACACCACTAGAGGCTAGACAACATACATCTCATCAAAATATCGAACGAATACCAAATTCACATGACTACCAATAGCAAGACTTCTCCCTTGTCCTCAGGAACAAGCGTAACTACTCACAAAGCATATTCATGTTCATAATCAGAGGGGTAATAATATGCATAAAGGATCTGAACATATGATCTTTCACCAAATAAACCAATTAGCATCAACTACAAGGAGTAATCAACACTACTAGCAACCTACTAGCACCAATCCCGGACTTGGAGACAAGAATTGGATACAAGAGATGAACTAGGGTTTTGATAGGAGATGTTGCTGGTGAAGATGTTGATGGAGATTGCCCTCTCCCGATGAGAGGAGCGTTGGTGATGATGATGGTGATGATTTCCCCCTCCGGAGAGTGTCCCGGCGAACAGCTCTGCGGAGCCCTAGATTGGTTCAGCCAAGGTTCCGCCTCGTGGCGTGAGTCTCGTCCCGAAAGGTTGCTTATTATTTTTTTTCTTGGCGAAAGACTTCATATAGGAGAAGATGGGCGTGGGAGAGCCATCAGGGGGCCCACGAGGTAGGGCGCCCCCACCCTCGTGAGCGGGGTGTGGGCCCCGGCCTTCATCTTTAGCGATTTTTTTTATTTATTTATTTTAAGATATTCCGTGGAGTTTCAGGACTTTTGGAGTTGCTTGAGAATAGGTCTCAATATTTGCTCCTTTTCCAGCCCGAATTCCAGATGCCGACATTCTCCCTCTTCATGTAAACCTTGTAAAATAAAAGAGAATAGCCATAAGTATTGTGACATAATGTGAAATAACAGCCCATAATGCGATAAATATCGATATAAAAGCATGATGCAAAATGGACGTATCAGCAGCATGTTCTTCAATTTATCCGGCGCTTCCGGGTCTTCGGAAGCCGCCGTTGGAACACGGCCTCCCTTTGAAGGAACCCGTTTGTTTGTCCCTACAATCATCTCCGGTTGTAAACCAGATAGTCCGGGGCCTTCATTGTTGGCCCCCGAACCCTGGGCGACTGGGGTATCACCTCCGGATGATGTCTTCTTCATCCCCCGCACTGCTTGCTGATCGGGAGAGACCCTCCGGGACGACATTTCACAGTCGTCCGCCTTATTGGGCGAGGAAATTTGTGGAGGCGTTTCGCTCTCCATCATCTCCGGAAGAAGGTCCCCCGGGGAGGAGGATTGTTGAATAGGATGGTGTGCCGGACTTCAAAATATATATTCCCAATGTTACCTTGGTAACGGGAAAGGGACTTTATATGTTTAAGAACTCCCTTGTTCAACTTACGATTTGGCCAGAGGCTTATCCGCACTATGGAACTGTGCGACAACGTAAATCTTCAAGCTGAGAGCCGCTGATGATGGCATCTTGCCTCGCTTGGGGGCCTTTTCCTCCCAATCTTCGAAGGCGCCCCTTTTCTTACCCTGGGGGGAAGGTACCTTGACTTCTCCTTCACTTTTATCTTCGGACAACGAAATTTTGATTCCCCCGGGCGCAGTGCCTGATATACCTTCGGGGTGGAAGCCGCTTTCTTCCTTTCCGCTTTCTGCCTTGTCCCGCTCCACAGGCATCTGGAACGGTGTCGGGGCTAGCTTCCCTGTTAGCAGGGCATCCGCTGAGTCTTCAGGGAGGGGGGCCGAACACCTAATTCACTCCGCTCTCTTTATCCATCCCTGAGAATAGGCAGTATGCTTAGTAACATATTACAGTGTACTCAAAGTATTCGGGAGTTAAGCACTTACCGATGTATCCGGATGGTTGCAATCGAGGCTGATGTCCTCGGTGGTATCCGGCCATTGTTTTCATTTTTCGAAAAACAATTTCCACCCTTTGTGCGTAGTGCCAAAGAAGTGTTGGAGGGTTCGCGCTCCTTCCGGATTAAAATCCCACAGGCGGAGAGGCCGTCATTGGCACAGTAGAGTCCGGCGAACTAGCATTACTTGAACCACATTGATAAGATTGATGTCCTTCTCGAGGAGGCTTCAGATGTGGCTCTGCAGAGTTCGCACTTCATCAATTTATCCCCAATCTAGCCCCTTATTGATCCATGACGCAGGCTGAGTCAGAGGGCTAGATCAAAACACAGGAGCAGCGACCCACTTGGAACCACGAGGCTCGGTGATATAGAACCACTCCTGCTGCCATAAATTTGAAGATTCTGCAAAGGATCCTTTTAGCCAAGGAGCGTTAGTAAGCTTGCTCACTGTGGCACCACCACACTCCGCCTGTCTCCCCTCGATCACCTGCGGCTTCACATTGAAGGTCTTCAGCCATAAGCCGATGTGTGGAGGGATTCGGAGGAAAGCTTCGCACGTGACGATAAATGTCGATATGAGAAGGAAGGAGTTCGGGGCCAGATCGTGAAAATCTAGCCCGTAATAGAACATGAGCCCACGAACAAAGAGATTGAGAGCAAACCCGAAACCTCGAAGGAAGTGGGAGATAAACACGACCCTCTCGCCAGATCTAGGGGTAGGAATAACCTGCCCTTTAGTAGGGAGCCGGTGGAGGATTTTCGTGGTCAGATATCTGGCCGCTCGGAGTTTCGCGATGTCTTCCTCTGTAACAGAAGAAGCCACCCACCGGCCTTGAAGGCTGGAGCCGGACATGATCGAGGTTCGTGGTGATTGAAACCCGGGTGTTAGAGCTCGAGGTGGTGAAAGCTGAAGAAGGAGAAGGGCGGGTCTATACCCCTCTATAAAGGCTGTGAATATCAAAACGCCTCCTCTCGGGCCTTAAAACATGCCTATTCCCCAGGAATCGTACCAAAGAGACGGCAGGATTACCCACGACCGTGTTGATAAGAATCCCGTAATAAGGGGACATGTGGCACCCTGGCTCAGAGAAACCGAAACGCCCCGTATTCCAACCCAAAGATCAAGGAGAAGTCTTCTGGAATACGACACTGCTTAGCATAGAACAAACCAGCTTTCTATTATTACACGAATATGAATACAAGGTCTCCGATATTACAAGGAATAACATTGGCACAACGACACTACGCCATCCTCAGTTGCTCTATGCAAGCAGCAGAATGTCGGTGGGAAACGACACCTATGGGATCACTGGAATCCCTTCTACGGTTGCGGGGTGCGGGGATCGTGAGAAGAGCGGGACTAGCAGACAACACAAAGGGGATTTACCTAGGTTCGGGCCGTAAAGATGTGTAAAACCCTACGATCCTGCTTTGGTGGCTGTATTTAGTGTTCTTGAGCTCTTGAACTAGCTCTAGGTGCTGCTAGGTTCAAAAGAGCCGAATCCCTCTCCAGTGCGCCATGGGCCTCCTTTTATAGGCGAAAGGGGCTGCCACAGTGTCACACATGAGGTGGAAAGTGCTACAGCGTTGTGAGCTTATCGCTGGTGTTACAGGACAAAGCGCATTTAATGCGAGGCTTAGGTGTCCCTTCGCTTTATCGGGGACGGGAGCGAGGCCCATCCCATCCGTCGCCGCTCCTCCTTGCTTTGACACACGCCTTGGCTAGCGATGCATGCGGTGCCATGTAGGCAGGCAGGCAGCTGAGGTGGTGCGGTGGTGGAGCCTCCACGAAGGGTTGCATGTTGCCACGCAGGTGCCTGCCCAGCTGGTTGGGTCGGCAGCTGCATGTGAACGACGACGGAGACTTGGCTGGTGCGGGCCTGGCACTGGCCTTGCCGGCGCGCCTGGCGAGGGCCTTGCCGGGTGGCCCGGCAAGGGTCTTGTCGTGGCGCGCAGGCGTCCCTGGCAAGGATCTTGCTGGGGGTCTTGTGGGTTTCTTTAGTGAGGATGGTTGCCTTCCTATCCTCATTTGGTCTTGACTGTTCTCCGTCTTCACAAAGATTTGCATGCCACCACGAAGGTGCCTCCCGAGCCCTATCCCAATGCGTTTGTCGAACATTGGTGGGCTCAAGGGTGGCTCGCTCGGCTGGCGTGGGCGAGCCCGGGGCAGCTGAGGCTGCCCCGGCAAGGGTCCTTGCCAGGGAAACTTGCTTCACCCATCCGATCCTTGTGGCCTTGGTCCTTGTCGTTGCTTTATTTGTCTCGTGCCTTCGGTTTCTCACTGGCTTCCCTTTCCTACCCTGTTAGGCATGGTCGTGGCGGGTGGCTCTGACTGCCCGTGCACATGTAAAGGGGTCAAAAGGAGAGCCCCTACTTTTGTACACTGACAGGAGCCCCCGGGCCTGGGCCATACATAAGCGCGACACGTTGTTGGGCCAGGCCGAGAACGGTGCGCGGGTAGTTAGGGCGGATTTTACTACGGTAACTGCTCCGTCCGCTGCGCTTCTCCACGACCCGTGTTGAACGCGTGACGTGGGGGTCGTGCACGCGCGTGACGTGGGAGGCATGTGTGGGACGGCGTCCGCGCGCATGCGTCGTATCACAGTTAATGGGAAAGGAGGCGGCCCACGCCTTCCCCGTAAAAAGGAATAACCGCGGGCGCGCTGCTCACTTTACCCCTCCCTTGCGCCTTCCTCCAATCTCAGAACCTCCGCCCCCTTTTCTTCCTTCCTAAGCTTTCGCCATTGTTAAATCGTCGTTGCGCCGTCCCCCTTCGCCTCGCTTCCCCAGCCGCCATGGCACCTAAATCCACCAAGGGCAAGGAGCGGCCAAGACGCTGGCCAGCGCGGCCAGCCGGAGAGTGCGTTAGCGGTGCGTGGACGCAGCTCGCCTACTTCCCCTCGACGGTGGACGTGTACGAGCTCCGGGACGCCTACAAGCCCCTGTGGGGGGTGAAGACGGGGGGAGAAAAGTCGGGGCATCCAGCCACGTGCGTCATCCCCGCCAACTGCACCGAGGCTGCCCCGAATCGGTACCCTTTCTTCGTCGACTATTTCTCCTGCGGGCTTTGTCCTCCCTTCTCCGACTTCTTCAGCGACATCATGCACACCTTTGGCTTCCGCCTCTTGGATTTTACTCCAAATGTTGTGGCGTGCATGGCTCTTTTCACGCATCTTTGTGAAGGCTTCGCTGGAGTGTACTCCAACACGACACTTTTCCGTCATTATTTCTTTCCTCGGATCCAACCGAGGGGCGCCATCTCCGGTTGCATCGCCTGGATCCCAAGATCCAAGGGAGCGTATCCGGATGGCGCCATGAAGGAGAGGTGGGAAGAGTGGCGGAGCCGGTGGTGTTGGATTGAAGAGAAGGACCCGCCGGCGTTCTGCGAGGTTCGCCGGGTGCTGCCGGTCTGCAGAGGTGATTGGAGTGACGTTGATGCTGATGACAAGAAGCTCACTGTCGCCACCACCAGGATTCTTCGGCTCACCGAAGCCGGGCTCACCCTCGAAATGATCGGGGCGGACTTCATCCGCCGCCAGATTGCTCCACTAAATAACAAGGGGAGGCCGGCTTGGCTCTTCACCAACCCTGCCAACATCATGCGGCTTCGCCCTGGCCTCGACCACAATTTCACAGTGATGCAGCATGCTCATTTCTGCCAGCGACTCTTCCAGCTTGATGTGGGCCACGATGGTGAGGTCGAGCGGACCGGCAAGGCCGCGAGGGCCGCTGTGAAGGCCGGCAAGGTCTTCAAGGGGCCCTTGTTCAAGTTGCCGGCGAGAGTAGTCCCGCTATGTAACAATTCGTGCCGGACCGACATCATCGCCATGATGCCGGATTGCAACGCGCACGGCCCCGACTCGAGCTGGGTCGAGCCGGAGGACATCCAGGTGCAGCAGTTCTTCGATACCCTGCACGAGGGGTATGTTAATGCCGACGTCGAGCGGCTGCTCGTCCGTGACACCACCGAGCAGGGTGGACTACATCGCCGGCGAGGCGATGGAGGCGGCTCGTTGAGGCTGGCGGCGCCGATGGCGTGGAGGATAGTGCCGCGACGGCAGCGGAGGAGGAGGAGTTCGCCCAGTGGGCGGCAACCACTGGGAGGACCAGCAGCGCTGGCACCGAGGCCCCTCTGGTTGAGGACGTGGCCGACGAGTCGTCGGAGGGGGAGGCCGGGGCTGTTGACCCTTCGGCCATGGGGAGAGGGCGAGTCCTGCGGCGGGCCGGCTCCGGCGAGCCGGTCTGGCCCGCCAGGGCCGCGCAGCCTACGCCAGCCCCGGAAGAACCCGTGCGTCACACAAGGGCCGTGGCGGCGAGGAAGCTGGTGAAGGCGGCTGTGAAGAAGAAGACAACTGATGCTTCTTCGTCCAAGCGTGCTCGGACGCCATCGCCACCCCCCTCGCCGGCAAACATCGGTGCAGGGATTGCATTTGACTTCGGGCCTCTCAGCCCGGAGAAAGACCCCGGGCCTCTTAGCCCGGAGAGGAAAAGGAAAGCAACAGAGGAGGAGGAAGAGAATGAAGAGTAAGCTTCCGCCTCCTTCCCCAATTCCTCACACTTTCCTTGACGACATTGCTTACTTGTCTTCATCTTGCAGGGATGTGGAGACACTGGCCCAGAGGATAAAGAGGGCCAGGATTTCAGCGAGTGGCCAGCCCCCGGCAAGCTCCTCCAGTATGCCACTAGTGGTGTTGAGTAGTCCGGACAGCAGCCCCCAGCCCAGCCCCCAGCGTAAGTCCATCACCCATCCCTTGTCAACGTGTGCAATGCACGACGCTTTGGTACTGACCCTACCGTCGATGTAGGAGGGGAGCAACACCAAGGGGAGCCACAGGGGGCTTCTCCCAATGTGTCGCCCCCGTCGACCACGCCGCCCTGAGGGGCGTCCCCGGCAAGGGCACCAAGCGCCGAGGCCATGCACACGGAGGAGGAGGGGGAGAACAAGGGCGCTGGTGGCTTTGGCTCGACACCAGAATGTGGCGGAGGAGGGACTTCCGCCTCACGGCCCGGCACGGGTAAGCCCCTCGCTTTCCAGTTTTGCTCGCATTCTTTCTTTCCTCTATTCCTTACTGGCTTTCGATCTTGACTCCGCCCTGTCTCCTTCTTGGCGTCCAGACCCCTCCTCAAAGGACGTCGACACCACCATCAGGGACGTCACCGCGGATGCCGCAGCGGAGGCGGAGAGGATTACTGCCGAGGAGAGCGCCAGGGGCGCCGCCGAGGATGTCGCCAAGGGGCCCGCCGAAGAGCCTGGTAAGGGGCCTGTCGAGGAGCCCGGCAAGGGGCCTGCCGGGGATGCCGGAAAGGCCACTGCCGAGGAGGTGGCGTTCGATGATCTGCCCTCCTCCTCCGCTGCCTCTGGTTCCGGCAGGTACCTGAGGGTCAGCGACGACCTCTCCGTCCATCTCCTTGGTGCGTCGAGCACCAGGGCTCCTTTTGAGGGGGAGGTGTTCGACGAGGAGGCGCTTGCCGTTGCCGGGCTCGAGGTCGTCAATGAGCCGGGCGTCGATGGCGCCGGCTCCCAGGAGGAGCAGCTGCTCCAGGACATGGGTGCCAGCTTCCGGAAGCTTCATGCGCTCCACCGCGCCCGTCTAGACAAGGTCAAGTCCAGGATGGCGTTGGTGGAGAAGGTGGAGGCGGACTTTGGAGAGCGCGTCGCCGAGGCGCAAGACTGGTTCCGCCAGGCCCAGGAAGAACTGAAGGCCGCCCAGGGCGAGCTGACCAACCGTGAGGTGGAGCTCGCCCTGAAGTTGGCCGACGTCAGAAGGCCCAGGAGACGGCGAAGAAGTTGGTCGACAAGGCCGAAGCCGTTCGGATCCAGCACGAGGCCGCATTGAAGACCCAGGAAGAGGACCTTGTTGTGCGCGAGGAGAGGCTTGCTGCCACGCTCTGCGACAAGGACGAAGAGGTGGGCAAGCTCGTCCTGCAGCGGACCCAAGAGCTGGAGCGGAGGCATCAGGAAGCACTCAACGCCCAGGCTCAGGCCTACGCCGGCAGGGTGAAGGAACTGGAGGGGCAAGCTCTGAAGTTGGCCCAGGAGAAAGATACGCTCAACAACGCTCTGACGGAGGCGCAAGGCGAGGTCATCAGCAAGGATGGAGAACTCTCTGAAGCCAACACCTCCATCAACGATCTCAAGCTGAAGCTGGGAGAGCTCGAGGAGATGCTGTCGGAGGCCAGAACCCGGGAGGGGATCCTGACCAAGGAGCTGGAGATGGAGAGGCAGCTGCTGATGAACGAGACGGACGAGAAACGTTGGCTCGAGCGCCTTGCCGTCATTGCAAACTCGGTCGCCGATCAGCCGACCACTATGGGGATGCCGGAGATGAGGTACGCCCCGGAAGCGAGCCTGAGCCCCAACGCCAACCTGACCTCATACTTTGAGAAGGTCGTCGGTGCCCTGAAGCGGCTTCACTCCAACCAGGCGGCTTCCCTAGCCGAGGAATCCCGGATACTCTGTCGGGGGATCATGACCAGGGTACTCACCAAGATCACGCACTAGCACCCAGACCTCGATTTCGGAGCTGTGCTGAAGAGCTTGCCGGAGGACGCCGACATTGCGGTGCTCAACGAGCGTATCCAGCCCATTCTCAGCCGCATCGACAAAATCAAGAGGGTGGAGGGCCAGCGTCGGGACTAGGCACCCCGTTCTCCGTCGCCGCTGCAGGTTCATGACCAAGACAATGCTATCTTTAGTTAGAACCGTGGCGGCAATTTGTGTAATATAACTCTGCAGTGCCCCTGAAACTATGCATGTCATTTTCCTGTTCGATTTTCCTTTGTATGTTCACCCCACGTCAATCGGGTAAGCTTGCTGGCACGAAAACCCAGGGCGGCACTTTGAGGACGAATCCTCATTAGCCTGCCGGGTGTGCTTGTTGCCGGGCAAAGCACCTTACCGCCCCTGGCGCGGCCGCTCGATCTGTCGAGTTTGACTCGAGTCAGAACCGAGGATGTTGCTGATGGCGAAAGGCTACCCTGCCGCTCTCGACGCGGCCGCTTGAACTGTTGAGCGGACTCGAAACAGAACAAGGGCATTGCCGATCGCAGGAGGGCCCCTCTTCATACATGTTCTCCATACATAGGCCGAACCGTCGAGGATAATAAACTTATATTAAGGGAGAAAAACTTAAAATTCAGCATGACTTAGCTCTCTTGTTGCCGCCTCGACGTCCTTCGCACCAACGGGCAGAGCCGCCTTCTTGGCCGCCTCCTCCGCAAGAGTGGTGGCGATGAAGAACAGCTAGGTCGACTGCTAGACCTGATTCTCACAATTGCGCCCCCTACCTGGCGCGCCAAAGATGTCGGTGGGAAACGACAACTATGGGATCACTGGAATCCCTTCTACGGTTGTGGGGCGCGGGGATTGTGAGAAGAGCGGGACTAGCAGACAACACAAAGGGGATTTACCCAGGTTTGGGCCGCAAAGATGCGTAAAACCCTACGATCGTGCTTTGGTGGCTGTATTTAGTGTTCTTGAGATCTTGAACTAGCTCTAGGTGTTGCTAGGTTCAAAAGAGACGAATCCCTCTCCAGTGCGCCATGGGCCTCCTTTTATAGGCGAAAGGGGCAGCCACAGTGGCACACAGGAGGTGGAAAGTGCTACAGTGTTGTGAGCTTATCGCTGGTGTTACAGGACAAAGCACATTTAATGCGAGGCTTAGGTGTCCCTTCGCTTTATCGGGGACAGGAGCGAGGCCCGTCCCATTCGTCGCCGCTCCTCCTTGCTTCGACACGCGCCTTTGCCAGCGATGCATGCGGTGCCATGTAGGCAGGCAGGCAGCTGAGGTGGCGCGGTGGTGGAGCCTCCATGAAGGGTTGCATGTTGCCACGTAGGTGTGTGCCCAGCTGGTTGGGTCGGCAGCTGCATGTGAACAGCGGCGGAGACTTGGCTCGTGCGGGCCTGGCAGTGGCCCTGCCGGTGCGCCTAACGAGGGCCTTGCCGGGTGGCCCGACAAGGGTCTTGTCGTGGCGCGCAGGCGTCCCCGGCAAGGATCTTGCCGGGGGTCTTGTGGGTTTCTTCGGTGAGGATGGTTGCCTTCCTATCCTCATTTGGTCTTGACTGTTCTCTGTCTTCACAAAGATCTGCATGCCACCACGGAGGTGCCTCCCGAGCCCTGTCCCAATGCGTTTGTCGAGCGTTGGTGGGCTCAAGGGTGGCTCGCTCGGCTGGCGTGGGCGAGCTGCCCCGGCAAGGGTCCTTGCCGGGGAAACTTGCTTCGCCCATCCGATCCTTGTGGCCTTGGTCCTTGTCGTTGCTTTATTTGTCTTGTGCCTTCGGCTTCTCACTGGCTTCCCTTTCCTACCCTGTTATGCATGGTCGTGGCGGGTGGCTCTGACTGCCCGTGCACAAGTAAAGGGGTCAAAAGGAGAGCCCCTACTTTTGTACACCGACACAGAACAACTCGAAGCAGCGGAAAAACTTCTAGCAGCGGAAAAACGACGACGGTGGTGAACTCCACTCCGCAGGGACTCTGGCTGGAACGCTTATCCTATCTCGCATGAACAGAAACCACGACAAGCAATCAAGCAATCTCGGCATGACCTGCAAACTGGCATGACACGCCAGGTCAGTACATTGAATGTACTTGCAAGCTCACAATAACCAGAAGCATTCAAGACAGACATCAACATGGCAATTACAGGTTAAGCAGGAATTATCATGAGATCATCAGGATAACAAGGCATGAACGACATGAACATGATACAGCTAGAACAATATAAACATGGCATGAACATATAAATCTGTCGATACTAGCATGCAACATGATGACACTATATGCACCACTTATTCTGCTCGGGGAACCATCACATGCATCACTTACCAACCTCGGACATCACACGATCATCTCAGGATCAAATCAAGCTTGGTATAAACAATACCGTAGTAATCATTAAATGACCACAAGGAGCTTGATCTTTACCCATGATTCTCGCACAACATCACGAATATCCAACAACTCGTTATCCTCGATACCACGGTGATCATTCACGGATCACAAACGGAACCACTTTGGGCTCAACGGGTTATCTCGTAACCAAACGGTGATCATTCACGGATCACAAATGGAACCACTCTGGGCTCAACGGGTTACCTCGTAACCAAACGGTGATCATTCACGGATCACATAACCATCTTATCTCATCATCAAACCAGGGTTGTTATTAATTAAGTTATTATTAATTACTATTGACTCACAGTGTGACCGACATGAACTGGGCCTTTATCCACGGGCGCGGCTATCGATAGATTTAGTATACACTCTGCAGAGGTTAGTACATTGTACCCACACCATGGAACCCATGGCCTCGCACTCCCATTCGGGTGGACCAACGATGTTCCAACAAAACTGATCTACTGTCATGACACTCTCCTGGCCACTCCGACTCACTCCCCATCGGGCTAGTCCTGGGTGGCCTCGTGTCTACCAAAGACACCAACGGCCACTGTCGGTGTCAAAACCGGCGGATCTCGGGTAGGGGGTCCCGAACTGTGCGTCTAGGCGGATGGTAACAGGAGACAAGGGACACGATGTTTTACCCAGGTTCGGGCCCTCTTGATGGAGGTAAAACCATACGTCCTGCTCGATTGATTTTGATATTGTGGATGTTTACAAGAGTGGATCTACCACGAGATCAAGGAGGCTAAACCCTAGAAGCTAGCCTATGGTATGATTGTTGTATATTGTATATCTGTCGACTAGCCTGGCCCTGGTTTATATAATGCACCAGAGACCTAGGATAACAAGAGTCCTAGCCGAATATGCCGGTGGGGGAGGAGTCCTTGTCTTGATCGCCAAGTCTTGTGGAATCTTCCTTGTATCTGAAAACTGTCGGGACCGGCCCATGAGTATCTGACCATGGGGATCCTCGACCCAATCCAAGCGACCGGAGACGGCGTGGTGAGTACCCCTAGTCCAGACACCGTCGATAGCCCCCGAACCGGTCTTCAAGTTGGGGCGCTCCTCGATTCTTCCGAACCGTTCTTCATCTTCAGTCGTCGGTCTTGAAAACTGGTTCAACAAATCTTCTCATCTTCGATCTTGAGGATCGCCGAAATTCATTCGACAAGTTTACACGTCGGGTATCCGAGGAGCCCCTTTAAGTTTCCGGCCTTTATCAATGCCTTGTTATTTTTATGCCACACCTCGGGTTTGAAGTTATTCCCGGGAGGCAGTGTCCTCTTGCATCCGAGCTCTAACGCCGGACTGCATTCGAGGTATCTTTTGCAGCCGAGCACCAACGCCGGACTGCTTCCCAGCTCTATTGCCGGACTACGTATCCGAGCTCCAACGCCGGACGGTATCCGAGCTTCAACGCCGGACTATGTATCCGAGCTCCAACGCCGGACTGTGTATCCGAGGTGTCGTAAATCACCTTGGTTCAAAGAAGTTTGAAGGAGTTTTAGCCGAGCTTAATGCCGGAAATGCCCTCTATGGAGCCAGCCACTAGCATCCGAGCTTTATGCCGGACTGCTTCTGAGGTGGTGCACCACCCCGAATGTGGGCTGATTTTTGGTCAATATTTTTTATTGATGCAATTTATTCTCTGACGAGATATATAGCCAGTAGCCCTCAAGGTGTGTATCGGTCTAAAACCTGAGATGCACATGAAGGATGACATAAGACCGCTGATCCCCATAGCCGCTGAGACTCAGGTTGATTTGCAAAATCGGTATGAGGATCAAGTCCTAGCTCGGCAGAATACTTTGGGACACAAAAAGCGGCGTGCTCAGTCCTCGAGACTCGGGTTGGGTGCGGCCGACCAACCTGAGGATCAAAATCTCCTCGAAATATGATTGCACTTAAGATTTTCTGCATAGAACAAGCAATGCAGAGTAGCCCAGAGACATTGGTCGGGTGGCAACACCAGATCGAGGGATTGATGTGCCCTTTAATATTTGTAAATAATAAGCCCAAGCCCAAGCCTCCAGAGCCTTAATGCGGCACGGGTGGCGATTAAGGATCAATATCCGTATTAAAATCACAAATTATGTGTAATGACTCAATGTATCCAAGTACTTTATGTCATTAATGCTCGGATCCGCATTGTACAAAACTTTGTTGACCGATCATCGGCTTCAACCTCCTCGGCCAATAGCCGAGGAGTGTTTGTCCTACTTTATAAAGCCTTTATGAGGGCAAAGATTTACGACAAACAAGGCAATCTGCCCATACAGTTTTATAAACAAAGGTACGCAGAGAGATATGTTATATTACTGTTTAATGAAGAAATGTCTTCCAAAGAAAATAGTCCCGCTTATCGGTTCCTTTCTTTTGGTTGTCATGCTAAGCATGATCATGAAACCTCAGCTCAATGTAAGAGCAAAATATCGAGGATTTAGTTTGGGAGGCCGCCATAATAGCCCCTGTAGTGTTCAAGACATATCGAGGTCAAGTCGGAAACACTTGGCCAATTTTATGAATGGACCGTCATTTAATATAGTCATCGGATCGCTGACCAGTTTACACCTATTGTGACATCGGTTTTCGGCTTTCTCCATCGAGGTGCTTGACCATGCGAGCTGGAAGCACAATCGCATGGTTCTCCTTTGCACACCTAGCCGAACAAAGCGGAACGTAGGAGACAAGCGCGAGGCGCAACCCAACTATTGACCGAAGACACAATTGAAACTGATGCATATATAGCAATATCCGAGAATGTTTTGCGAATCTCTAAAGGTGTCCGGCGTTGCCTGCGAGACTTGTGCTGAAAACGCACAAATAGGTAAAAGTGCCAAAAGCTTGGAAAACCAAAAACGTCAAGAAAAACATGACGTCCGAACAAGATCAAGTGTTGGTGCCAATCCAAAATTGGACTTTAGAAAAAAAAAGGTGCTACATGGTGCTTTAACATGACACATCCTATCTCAAGACTTCAAGCGGGTCACCCTACGACTTCAGTTCCATCCCGGCGGAGTACTTCTCATTAGGCCAGTTTAGAAAACTAAACTCTAGCGGTTTTGGGAGAGAAATTAGGCTCCCCGGCTAGTGACCGCACACTCGTGTAGAGAAAAGGAGTGATAAATAATAATAAAAAACTCTGCAACGACCAAGAAGAAAAACACTTATTATAAAATGGCTCAAATAAACATAAGATCCCCCAAGTGACTTGGGTAAAAGTTGACTATAAAGTGTAAGGTGACATGTACAATGCCTTCTAGCCGGATTGTAGATCGTTTGTCGTAGCGGACCTTTTAACCCGACCTCCGGACCCAATAGTCCGGAGTGTGTCCAATACCTTCGTGGTTATATAAGAACCGTGGTATGCATGGAGACAAGGCATAGGGGTCATTAGTGCTTTATCGGACAAGTGCCCAACTAGTTATGTTATATTACATGGGTAGTAAGAAACATCTTCGAGGAGAATAGTTCCGTTAAGGGTTCCTTTATTTGGGATGCATGCCCTAAAGTGCATGTCAAAGCTGCTATGAAAGCGAGAAAATCATCCGGGGTAGATGGGTAAATAATTAAAATCATCTTTTAGTTCACCGACCGAATATTCCCTTAAGAACGCTAGCTTTCGGCTTCACCGGTCTGAGGTACACATCCGGTGACCCGCGATAACAATCGCAGAGGTGCTCCCTTTACCACCTAGCCGAACAATCGAGAACGTAGGGGTAAGCACAGGAGCCAGGCAACCCAGCTTGGCCAAAACTTAAGTCAAATCGATGCATATAATGGTGAGTAAAAGGTACATGTGGAGGCTTGACACATGTGCTGGGCATGAAGCCCGTATAATTAAGCTTCTGGTAAAGAAGCCCCCAGGTATAATGAGCGCGGGTAGCGCGTCAAGTATGTGCAAACAAAGTTTGGACAAGGAAATTTTTTACAAGCAACTCTTTTTTCCAACAAAGTATAATGCTTGGTCGAACCGAACACAAGTTAGAAATTTAAAACTTTGAGCATGAAGGCAACTTAGCTGGTTAATGTGTTCGGTATTGACGACGCGGTCCGAGCTTGATGCGGGACAAGGTTCCATCCCCCAAGCCGGTCCCGAGGTGGCGGAGCAAAGAGCTCGGCACTCGAAGTGGTGACATAGCATGGTTAATGCAGACGGCAGAGTGATGCGAAGTCCACGCATGGGGTAATGAAGTGTTTACGAAGCCCCGTCCGGCCGAGGTGACGTCTAAAGGATATAGTTCGGCCGGATCATTTTCCTGTGCACAAAAATAGTGCAAACCAGAGATAATAGTAATAAAAAATCATTGCATAATAAATGATTTATGCAAAGTGAGTAATAAAAGAAATATGGCCTGGCGCCAAGTCGATGTCGATGCGTGTCGTCGGCGTAATGCAATAAAGGTGTGGCAAAGCACGGATTCACGTGTCGGTCCGAAGTTACGGATGCGGCGTTACGGACTATGTCTGAAACCCGACCGAACCATCATCGACCGTCGATAATCGGCCATCATTTGATAGACCTGTGTACATATGATGGACAAACCAGAGTAATAATTCCTTGGGAAAAATTAACCCAAACGAGCAAAAGAAATACTAGGATTAATAGCACCGGTTTATTTGTTGTAGCAATCCGAAGGAAGGTGATTCCCAAATTGGGAGTCGATCCGGCGCACCCATTGCCTGGTCGGCTAGTGACGGCGGCGTGTCGGAGTAGGTTGATGAAGAGATGGCGAAGCCCTGGTCCAGCCGAGATGTCGAAGTAGGTCGGCGTGATGGACACCAGCTTGAAGAAGCAATAGTGCGGCCGCCGATGCGAGTCGTGGCGTGGTCGATGTCGGCTTGATGAAGCGACCGTGCGGCGATGCGGTATGCCCGCTCGTGTAATCCGTGGGGCGGCGATGTTGGTGATGATTTATCCTTCGCGATGCGGACTCTTGTTCGCTTGCCGAGATGATGATCCGAAGAAGTTGAGCTCGGCTCAACAATGTGACGACGTGTCTAAGCGCAGGTCGGCGGCCGTGGAGCAATATGGCGGGCTGGTTTGACACCAGCATGATCATGTTCAAAAGATCTTAAAGTTAATGGGATGTGTTCGAAACAAAACACAATACCCCATACAAAACTTCCTTCAAAAGGATGTCCAAATCCTGTTCATAAAAAGACGAACTCGGGTCGGATTCGTTTTCGCGCAAAAACAGATCCAAAAAGTGATGCACTAATCGGAAGGTTCCGGAGTTTGGGCGGCGGATCGAGCTAAAATTTTGAGGATGGTAGATATAGGAATTCCGCAGCCGATCAGCGGTTGGATCTTCCAAAGGAAGTCCGAGCTAGAAGCTGGACACCACGCCCTAAACTCGTCCGGATTCTCGTCCAGATTCAATGCGGCTCCGTATATTGGAGATTGCGAGAGATTCCTCCATCGAACTCGACGAAATTTTCCAGGGTTTTGTAGACTCAATTCCGCACAATTCCACCGAAGCAATCGTCAAACCGGCGCCGGGAGGCGCTGGCGCGATTCAAGTTCGCTGTCCAGAAAAATAGCACGGTCGCCCGGGGGCAATGTTGACGTTGAGCCCCCGGGCTCTTTGGATGATTCCTCCATGATCTTGATAGAGATCGGAGTTGATGTTGATGAAGGCCCTCATCCGAACATGACGATCGGAGATAGGGCGCAGTCCTTGGTCGAACCAAGGTGACCAGTCGAGCTGGTGACGAATATGCCGAAGTCGCAGTTGATCTGCGGGCGAGCCATCGACCTTTTGCCGGACACACAGAGGAACTCTCAATGAAAGCACCAATGTCGGTGTCAAAACCGGCGGATCTCGGGTAGGGGGTCCCGAACTGTGCGTCTAGGCGGATGGTAACAGGAGACAAGGGACACGATGTTTTACCCAGGTTCGGGCCCTCTTGATGGAGGTAAAACCCTACGTCCTGCTCGATTGATTTTGATATTGTGGATGTTTACAAGAGTGGATCTACCACGAGATCAAGGAGGCTAAACCCTAGAAGCTAGCCTATGGTATGATTGTTGTATATTGTATATCTGTCGACTAGCCTGGCCCTGGTTTATATAATGCACTAGAGGCCTAGGATAACAAGAGTCCTAGCCGAATACGCCGGTGGGGGAGGAGTCCTTGTCTTGATCGCCAAGTCTTGTGGAATCTTCCTTGTATGCGGCAACTGTCCGGACTGGCCCATGAGTATACGGCCATGGGGATCCTCGGCCCAATCCAACTGATCGGGAGACGACGTGGTGAGTACCCCCTAGTCCAGGACACCGTCAGCCACCGTCGTGGCAAAAACTATAAACGGTCCCAAACGGGGACATGTGCACATAACAACAACAACGGGCACACAAGGCTTATGTCCGCCTACCTGATTAGGGTAGGGCGCACCCATAACCTTCCCTCGTTGGAGGCACCGGCGAGAGGCATGACAATAGACCCAGTTAGGATCTTCCAATAAAGGTAAGCGTGGTTGCACTGGTCAGCTCGATATGGTGGCACCATGACTCAGCCAATATTTGTTCAAGTTCAATTTAATCCGGTTAAACTTGAATGCAATATGCTGAGCCATGACAAAAATAACATGACGTAATTACAAGGCATGTGCATGATATCAACATAAGCATGGGGGTGCAACATAACTACCCACCATATCAACAATGAATCATATCCAACTGAGCATACCATAATGATGAGCTCGATTACAACACTACTCATAGCATAACATGGCCCTTATCATTAACATTAAGTACCATGCAAGAACACATCAATAACATAACCGAGTAAACACTTAACTAACAACAAGGAACAAAGCATATTAACGATACTCGGTAACCGACGTTAGTCATGCACCGAAGAACATGACCAAGCCAACATGTACTACTATCAAGCATGACCAATATGAAAGTAATACTAGCAAGAAATTCATGATAACAGAGTGCGAGAAAACAAAGCATGACGGTAACCACCGATCCATAAGCATAACCGAAATAACGACAGCAGTAGCAAAACCAGCATACAATTATTAAAGGTTCAAGTTGAAAACTAATGCTACTGCATATCATGCAAATGGTGGTTGTGGCTTGCTTGGGGTGGAAGAAATCACTGGGAAGATGTGCGAGAATCTCGCGGAAAGAATCGTCGGAAAACATTCTCTCTTGATGGGGGATGATTAAGCGTAAGGGCAAAATGGTCATTTTCAGAATGTTAACACATCATGAAAATGTTACCAACAGAACAGGCTCGACGAAACGAAGAAGTGGGCTTTGGAATCACCTCATTTGGAGTTGTGGTTGAAAAGTTATCAAGTGTTTTCTGCCAGGGACCTATTTGCAAAGAAAAACTTCACAATCTGGGCCTGGACAGAAAAACGGAAAACGTCTTTCCCAGTACTACGCTTTCCAGAGAGGAAAACAAATTCCTGCCCGAAGAATTCACGTAGTACACTTTCGACAGGGGAAAGCGTACTCAGAGAAGTACGTCTCCACTTATCCACGTTGGCAAGCGCGGGGCCGGGCCTTGAGCCACTGCCAGGTGGGGTCACGCGGGGAGGGGCCTGCCGGCCTGACTGTCTTCAACCTCCCGCTCGGGGAGCTCATGGCCGAGGGGACAGGCCCGCCCCAACGGTGATTGCCGGCGCTACAAGGCATCTCTGGCGATGCTCGGGCTATGGATGGATTCAGCGTGCAACGGCGCATCCAAAGATCCCATCCACGGCCGGTGGTATGACCCGAGACGACGACGGGCTCGACACCGGCGGACAGGGGCTTCGGCCGTCGAAGAACTCCTGGTGAGAGGCCGCCGGAGGAGGAAGGGGAGTGATGGAGTGGATCTAGTGTGTATGTGGACGCCTCTGGTGGTGGTGGAAGTGAGGGAGGAGCTCGGTCTTGCTCGAATTTGAGTAGAGGCCGTCGGCGGACATGGCAACCATGGGGGTCGGGGAGGGGCTCCGGGTCTTGGGCGAGTGGCTGGGGAGGAGTAGTGGAGCGAGTCAAGGCTAGTGGTGAGGTCGAATGGCTCGGGGGAGGGCTATATATAGCCGGGCGAGGGAGGCCGAGCTCGGGCGTCGCCGCGGGGATCCGGCCAAGGCTCTGACGAGCTCAGCGAACACGGGAGGGCGCAGGAACACAACGAGCCATTGATTCAGAGATCACGGAGGGGTAGACGACGCCGGAGACCAGAGGAAGAGGGCGAAGTGAGCTCGGAGCCAAACGGAGCACTGTGCCCCCGTGGGTGTTCGGCGGCGAGCGTCGGTGAGCGTCGGTGAGGAAACGGACGGAGGGGGAGAGGGATCCAGGGGAACGGCGACGACAAGAGGAAGACAATGGACACGGTCACGCGCGCAAAGGCGACGAGGGGAGGAGGTGCCGAATCACAAACGGCCACTGGACGCGGCGAGTGCACACAGAGCGCGTGCACTGTGATGCCATTAACGTGGTCACTGCGTGCACTGGCATCTAGCTGGGAAGATGGTCTTCAACATGTTGTCTACTGGTAAGTTCTTCCAGGGGAGGCTTCAACTGCGGTGGTAGATCGATGAAAATTGGTCTGGTTAAATGGTAAGCAACCTCTGGAGTTTGCTGCAGTAAACATGGCCGAGAACTGCTGGTCAACATGAAGGAGATTGGGAGAAAAGGATTTGTCCTCGAGGTTTAGGGTAAGAAGGACTTTCATCCTGGTAAATTTGAGAATATTTGGACCAAGGTAAATCATAGTTGCTTCACAACTGCATATTTAGTCCAGAAGCAAGATCATGATGGTGCACTCACGTGGGTTATCAAACTGATCTGAAATTTGGCAAAGATTAGTGATTTGGTCACAGTAAGGAGCTGTAAAAATTTCATACCAATTGGATTCACCAAGATGGTACTTCCTTCACAGCTACCTTCACTGACCAGAATCTTGCAAGAATTTTGGAGAAATATTGGCTAAGTGAAATGGTGCCACATTTGGTGGAGAGATGTTATATACATAGGAGCATGATCTGGTAATTTATCAGGATTTTTGAAGCAATATAAAATGCACTTGCTTCACAACCTGAAAATTTTACCAGATTATTGGATGGGGCTGAAATTTGTAGGAGTGAGATAATATGAGCACAAGAAGAGGCATGCAAAATTTCAAATCATTTGGATTCTCCTACCTAGTACTTCCTTCACAGTGGCTTCTGTTTGACAAAAACTTTGAAAAATCACTGAGGAAGATTGGCTAGGCAAATAAAGTTGAATTTTGGCATGTGGCAATTATTTGGACATAAAATAATGCCCAATAAGTTTGAGAGCAAACAAGATAAGATAAATGACACTTCCTCACAAAGTGCTACTCTGGACAGAAAGGAAGAATAATTATTGGGGAATTATTCTTGGGTTAGGACAGGAAAGTTTGGGCACATTTGAGCAACATATGTGAAAGTGCAACTATCCCTAGGTGGTTTTTGTAATTCCTAACAACATATAGCTCATTGAGCTAATTCTATTTTAAGATTAATATTTCAGGAAAGCTCAATGATTGGCATGGCATGGATGAGAAAAGTGGACCCCTCAAAATGCTAAGGACAAAAGGATTGGCTCAAGCTCAAAGCTCAAGACTCTACATTTTCTATTTCAGTGATCCAAGATCACATTGAGTCTATAGGAAAAGCCAATACTATCAAGGAGGGATGAGGTGTTGCTTAATGAGGCTCTTGCTCAAAATGCTTAGTGATATGCTCCAAAGCCCTCAACTACTTTCTCACATCCACATATGACCTAAACCAAAAGTCAAACTCGGCCCCACCAATTCTTTCTATCTGGCGCCACCGAGTTCAGATATCATAGCCACTGCCACAAACCCTAGGCAAATCGGTCTCACCGATAGGGATCTCGGTCTCACCGAGATGGGATTGTAATATCTCTGTTTTCCTTCGTAACGTTTCAGTCCCACCGAGATGAGCGATCGGTCCAATCGAGATTGCAATGTAAACTCTCTGTTTCCCTTTCGTAACATTTTGGTCTCACCAAAATGAGCGAATCGGTCCCACCGAGTTTACCAGACCAACTCTCTGGTTAGCGACAGCCATGGTGGGATAGACAAGGTTGCTTCTTCGTGGACCCTTCGTGGGTGGAGCCCTCCGTGGACTCGCGCAGCCGTTACCCTTCGTGGGTTGAAGTCTCCATCAACGTGGATGTACGATAGCACCACCTATCGAAACCACGACAAAGACATCCGTTTCTCCTATTGCGTTTGAATCCTCCAAACCCTTCCCTTTACATTCTTGCAAGTTGCATGCTTTACTTTCCGCTGCTCATATACTCTTTGTATGCTTGCTTGAATTGTGTTAAGATTGCTTGACTTGTCCAAAGTTGCTAAAATCTGCCAAGAACTAAAATTGGGAAAAGGATAAGTTTTATTTGGTCAAGTAGTCTAATCACCCCCCCTCTAGACATACTTTCGATCCTACAAGTGGTATCAGAGCTTTGGTCTCCATTTGCTTTGATTTCGATAGCTTTTGGTAGTCATAGCCTTGGTTTCACAACCTAGGAGAGTATGGCGTCCAGCGAGGGAAATTACCACCGTAGAGGTCCTTACTTTGATGGTACTAATTTTGCTAGTTGGAAGCATAAGATGAAAATGCATATTCTTGGACATAACCCCGCCGTATGGGCTATTGTGTGTATTGGCTTGCAAGGTGAATTCTTTGATGGGAGAGAACCGAACCATGAAGCTACCGCGGAAGAGTTGAAGATGCTGCAATACAATGCTCAAGCTTGTGATATCCTCTTCAACGGATTGTACCCCGAAGAATTCAACAAAATCAGTCGTCTTGAGAATGCAAAGGAAATTTGGGATACTTTGATTGATATGCACGAAGGTACCGACTCCGTCAAGGAATCCAAGTTGGATGTGCTTCAAAGTCAGCTTGAAAAGTTAAAAATGAAGGATGGTGAAGGTGTCGCTGAAATGTACTCTAGGCTTGCTCTTATCACAAATGAGATCGCCGGCTTAGGAAGTGAAGAGATGACCAACAAATTCATCATCAAGAAGATCCTAAGAGGTTTGGACGGAAAATATGATACCGTATGCACATTGATCCAAATGATGCCCAATTACAAAGATCTCAAGCCAACGGACGTCATTGGAAGAATTGTTGCTCATGAGATGTCACTCAAGGATAAGGAGGAGCTTGAGAACAAGTCAAGTGGTGCGTACAAAGCCTCATGTGAAGCTCCCACATCATCAAGTGAGAAACAAACCTTCAATGAAGAGAGCCTAATGGTGAAGAACTTCAACAAGTTCTACAAGAGTAGAAGCAAAGAGAGAAGTTCCAAGTCAAGGTCCTACAATGACAAAAGATCTTCTAGTCGAGAGCGAAATTGCTACAATTGTGGAAGACCCGGACACTATTCCAATGAGTGTACGACACCCTACAAGAGAAGAGAAGATTCTCCAAAAAGAAGAAGTAGAAGAGAAGAATCACCATCAAGAGAGAGAAGGAGTAGAGATGATGGTTATGAACGAAGAACATCCCGGAGAAGCAAGGATTCGGAAAGGAAGGACAAGTCATCAAGGAGCTACACAAAACGAAGACATCAAGCTCATGTTGGTGAATGGGTATCCGGCTCCGACTCCGACAATCACTCCGAGAGAAGCTATCACTCCGACTCCGAATATACTCAAGATGAAGGTGTTGCCGGTCTAGCACTTGTGTCAACCAACTCCTACGACATATTTGATTCACCAAATGAAGGACTTGGAAGATGCTTCATGGCTAAAGGCCCAAAGGTATCACACCCCGAGTATGTTGATTTCAATAGTGATGAAGATGACTTGTTAGGTGATGATGATTTACTTGTTGACAACTCTAGTGATGAATACTATGATGAAACGTCAATTAATCATGCTAATCAAGATAAAACGAATGACAATGATAAGGAGAAGATTGAGTTTCTAACTAAAGAACTAAACACTCTTAAGTTAGCTCATGAAACTATCTTAGGAGATCATCGAGAACTTTTAAGGACTCATGAGAAATTACGTTTTGAAAAGCTCAACCTTGAGCAAGAGCATGAGTTCTTAAAGGCAATCAATGATGATCTTCGCAAGAAAAGTTCTTCTTACATTGCCAAGCGTTTACTCTTATCCACTTACATGCCTCAAGTCAAGTCTAGTAACAAGAACAAGAAAGATTCTTCCTCTAGTAGTAACAATAATCATGCTAAATCCAATGTTGTTGCTTCTAGTAGTTCTCTTGATTCCACTAATGATTCTCTTAGCCAAGTTACACTTGAGCAAGAAAATAGCTTATTGAAGGAATTATAGAGAAAGGTGTTTACAAGAGCCTTGCGGGAGTAAGCAATTCGAGGAAATTGTACGCAAGCAAGGAAGGCACCGAAGAACTAAGGTGTTGGTTTTGAACGAAAGTTCAATGCCAATGGAGTTGAGTGGGAAGAAGATCAATACCCCAAGACAAGTTTGTTCCTCAACAAGAGAAGTATGATCCTACTTCTTTCAAAGGGACACAAGCTCAAGATGATCTTCCACCACAAGACCACAAGCAAAAAGGCAAGGATAAGCTTCAAGAGGAAATTGATGCATTTGAAGAAGCACCTAAGGCCTTGGTCAAGTGGGTTCCCAAGACTACATCAAGTTCCACTTCATCAAGTACGACTACAACTCCAAGGATTCCCATCAAGATGGTGTGGATCCAGAAGAAGAAGAATTAGAGAGTTCTTGAGGGTGACTCCGCCAACATACTTCACTCTTATCATTTTGCCAAGAACAAGTGCAATCAACTTCCACATCTTGCACTAGTTCAAGGAGTCACAAACCCTCTTGTTGGTAAGACAAGGGACAAGGTAACCTAATGCTTTCATAGACATCATCTTGTGTGTGCATCACTCTATGTCTATGGATATCCTTGTTTGTTCCTTGTGGGACTAACCCATGTAGGTATTGAAAGTGCAACTCACTCCAAAGGATTGCTCCAAATGATCTACATCAACATTGAGCATCCACATCTTCAACACCTACATGAAGTCATCATCGACAAAACCCAAGGTTAGTTCATCCCTCTTAGGGGGGATCTCACATCTAGGGGGAGCTTTACTCTAAGAATTGAGCTAAAGCAACTCTAATGGTGTGAACACAACAACGCTTTATGTAAAAGTGGTAACCCCACTTGTGCTTAAACGATGAGTATGACCTATGATCAAATGTTCTCATTTGACTCCTAAGTCAATATACTCATATATAGATGACCTAGTCATCGCCAATTGCTTGATAGATGCTAGAATTGGTTGTGCATGCTTTGCCACATATTTCATTTGCCATTTTATTATGTGAGCATGTTGGTTGCATAATTTACTCATTCGAGGACATCCACTTGTTGTTTTGATTGTTTGGTTCCTTTTCTTTTGCCAAGTGGATGGACAAGAATGCCTAAGAACCTTCTCTAGCTATCTATGCTTTTATTGTCTCAAACTCTATTCATGCTACATCACAAAGTTTGATCAAGTCGATTCGAACCACTCGTGAGGAGCACTCGAGTCCCCGATTCGTCATAGACTTAAACTTCCAAAACTTCTTTGTGCGTTTTGGTCTGACCGATTCATCCATTTCGGTCATACTGAGATCACTAAGTCGATCTAGGTTTTCAATCTTAGTGCAACCGATTTGAACTTTTCGGTCACACCGAGTTGCAGTAACTACTTGCAGTTATGCATCTCGGTGCCACCGAGTTGTTCCACTCGGTCACACCGACAGGGTCAGGCTATATATATCCCCGGGCCAAAATTTGGAAAATTCTCCGAACGCCTTCGCCCGCGCTCAGCCTGCTCTGCCTCCCTAGGTCTCCAGATCGTCCTCCTCATCGTCAGCTGCCTCCCGCAGCTGGTCTCCACCGCCGTCAATGGAAATCGTCTCCGCCGTTGCCGCTGTAGCAGGTCCATCGCCGCAGTTAGGGTATGGACTTGATCCTTGTGCTAATCTCACTCGATTCCTAGCACATTGTTTTGCCATGTATCTTGCCACGATTGAGATCACTCTATCCAACGTAAATCACTCCTAGTTTAGTTGTGGATTGAAAATTTAGGGTTAGGTTTCATGAAATCATCTCGGACCAACCGAGTTGTTGAAATCGGTTCCACCGATTTGGCTAAGGCCATTGCACATGTGATTCTCGGTGTGACCGAGAATTGCAAATCGGTGTGACCGAAGTTCAATTCTTTGTGAAACCCTAGCAGTCTCGGTGCCACCGAAACTGTGACTCGATCGACCGAGTTCACTAGTTTAGGTTCCAAAGCTGCTTCGGTATCACCGAGTTTTCAAATCGGTAGATCCGAAATGCTTTCTGTGGAAAACTAAAACTAAGTTTTTGACTCATTCTTTTGCAAAAACCTCTACACTTTGTGATGCTCATCCAATCTATCTCATCTATATCTATTCACGTGGTCTGCATGTCGTTGTTTGCATCATGTCAGATCAGAGTGACAGCCAGAACAAGTCCGAGGAGCAAGTTCACATGAGTGATGGCACTAGTCCCTCTAGCAGCTATGATGATGGAAGCAGGAGTACACCCAGCAACTTGCCTAAGGCAGCCACCAGGGCCAGAAAGAAGAGAACCTCAGATTCTAAGGATGAGGACTATGTGGCTGTTGAGGAAGAGGCCACCTCAAAGAAGAGAGTTCTGAAAAAGGAATATAGCACAGCTGCTGCCACTAAGCCAGGAACGAAGACAAAGGTTCCTGCCAAGAGAGTTCCTATGTCAAAGGCCAGGACATCCACTCAATAAACTTTGGGATCTGCACCCAAAGAACATGTTATGGCAGAGAAGAAAAGGAAAGAAAGGGTCAAGAAGACCATGGCCAGAGTAATTGGAAGCCCTCAATGATGGAAGATGAAGAGGAAGAGGTTGCTGCACCAGCACCTAAAGCTCAAAAGCTTATGGGAGATGCTATAAGATTAGGGGATGCTCCATCTAAGCCCAAAGAGGCTCCCAGGGCAGCTGCTCCGAAACCCAAAGCTGCACCCAAGAGGAGTACAAGGAATATTTCAGCTGCAGAGAAGAACAAGGCCCCAATGCCTGAAGCTGCTATAGAAGAAGAAGATGATGAGTCACATGTCTTGAGGAAGTTGAAGCCCAAAATTCTAGATCACAATGATGCTCATCCAAAGAGCCGAGGACATGAAGCTCGTGAAGGATGCAGGACTCGAAACTGGAGATTGATGATCCCTATGCTACGTGGAGAAGAACTGCTGTGGACTACAGTGTTCCATACAAAGGAACATCAGACTTCTATGAGACAATTGTTGCTTGACAAGAAGCCTATAGTCTGTGATATGAGATGGGTGGACTAGGAGTACATCAAGGAAAATGAAGAACACTATCCTGGAGTCTATGATAGTTTCAAGTCTTGTGGAGTAGAGGACTTTGTTGGGCGAAGCTCACAAAGTGGAATGATGAGCTTATTATGCGTTCTACTCCACAGCTCATTTCTACCCAGATGGAAGGATTGTCTGGATGTCTGAAGGTACTAGGTACCAGTCAACAGTTGAAGAATGGGCAAAATTGATCAATGCTCCTAAGGAGAATGAAGATGACTTGGATGTCTATGCCAAGAAGAAGAAGGATCACAACACCATGGCACATATGTACAGAGAGATCCCAGATGATGCTCTTGAGACACACAAATTTGGATCAGTACATTACCTTTCGTTAGGTTTGCCAACAATCAACTGGATCCTCAGGCACACTCTATTGCCAAAGTCAGGTGATCACAAGATGATCAGAGGCCATGCAATTAACCTGCTTCACATATTTGATGTGCCTCAAAAGTTCAAAGTCATGAGCCTAATTGTGGAAACTATAAAGAGAATAGCTGCAGATCAGAAGAGAAGTTGTGGGTATGCCCCATAGATCCAGGAGCTAATCAACTCCAAGATGGGCAGTGGCACATATCTCTTGGACAAGGATCATATGCCCATCTACCCAGACTTTGAGGACAACACTGTGGTAATGAATGAGAATGAACCATCTTCTGTGCAAGCACAAGCAAAGAGGGAGAAGGCAAGGACTGAAAAGGCTGCAAAGATGCCAACCATTGATGAGGCATCTCAGTATCTTCTGAAGAGCAAGCAAGATCAGCTTGGCTACTTGATTGCCTCCACTCTGAGGATTGAGAAGGGATTGGCCACCCTGACTCAAAACCAGGAGAGCTTGGAGAGGATCATGGAGCAGAAGTTCTATGATTTAGATGTGAAGGTCACTGAGATACAGTCAGTTGTTGAGCAACTTCAGGATGAAGTGCAGGAGAAGAAGGGCAAGTCTACCACTGATGCTTTTGCTAGAGTGCCCAGAGGATGAGATCTGCTGCTATGCGCCATGCATAACACGAGCAACTTCATCTCGCACTCAGCCATAGCTTCAAGCCACCAGCTCCAAAGACCCACTCCACCAGCTCCATCTACATCAATTGATGCCTTCGCCTTGAGTTTTATCTACACCACCACCAAGACCAAGCCTAAGAGTCGATCTAGCACTATGCATTTTTATGAACTTTTGGTAACTTGTTGCCAAAGGGGAGAAAATGTATAGATCATAGGCTTCGAGAGAGTGTTGCTTTTGTTCTCTCTTGTTTTTGGTGGTTGAACTTTGTTATTTGCTTGTTTGAGATACTTTATGCTTTTGTGTGATACTTGGATGATCATGTGTTTGATCATATGCTACCTTAATGCTTGTTGGATGACATTATCCTTTATATCCCCATATGATCATTCACTTTGCTTGGTGATGAGTGCATGTATTTAATTATTATCATTTTGAGCGCCCACCAAGATGTATGTGACATGGAAGAGTAACCCATGATCCTAACTCATTGTGCATTTGCAGTCCAAAGCAAATCTTAAACTATGCACAAATTTAGGGGGAGCTCTTGCTTTTCACATACTTCTCAAAGCGACAATGTTTTTCACTCTTATTATCATTTGTCGAAGCTTTGATCTATATGTTGTCATCAATTACCAAAAAGGGGGAGATTGAAAGTGCAACTATCCCTAGGTGGTTTTGGTAATTCCTAACAACATATAGCTCATTGAGCTAATGCTATTTCAAGATTAATATTTCAGGAAAGCTCAATGATTGGCATGGCATGGATGAGAAAAGTGGACCCCTCAAAATGCTAAGGACAAAAGGATTGGCTCAAGCTCAAAGCTCAAGACTCTACATTTTCTATTTTAGTGATCCAAGATCACATTGAGTCTATAGGAAAAGCCAATACTATCAAGGAGGGATGAGGTGTTGCTTAATGAGGCTCTTGCTCAAAATGCTTAGTGATATGCTCCAAAGCCCTCAACTACTTTCTCACATCCACATATGACCTAAACCAAAAGTCAAACTCGGCCCCACCGATTCTTTCTATCCGGCGCCACCGAGTTCAGATGTCATAGCCACTGCCACAAACCCTAGGCAAATCGGTCTCACCGATAGGGATCTCGGTCTCACCGAGATGGGATTGTAATCTCTCTGCTTCCTTCAGAACATTTCGGTCCCACCGAGATGAGCGATTGGTCCCACCGAGATTGCAATGTAAACTCTCTGTTTCCCTTTCGTAACATTTCGGTCTCACCGAAATGAGTGAATCGGTCCCATCGAGTTTACCTGACCAACTCTCTAGTTAGCTTATTACCAAAATCGGTCTCACCGAGTTTGTGTAATAGGTCTCACCGAGATTACATTATGCCCTAACCCTAACCATATCGGTCCTACCGAGTTGCATGTCGGTCCCACCGAAAATCCTAACGGTCACTAGATTTTCTTAATCGGTCCGACCGAGTTTATCAATTCGGTCCCACCGAGATTGGCAAGTTGTGTGTACCGGTTAGATTTTGTGTGGAGGATATATATACCCCTCCACCTCCTCTTCATTCACGGAGAGAGCCATCAGAACGAACCTACACTTCCAACTTACCTTTTCTGAGAGAGAACCACCTACACTTGTGTTGAGGCCAAGATATTCCATTCTTACCATATGAATCTTGATCTCTAGCCTTCCCCAAGTTGCTTTCCACTCAAATCTTATTTCCACCAAATCCATATCCTGTGAGAGAGAGTTGAGTGTTGGGGAGACTATCATTTGAAGCACAAGAGCAAGGAGTTCATCATCAACACACCATTTGTTACTTCTTGAGAGTGGTGTCTCCTAGATTGGCTAGGTGTCACTTGGGAGCCTCCGACAAGATTGTGGAGTTGAACCAAGGAGTTTGTAAGGGCAAGGAGATCGCCTACTTCGTGAAGATCTACCGCTAGTGAGGCAAGTCCTTCGTGGGCGACGACCATGGTGGGATAGACAAGGTTGCTTCTTCATGGACCCTTCGTGGGTGGAGCCTCCGTGGACTCGCAAGAACTGCTGCTCCTTCGTGGGTTGAAGTCTCCATCAACGTGGATGTACGATAGCACCACCTATCGGAACCACGACAAAAACATCCGTGTCTCCTATTGCGTCTGAATCCTCCAAACTCTTCCCTTTACATTCTTGCAAGTTGCATGCTTTACTTTCCACTGCTCATATACTCTTTGTCGGAGTAATGGGCCACGGGTAGGCAAACCCGAGCCCTCGACTTTCAAAACATCGGGCATCGCGCCTCAAGACCCCAAGACGAAGAGCCGCTTTTCCGAGAGTCGGCGACAGAGCCGACCGATCGCCTCCCAGCCGAAGTCCCGTGAGACGGCCTCAAGACAAGCCGATCTAAGCCAGCCGACTTCCGATGAAGCCGGCTATCCAACCGCCTCCCATCGATGCGATTACTAACGGACGGGATGGGGTCGCCGCAGCCCCGCCCCTGCCCTGCTCATAAAGGAAAAGATGGCCACAGAGCGCCAGATCGACGGAGATCTCTGGCCCGGCGCTGCATCGCTCCCACACTGCCTCGACACAGCCCTGCGGGCAGATTCTCACCCACGATGGCTCGTCTGCACGACCAAGACGGCGGGATTACCTGTCGCGGGAGTGCGTAAGATGGAGAGAGCGCCTCAAGACGGACCTGCTGGGAGTCGGCCTCCGAGAGTCGGCCGCCCTCCCACGGCTCCATGCGCCATTAACTGACGAGACAGGAATGGCAATAAGGATCGCCAAAGCGGCGGCATCAAGCCATGACCCTCGACCGAAGCTCACACATTAGAAGCGCCACAAGAATCCGCAATGGGCAAGACCCGCCATGACGGACAAGGGCTATCGCCCCATGCTGGACTTGTCGGCGGGCCCACTAGTCGGCGGGCCCCGTAAGTCGCGGAGAAGGCGGCGATTTAAGAGATCGACGGCCGGGACCCGCCCACTGGATTACTATTGTACCTTGGGTAGGCCTATATAAACCCCCGGGCACCCATGCAAAGGGTTGGAACCTAGTAGTTTGACACACACATAGAGGGAAGAGAGGAGCCACTGCGTCTTCTCCTTCCTCACCCCATACAGCTCAAGGAGCAACCTTGTACTCACTTTGCCATAGTGATCATGCGAGACCCCGCAGAGCAGCACTAGGGGTGTTATCTCCCGAGAGCCCCGGCCGGGTAAGATTCGCCAAGCATGCATGCCTTCGCCATCCTGCTTCTGTGCACCGCGACGCTCTACTCGCCTCCATGATAAGCCATCCTTGGCATATGTCGCACCCAACCCCGACATTTGGCGCCCACCGTGGGCTAGGTGCACCGTCGTCCGAGACCTACTGACGGGAACCTCTTCCTCCCCGGCGAAGCGCAGCCAGCCCGCAAGACGCCAGACGGAGTTCAGGCCGACGCACTGCATGGCGCTGAGGTCGCTTCAAGCGCGAAGCTGCCTCGCTGAACTTGTCGGCGAGGTTCGCCTCCGACGAGCCTGCATCCGACGCAGGCACGGACGGCCCCGAGCCTCATCGCTGGCCTCGAGCAGCTCCATGTCGCCGCGAGCTCGCCGCCGACTGAGTCCGGCTGGCTCCACCGACCCGATGTTGGTCGACTCGATCAAGGCCGCCGACGCTGCTCCTCGAGTCGGCTCCGAGAGTCGGCCTGCCCTCCCACGGGCTCCATGCGCCATTAACCGTGACGAGAGGAATGGCAAAGGATCGCCGCCAGCGGCGGCATGCTGCTATGACCCCTCGACCGAAGTTCGCTATTAGAAGCGCTGGCACAGAACTCCAGAGCCGGCAAGATTCTACCACAAGGACAAGGGCTGTCGGCCCCATGCTGGACCGTCAAGGGCCCTGTAAGTCATGCGGAGAAGGCGGCGACTTAAGAGATCGACGGCCGGGACCCGC
>CM038677.1:669761117-670053796 GCA_021605205.1 Aegilops longissima | reverse complement strand
GAATCCCGCCACAAGACATTTCGACAGAATAAAACAAGACCAAGAAGACCTCCGCGCGCCGACACCTCGATAGTAGCCACAGATCTCGCCTCGTGCCACGACCGGATAAGCTAAGCGCATAATGTACCGACGTAACCTAAGTTGCCAAGGGATGGTCCTCAAGACGGTGTTCTAGTTTGGACCAACGCTTAGACAACCACCGCCCGGGGTAATTAAGACAACCCTGGATGCGCGACTCCCAAGGAAAAAGGCTAGGTGAGGCAAATGTAAAACCAATGTTGGGCCTTGCCTGAAAAGTCTTATTCAAAGCGAATCGTCAAGGGGTCCCATAAATCACCCGACCGCGTTAGGGACGCAAAATCCGGGAACATAATACCGATATGACGGAAACTAGGCTGCAAGAGTGGAACAAAACACTGCATAAGGCCGAGCCTTCCACCCTTTACCAAGTATATAGATGCATTAATTAAATAAGATATATTGTGATATCCCAACAAGTAAACATGTTCCAACAAGGAACAACATCTCCATGTTCCAACAAGGAACAAACTTCATCTTCACCTGCAACTAACAACGCTTATAAGAGGGCTGAGCAAAGCGGTAACATAGCCAAACAATGGTTTGCTAGGAAGGGTGCAAAAGTTAGAGGCGACATGGCAATTAGGTAGGCTTGAGCAGAAGTGATAGGTAGCGCAGCAAAGCGATAGAACGAAGCAACTAGCATAGCAATGATAGTAGTGAGATCCAGTAGAAGCGGTCATCTTGCCTGAAATCCCGCAAGGAAGAAGAACGAGTCCATGAAGAAGACGAACGGATGAAGCCGAACCAAGCGTAGACGAACGAATCCTCACGATCGCAATGAAACAGGAACTAACAAGAAGAAGCACACAACATAGTAAACACACCACACATGAACAAGATATGATGCACAACCAAGCATGATGCATGACAAGGCTACATGGAGCTACTCATGGCAAGAGATGATGCATACAAGACCAACACATCAAGGCAAGTTTAAATGAGGCCGGGAACAATATATAACAATCTTGTAAGTCCTCATATGCAAATTTCTGAAATTGGTCCAGATCTGAATAAACCTTATGTTCAAGTTGTTAAACAGCAAGTTAAGATGCACCATGATGATCTACACGAAATTCTAGTCAAGTTACATATAAAGTTCATTAGATTCGGAGCTACGGCCTAGAAGATATGAGCAAAACAAGATAAGCATGGCATTGATGCAAAATGCATACAAACATCAAGCAAACACCTCAAAACAAGGATACAACATGATAATATGAAGCTACATGCAAAATCAAGCAAGTTTCATATAGAGCCCACTCAAAACGGAGCAACCGTTCAACACATACACTCTATACAAGACATGACAACAACCTGTCCAAAACAGCAACTGGGCATATTGCAAGCATCAAAACAACATGCTACAGGACCTCAACATAGTAACAAAAGGCATAGGCATGATGTACAGGTAAAGCATTACAAAACATGAACACTGAGCTATCTCCAGAATCAACTAGAACATGCTCAAAAACACATGGCAAGATTGCAAATAATAACAGCTTGTGCATTATGTAAATAACATCAAAGTTGCAATGTTTAGAGCTATGAAACAACATGTTACAGGAACTTATCAAGGTAAAAAAAGGCATGGCATGAATCTACTAAATGCATAGAACAAAAGTCCCTTACTGACCATGAGCCAAAAAGGACCAGGAAATATGATGGCACCCATGTAAACATGGCAAGTTATATTACAGATTCATACATGGCAGGAACAACAATAGGTAGGCATGTTGGTGAGATTGAACCACTCACCACAGAGCAATACATGGCATGGCAAGGCAACCAACAGTAAGAAGACATGGCATAGAAGCTATAAATGGCAAGAACAACATAATAGCATACACGGATCAACTACAACAACCTTGGCAAAATTGAATAACATGTAAACAATCTGCCAGGAAACATTTTGAAGCGAAAGTAGAGCTCGATTGACTCAAGCTATGGCACTCCATAATTGCAAACAAGGGCATGGATGGATAGAGCAAGACATGTAGAACAAAACATCCTTACTGAAGTATCTCAAAATATGCATGGATCTCTTGGTAGCATCAAGTGAACATGGCATGAAAATATCAGCAAAACAGGGCTGAAATCAGCAACATCAAGACACCTAGTTTGCATGCTTGTGCTAGTCACCACAGAGATCACAAAAATACATGGCATACACCCCTGTAAAGATGGCATTGCATATTACAAAACACATGTAGGACTCAAGTTCATAGGATGCACACATCAATCATGGCAAAAATGACAAAAGTGCATGTTCTGATAAGAATCATAAACTAACATCACATAGCCCTCTTCCAACAGCATTTCGGGCATCAAGATGAGCTCAAAAGAAAATGATGCAATGAGATGAAATGATCTACTCATCGAGGCGAACATTTTGACATATTACACGCGCAAAACGGAGCTACGAGTGCAAAGTTATGACGCGATGAAAATGCAACAAAATTACTGCAATCTGGGACTGGATCTGTGGACTGGATCTGGATCCGGATCGAGGCGGGGCCGGGCTCGAACGACGAGGTTCACTGGAGAGGCGGGGGCCGGCGAGGGCGGCGGCGGATCCAGGCTCCCACGGCCGGATTCCTGCCGGGCGGGCGGTGGAGGGAGCTGGCGGCTCGGCAGCGGAGGCGGGCATGGGGCCGGGCGCCGGCGATGGCGGCGGGCGAGGCGAGATCCGCGAAGCCGGACGCCGGCGGGTGCGGGAGCCGAGGGCGGCGGCGGAGGAGGGCGCGCGCGGGCGCCGGCGAGGCACGGTTCCGGCCGGGCGCCGAGACGCGGACGGGCGGCGCGACGGGCGCGGGTGGATCCCGGCGGCGCGGAAGCGAGGCGGCGAAGCGGAGGTGGAGTCCGGCGAACTCCGGCGAGCACTGGTGAGGCGGGCGCTGGCCCGGATGCGGGCTGGCGGCGGCCGCGCCGCCCTGTGGGCTCGACTCTGGCCTCATGGGCTCGGGCGGCGGAGGAGAGAGGGGGGGCATGGGCGATGATGGGCGCTTGTGAGGGCGAGGAGGCGGCGGCGGATGGTCCGACGGCACGGACGCTGTCCGGCAAGCGGAGGAAGAAGAAGGCTAGGGTTTCGGGATTTCATCCGCGATTTTCGGGGGATCTAGTTTTATAGGTAGAGGAGCTAGAGAGTCCAAATGAGGTGCGGTTTTCGCCACGCGATCGTGATCGAACGATCGAGAGCATGGAGGGAGTTTGCTGGGTTTTGGGCCACTTTGAAGGTGTTGGGCTGCAAACAAAGAGGCTTTCATGTTACCCAGCTAACTGCTGAGTACCAAACGACCTCCAAATGATCTGAACTTGACAAAGCGGTTCACCGGTGCTATACCAAGGCCGCTTGACAAACCTCGGTCCATTCCGAGACCGCTTAATATCCGCATACCTAAAAGAGGTAAAAGGGGCGCCGGAGACATAGGAGTGCCGGATTGCAAAACGGACAACGGGAAAATGCTCGATGCATGAGACGAACACGTATGCAAAAAGGAAATGCACATGATGACATGATATGAAATGCAGATGATGACATGGCAAAGAGGGACACGCAAGCACATGACATGGCAAAGACGGCGAATAATCATGGGACACCGCGATCGAATCCGGGCGCTAACACACCTCCACTAATAAGAGATCTCGCCCCGAGATCTTAGGACCGAGACGGAAGAGAAAAAGGATGAGGTGAAACAAGAAATCAAGAGAAGAAGCAAAGAATTGAGAGCACTCGAGAATAAGATAGGAACGACGAGAATGACGAGAATCGAAAGCTCACGGAATCAGATAGACTATGAAACAACTCGTTCTAACCGGATTGGTTAGAATGAGAAAAGAAACGGATAAGACTGAAAGGATTTAGGCAGCACACCGGTTGAACAAGGAAAGAATAGAACAAAAACTTGAGAGGATGGAATGACACTTGATGAAGACATGACACAGAACCTCCGGAAAGAATTGAATGAGTTGAATGAAAAGAACTTAGAAGGAAGGATTGAACGGAGTTGTTGAAAAAATCACCAACAAAAAGAATAAGATTGTTGTGGACTTATGGATAACCTCTCAAAATTATGAGGTGATAACCAACCACAAACGGAAATGATTGGATAGCTGAGAAGAACGAAGAAATGCAAAACTCCACTTCAAAAGAAAATGAAGAATTACTTGCGCTTCGAGACGCGAGAAGAAAAGCTACTAGAACTCCACCAACAAGAATCTTGATGAACTCTTGAGAGAATGAATTAAATCATGAAGAACCACCATGAAGAACTCCGGTAACAAAAGGATGATGAGATAGAATGAAGGATGAAAGAATAAGATGAGCCTTGCGATGATTCCGATGGAGGTTCCGACGAAAAGCCGAGGAAATTGAACTCCGGATAAGAAAAGATTAAAACACTTGGAAGTAGAATTTATTCCTCAAGAACAAACTCCGAAGAAAAAGATTAATCACTTTGATGAAATAAGAATAAGATTTATTGTATGCTTATCCTTCATCAAATTAAATTGATGACAAACAATGGATTTTGCATACTACTTATTCTTCTTGAAAAGGATTGAGAAGGGATAGCACGAAACTTGAGAAGGTCTTCATGAACCACCGGTAGGATTGGAAAGAAACGAACGAATTAAAATGATAGTGAAGGAAAAAGAATCTTGAACTAACCACCGTAAGAATTTGAAAATGATTGATGAAAGAGAATGAATCACCGGGAAGAGGGAATTAAAATGCAAGAGAACAAAGAGATCGCAAACTGACAGAAGAATACTTGAACGAAGCACCGGAAGAATATTGAGACGAACGAAGGGGCACGAATATGGAATAATTGGAGAACGCCTTTGAAAACTTGGAACGAAGAAATCTTCCGAAAAGATGGCCTCCGGATGATTGAGACGGAAAGCAACTCCTGAAATACTCCGGATGGATGAAAAGAATTGCACAATTGGAAACAACTAGATAGGATAACATCGAGCTAGCACCGCGAATCTCCGGGAGAACGGAAAAGATTTAAGAGAAAAATCTACGACGGTCTTCAAATGACGACGATAAACATCACCAAAATTACTGAGGTACTCCGGAAGAATGAAAAGCGAAGAGGTCGAGCCAACAATGAAAATGATTTGAAATCGATCTTGGGAAAACATCTGACTGATGAAATTCATACTTACGTCAAATTTTGAAAAGAATTTGAGAATAACTCCGGGCAATTAGAAGAGTCAGGTAAGATCCTGGGAAAAGACCTGTGGGTTAGGGCCCACTGAATAGATAACACCGTTGAAAAGGAAGATGAACAGATAGGTGAAGCACTGGAAGAACTGAAATATTTGAATGAGGTGACAACCTCGAATTAATTGGAATACAGACGAATCTCCTGAGATGTCTTGAACACTCCGGAAGGATAAACTGGCAAGAGGAGAACGAGCAGGAAAAACACTTCGAGGAAAAGAATATGATCAACCTCAAAACTTGAATTGAGTGCACCGGAAAAAGAAAAGGGATGAAGAATGACGAACAAGACGAGAATTTACCGGTTGAAACAATTGAGGGAAGATTGAAGAGGCTCCATACGAATGAAATTGATGGTCGGAAGAAACTCGAATCATGGGAAGAATAGGGTGGAGGGCGGGAAAACAAAGACAACTGGAAGGGGAAACGACGAATATCTTGAAGAGAAAAACACCGATTGAAATCATTAAGGAAAGGAAGCAAAGACTTCGCACGAGTAGGATGGATACTCGATTACGGACTCCGGTTCCGAGAGGAAGAAGGGAGGGCGGGTGGGAAAACAAAGACAACTTCGGACAAGGAAAAACAACGACGTCGGAGGAAGAACTGAGGATTGAACTTGGCAAAGATGAAGAGGGTCGAATCAACTTGACGAGAAATGCACTGGATGAAAAGAGCTGAGGAACAACTACCGGAAAAACCAACTGCGTGATCCTAAAGAAAAACTTTGAAGGGGAAAAGGAGTAGTTCAAAACACCTACGTCAAGATTCCTCACCAGAGCGACGAAGGGCTGAGGAGTAAAAAGAATTCCTACTCCGATATAACTAGACTCAAAACGGTTTTCTTCTAGACTCAACAACGCCAAACTACACGATCAATCAAGGGGCTCCTAAGGTCGGTCGAGGCTCGATACTAACTTAAACACGCCTAATATGCGACCCTATCCAAAAGGAACTCAAGGTCCCACCAAGGATAGACCAAGATATTGAAACGCTTTTGCAAGGTGGATATCATTACATCAACATTACATAATAGTGGGATACATCCAAGTCATACAAAGGCACATGAATACAACAAGACATCTTATAAGATCAACATCCGACTACGGATGAAACATAAACAGAATCTCAAACAATATCCACCTGCTAGCCCAGGCTGCCGACCGGAACCTATCCCCGATCAAGAAGAAGCGAAGAAGAACTCCAACACAAGTAAACATCGCTCTCGGCCATGATCATCGCAAACCTGTACCGCAATCGGTGGTGTAGTAATCTGTGAGCCACGAGGACTCAGCAATCCCATTACCATGGGTATCAAGACTAGCAAAGCTTAATGGGAAAGGAAGGGGTAAAGTGGTGAGGTTGCAGCGACTAAGCATATATGGTGGCTAACATACGCAAATGAGAGCGAGAAGAGAAACAAAGGAACGGTCGTCAACTAGTAATGATCAAGAAGTGATCCTGAACTCCTACTTACATCGACATAACCCGAAACCGTGTTCTCCTCTCGATCAACCCCAAAAGAGACACTCACGGTTACGCACACGGTTGGTGTATTTTAATTAAGATCAACTTCAAGTTTTCTACAACCGGACATTAACAAATTCCCATCTGCCACATAACCGCGGGCACGGCTTTCAAAGATCAAACCCTGCAGGGTGTCCCAACTTAGCCCATGATAAGCTCGCGATCAACGAAGGATATTCTTCTCCCGGAAGACCCGATCAGTCTCGAATCCTGCCACAAGACATTTCGACAAAGAATAAAACAAGACCAGCAAGACCTCCGGCGTGTCCGACACCCGATAGTAGCCGCAGATCTCGCCTCGTGCCACGACCGGATAAGCTAAGCGACAGTACCGACGTAACCCAAGTTGCTAAGGGATGGTCCCGACGGTGCTCAGCTTGGACCAACGCTTAGACAAGCAATCGCCCGGGGGTAAGAAGATGACCTCGGGATGCGCGACTCCCAAGGGAAAAAAGGCTAGGTGAGGCAAATGGTAAAACCAATGTTGGGCCTTGCTGAAAAGTCTTATTCAAAGCGAATCGTCAAGGGGGTCCCATAAATCACCCGACTGCGTTAGGGACGCAAAATCCGGGAACATAATACCGATATGACGGAAACTAGGGCGGCAAGAGGGAACAAAACACCAGGCATAAGGCCGAGCCTTCCACCCTTTACCAAGTATATAGATGCATTAATTAAATAAGATATATTGTGATATCCCAACAAGTAAACATGTTCCAACAAGGAACAACATCTCCATGTTCCAACAAGGAACAAACTTCATCTTCACCGCAACTAACAACGCTATAAGAGGGGCTGAGCAAAGCGGTAACATAGCCAAACAATGGTTTGCTAGGAAGGTGCAAAAGTTAGAGGCTGACATGGCAATTAGGTAGGCTTGAGCAAACAAGTGATAGGTAGCGCAAAGAAAGCGATAGAACGAAGCAACTAGCATAGCATTGATAGTAGTGAGATCCAGGGTAGCGGTCATCTTGCCTGAAATCCCGCAAGGAAGAAGAACGAGTCCATGAAGAAGACGAACGGATGAAGCCTAAACAAGCGTAGACGAACGGATCCTCACGATCGCAACGAAACAGGAACTAACAAGAAGAAGCACACAACATAGTAAACACACCACACATGAACAAGACATGATGCACAACCAAGCATGATGCATGACAAGGCTACATGGAGCTACTCATGGCAAGAGATGATGCATACAAGACCAACACATCAAGGCAAGTTTAAATGAGGCCGGGAACAACATATAACAATTCCGGTAAGTCCTCATATGCAAATTTCGAAATTGGTCCAGATCTGAATAAACCTTATGTTCAAGTTGTTAAACAGCAAGTTAAGATGCACCATGATGATCTACACGAAATTGTAGTCAAGTTACATATAAAGTTCATTAGATTCGGAGCTACGGCCTAGAAGATATGAGCAAAACAAGATAAGCATGGCATTGATGCAAAATGCATACAAACATCAAGCAAACACCTCAAAACAAGGATACAACATGATAATATGAAGCTACATGCAAAATCAAGCAAGTTTCATATAGAGCCCACTCAAAACGGAGCAACCGTTCAACACATACACTCTATACAAGACATGACAACAACCTGTCCAAAACAGCAACTGAGCATATTGCAAGCATCAAAACAACATGCTACGGGACCTCAACATAATAACAAAAGGCATAGGCATGATGTACAGGTAAAGCATTACAAAACATGAACACTGAGCTATCTCCAGAATCAACTAGAACATGCTCAAAAACACATGGCAAGATTGCAAATAATAACAGTTTAGCATTGATGTAAATAACATCAAAGTTGCAATGTTTAGAGCTATGAAACAACATGTTACAGGAACTTATCAAGGCAAACAAAGGCATGGCATGAATCTACTAAATGCATAGAACAAAAGTCCCTTACTGACCATGAGCCAAAAAGGACCAGGAAATATGATGGCACCCATGTAAACATGGCAAGTTATATTACAGATTCATACATGGCAGGAACAACAATAGGTAGGCATGTTGGTGAGATTGAATCACTCACCACAGAGCAATACATGGCATGGCAAGGCAACCAACAGTAATAAGACATGGCATAGAAGCTATAAATGTTAGGAACAACATAATAGCATACACGGATCAACTACAACAACCTTGGCAAAATTGAATAACATGTAAACAATCTGCCAGGAAACATTTTGAAGCGAAAGTAGAGCTCGATTGACTCAAGCTATGGCACTCCATAATTGCAAACAAGGGCATGGATGGATAGAGCAAGACATGTAGAACAAAACATCCTTACTGAAGTATCTCAAAATATGCATGGATCTCTTGGTAGCATCAAGTGAACATGGCATGAAAATATCAGCAAAACAGGGCTGAAATCAGCAACATCAAGACACCTAGTTTGCATGCTTGTGCTAGTCACCACAGAGATCACAAAAATACATGGCATACACCCCTGTAAAGATGGCATTGCATATTACAAAACACATGTAGGACTCAAGTTCATAGGATGCACACATCAATCATGGCAAAATGACAAAGTGCATGTTCGATAAGAATCGAAACTAACATCACATTGCCCTCTTCCAACAGCATTTCGGGCATCAAGATGAGCTCAAATGAAAATGATGCAATGAGATGAAATGATCTACTCATCGAGGCGAACATTTTGACATATTACACGCGCAAAACGGAGCTACGGGTGCAAAGTTATGACGCGATGAAAATGCAACAAAATTACTGCAATCTGGGACTTAGACAAAAATTCGGGGTCAACCTCTGTGGACTGGATCTGGATCCGGATCGAGGCGGGGCCGGGCTCGAACGACGAGGTTCGCCGGAGAGGCGGGGGCCGGCGAGGGGGGCGGCGGATCCGGGCTCCCCACGGCCGGATCCGGCCGGGGCGGCGCGGTGGAGGGAGCCGGGCTCGGCAATGGCGAGGCGGATGGCGGCGGGCCGGAGGATGGCGGCGGGCGAGGCGAGCTCGGCGAGCTCAACGCCGGCGGGTGCGGGAGCCGAGGGGCGGCGGCGAGGAGGGCGCGGCTGGCGCTGGCGAGGCACGGTCCGGCCGGGCGCCGGGAGACGCGGACCCGGCGGCGCGACGGGCGGCGGGTGGATCCCGGCGGCACGGAAGCCGAGGCGGCGGGCGGCGAAGGAGGTGGAGTCCAGCGAACTCCGCGGAGCACCGGCGAAGGGCGCTGCCCGGACGCTGGCCGTTGGCGGCGGCGGCCAACCGGGCCTGGCTCGACTCGGCCTCATGGGCTCAAGCGGCGGAGGAGAGAGAGGGGGGGCGGCGCTGACTTGGCGCTTGTGAGTGGCTGAGGGAGGCGGCGGCGGATGTGTCCGGCAAGGCGGCACGGACGCGTCTGCCAAGGGAGGAAGAAGAAGGCTAGGGTTTCGGGGATTTCATCCGCGATTTTCTGGGGATCTAGTTTTATAGGTAGAGTGAGCTAGGAGAGTCCAAATGAGGTGCGGTTTTCGGCCACGCGATCGTGATCGAACGATCGAGAGCATGGAGGGAGTTTGCTGGGTTTTGGGCCAGTTTGAAGGGTGTTGGGCTGCAAACAAAGAGGCTTTCGCGGTTACCCTGCTAACTGCTGAGTACCAAACGACCTCCAAATGATCCGAACTTGACAGCGGTTCACCGGTGCTGTACCAAGGCCGCTTGACAAACCTCGGTCCATTCCGAGACCGTTTAATATCCACACACGAAAAGAGGTAAAAGGGGGCGCCGGGAGACATAGGAGTGCCGGATTGCAAAACGGACAACGGGGAAAATGCTCGGATGCATGAGACGAACACGTATGCAAAAAGGAAATGCACATGACGACATGATATGAAATGCAGATGATGACATGGCAAAGAGGGACACGCAAGCACATGACATGGCAAAGACGGCGAATAACTGGCCGACATCTGGCGCATCGAATCCGGGGCGTTACATTCACATACAATGGGTGCAAGACAGCTTTGCACGTGCAGAATACTCAGGTTAAACTTGACGAGCCTAGCATGTACACACATGGCCTCGGTACATTGGAGACCGAAAGGTCAAACGTGAATCATATAGTAGATATGATCAACATAGAGATGTCGGATTTGGAGTTCCGGCAGACCCTTGAGGTTCGAACACTGGGGTGCGCGCGGAGATCTTTCCCCTACCAGCTCATGCGTGCATGGATTGCGAGGGATCTAAACTACCAACGATGAACAACACAGACACGAGGTTTATATCGTTCGGGCCACCGCTGTGGTGTAATACCCTACCCAAAGTGTGGTGTGGTGGATTGCCTCGGGGCTGATGAAGAACAGTACAAAGGAAGAACAGCCTCGCGAGGGGCTGTTCTTGAGCTGGTGCGATGAACTACTTGGGTGAGTTTGATCGCCTCTTTCACTCACTCTGCTAGGGCTCTATCAAATCGATCCTCTCCTCTCTGTGGTGGCTAATCCTATTTATAGAGGGAGGCCCTCGGCCTCTTCCCAAATAATGAGCGGGAAGGGCGCCAACAATTGGCCATTTTGAAGGGGAACATCTAGTACATTTATCCTGACTAAAGTTGGTCTTCGGCTGCCAAAGACTCTGACAGTGACGCTGTCCTGGGCTCCACGATGACCTCCATCCTGCCGTTCTGCTGGTCTTGGTCTTGTTGCACCGAAGCGATAACCTTTGCCTGATGCCTTGGCCTGTGCTTGCCTCCTTTGCACCAAAGGGGAAATGAGGACACTAGCGCCAGGCAGCGCCTCACCGCTTTGATCGTAATGGTTGGCCACAGGCACCTCGGGAGGTACCCTGCCTTGATCTCTCTGCCTCCTCGCGAGCCTTCCTGACGAGGCTGCTCCTGAGGGGGGGGGTCCTTGTCGTCCGCCCCGCGAGGCTTGGCCCCTCGCGAGGGTCTTGAGCTTGAGCTGATGAAGCTGGGCCGTCTGGCCCCCATTTGAGCCACGCCCGCAAGTCCAGCAGGCAAGTTTGGAGACCCCTGCTCCTGCAACACCGACAGAGCCCCCGGCCCAAGGCGCGCCTCGGACTTGGCTTAGCGAAGAAGCGAAGGGCAAGTGTGAGCGCTGCTGGCCCCAACAGCCTGCGGCCTTGGGCGCCGCGTGGCGATTGGTTGGTTGTGGGCGTCTCCGCTTCCCCACGATGCCTCGGCAACCGCATGACTTGACAAGTCCCAGCATGCAGTAATGGGTCATGATTACCTGCGATCGTGGAGGCCGACGGTTGGCCTCCTCCGGCTATAAGTACGGAACGGCGCAAGCCCTTCCAGTCCATCTCTTCCTGCTTCTCCTTCTTCTCCATCCTCGCCCTTGCTCCATATTGCGAGAATGGCTCTGATCCGCCGGTTCTCCGCAGAAGAGTAAGGAAAGGCCCCCCGAGAGGGTCCCGATCCGCTTCCGCAGAAGAAACGGCTAGCCCTCTGCCGCCGAGATGAGGGCGCCCGGCAGGAGGTGTCGAGGCCCTGGTACGAGCGGCCACCGCCAGGGTTCCCGCTGCCCTTGTACGCCCGCATTGAGGGCCCTGAAAGAGTAGACCCGAGTGCAACGGACGGCGCCGCCGTCGGCGCCGGCGGGTCACGGTGGTGCGCGTTGTTCCTCCCGGAGTCCATGCCGAGGGCTCCTCCGGAGAGGTTGTGCTCCACGCCGCCATGCCTCCTCAGTCTTGGATTCGCCTTCCTTCCTCATTCGCCTTCGAGAACCCACAGAGGGCTCTTCGAGCTCGTTGCAGATGTGGCTGCAGCACCCTCGCGACCGGAGCGGAGGTTGCGGTCGCCGCCCGGCAATGTCTACATGACCCGGGTGGGGCGAAATGCCCGGTTCGCTGACGAGGGCGCCTCGTGATCCACCTGAGTACGATGGCGCTTCCTTGATGTTCTTCAAGGTCTTCGACGCGAAGGACGCTGCTGGAATGCTGCCCGAAAGGGCGGTCATGGCATCGTTGCCGAGGACTAGGCCCACCGGTCGCCTCGGCAGCTCCTCGAGCAGCAGCGATGGGACCGGGGTCCAAAGCACTTCCGCCGAAGCTTCGCGACTCCGGAGACGAGCGATGATAGCTATGAGCCCCTCGAGCTGCGCTGAGCCGGGCCGGGCGCCAAAGCTACCAGCCAATGCGATCCGATGGGGTTGGCGCTGGTGCTGGCGCCACCGCTGATGATGGCGCCTCAATGGAGGCTTATGAGTAGGCGCTTCCTTAGGATTAGCACCTTTATTTCCTGCAAAGAATCAAGTAGCACCCTGGGGTATGTAAGGCGCTGGCCATGTTTTTGTGAATATTATGTCCTTATGATGAATTAGTGCGAGATGCTCGTTCTATCCCAGCTCAGCTCCCCTTTCTTTCCTCACGAGGGCTTGGTGCTCTCACGACAGTCCCGTCCCTGTGTAGGCTTCACCGCCGCCGGTATGATGTGTCGCGATGCCATGGGTCAAGGCCAGGAGGTGAGCAGCCCGAGGTCCAGTAAGAGCCCCTGACTCGCGATGCTCAGGAGGTCCCCTTTAGCGCTCAAGCAGCCTCTGCTAGGCAAGAAAGGTAGGCATCTTTGCCGTGACAGAGCAGCAGTAGGCGAGGGTTTTAGCGCTGAGGCAGATCAGTTTTTGGCGTGACTTATCTTGTGAGTTTGGAGCGGCGTTCGATGAGGTGCCGTGTCAGCGTGACGGCAACTGCGGTGTTGCTGGGTCGGGACCTCGCGAGCTTTTTCCCTGTCCCCCGCGCTTTCCTTAATGCTCTACGTCCTCAGGTCCCGGCCCTCGAGCGAGCTAAGCCGCCGCTGGTATGACAGGTCGTGATGCCGTGGGTCAAGGCCAGGGGGTGAGGGCTGGAGAGCCAGTAAGAGCCCGTGAGTCGCGATGCTCAGGCACCCCCCCTTTTAACGTGCAAGGGGATCGCGCCGGAGAGGAGGAGAGAAGGCCCGTGAGGCCGCCAGCGTTAGTCCTGGAGCAAGCCCTGCATACCAATCACGAGGGGAAACAAGGTTCGTCATTACGGTTGCCAGCCAACCATTGGTCGCTCCGAGGGAGTGATCGGGGGCACTGAGGGCCTGGTGAGGTGGCGCTTGGCGGGCTGCCGCGCCGAGCTCAGCCACTCAGATTTATCAAGCAGGTGGACGGACCTGCGCCAAGCACCGTGACGGAGCGAGCGGCTCCAAAGGTAGGTGTCAATCGAACAGGCGATTAGGTCAAGCATGTTATGTACGAACAAGCAAATCCATCTAGATAGGTGCGGAGAAAGCATATGCCACTGGGTCTGGCCCGAGCAGCTTGGGGATAATGCAGCCCGAGGGGCGCCCCCAACAAGGTAAGTAAAGAACATAAGCAAAACAGATACATGCCGCAGGGACGGACCCACGCAGCCTGGGAATGATGGAGCCCGAGGGGCGCTCTCAGCTGAAGCCGAAACTTGGAAAGGTGTCACCTAATATGGTCGGGGATGGCGGGGTCTTGAGGTAGCGGATGACGCGTGACGAGGACGCCGGCCCTCACGAGCCCTCCGGACCGGGAGCCTCGGGAGGCTCCGAGGGTACGGGGGGTTCCTCGAGAGCCATCTCCATCTCCGCCAGGACCCCGCGCTGCTTGACCTCCTGAGCCTCCAGAGCGCCCCTCAGCAGGCGCTGATGGGCGGCAGCCGTGTTCGGCAGGCCGAAAGGCATGCAAACTTAGCTGTGAGGTGGACCCTCGCAACGCCCCGCGCATGAGGGCCAGAGGCGCTCTTGAGACGCGGCTCGGTTGAGCCCTGGTATGTCGATGCAGATCCGCAGCCCAGCATCCTCGCCTGGATGCGGGGCCACGGCGGGCAAGCGGCGACAACCGCGCATGACTCTTGACTCCTGTAGCTCCTGGGTGCTCCTCGCGATGAACTCCTGAGGGTTTGGCCCTCCTTGCTTCGCTCCTTCCTGAGGGAAACGTGCCTTGAAGCACGCCTCCAAGTGGTGCCCGAGCGCCTCCCTCGTGACTCCGGCTAGGTCGGTGGCTCGCCATGAAAGAGCCCCCAAGCTCTGCTTGAGGATGGCACCGGGCGCGCCTTCCTCTGCGTCAGAGGGTGGCGCCCCTTGAATGGGCTCAGGTCCTGTTGCCATGCCTCCGAAGGTGCCTACCCCATGAGGGCTTGAACCAGGTGAAGCCTTCTTCTTCTTGGGGATTGCCTCAGGAAGTATCCCGCTCCTGCGATCTGGGTCTTCGATTGCTGCGGCTTGGAAGGCGCGCTCAAGAGAGCACACTGCATCCCTTTCCTCACAAGGCACTGTGATGATTCCCCTGCTTCCTGGCATCTTGAGGACATTGTAGCCATGGTGAGTCACTAGCATGAACTTGGCCAAAGCTGGGTACCCGAGGATGGCATTGTACGGCAGACGGATGTGGGCGACGTCGAAGTCGATGAGCTCGGTGCGGTAGTTGTTGTGCTGTCTGAAGGTGAAAGGAAGGCGGACTTGCCCTATCGGGACGGTGGAACCATCGGTGACTCCGGAGAAAGGCTTGGTCGGCTGAAGCTGATCGTATGGCACTTGGAGATCGTTGAATGTCTTGACAGATAGGACGTTGAGCCCTGCTCCACCGTCGATGAGGGTCCTGGTGACTTGCACGTTGCTGATGATTGATGAGTAAAGCATGGGGAGGACTCCGGCCGTTGCCGCGCACTTGAACTAATCCGCTGAACTGAATGTGATAGCGCACGACGACCACCTGAGAGGGCATGTGGCCTCTGGCTTGGGGAGGACTGCATTCACGTCGCGAGCAAACTGCTTGAAGATGCGCTGAGAGGCTAGGGCCTGAGCGCCACCCAGGATGCAAGCGATCGTGCGCGGCTCCTGGAAGCCCCCAGCCCCCTCGTCCCGATGATTGTCTTCGTACCTCCTTGGCGGCTGCGGCAAAGGTGGGAGCCCTGCATTGCCTTGAGGGCGATCCTCGCGAGGTTGGTCCCTCCAACCTCCCTCGCGAGGCTGGTCCTGCCAGCGGTCCTCGCGAGGTCTGTCACGCCATCCCTGGCGAGGGCCATGGTCTTCCCAACATCCTGTGCCTCTTCCTCCTCCTCGGCCGTAGCCTCGATCACTACGGTCGGGGCGTCGGCCGATTCGCCCTTCTCGCACGGCCCTGAGCTCTTGGCATTCGTTGGTGTTGTGGGTGTGAAGATCGTGGTACACGTAGTACCGGCTGCCCTTGGAAGACTCGGGTTGATCCCTGCCTCGCTTGGTGTCTGGTTCTGCCGCGAGCACCGCAGCCCCCTTGCAATTCACGCCCTGGCCTTGGGCTTCTTCTTCGATCGGCACTGGAAGCTCGAGGAGGAGAGGCGCCTTCCTCAGCCCCGGCGATTTGGTCGCCAAGTTGAACAGCTCCAGAGATGTGCGAGGTCTTCATGCATCGCCAGCTCCTCCTTCATCTTGACGCCACGCACACCATCGGAGAAGGCTGAGATGATGGCCTCCTCACCACATTGGGAATCTTGAGGCGGCGTTGTTGAAGCGCTGATGTACTTCTCGCAGGTCTCTCCTGGCTGCTGCTTGATGCGCGATGTCGCCACGGCAGGAGGCCGGTCGCGAGTGCCTTGGAAGTTGGCGATGAAGCGGGTGCGCATCTCGTTCCAGGAGGAGATCGAGCTGGGAGGCATGTTCAGGAGCCAAGTTCGGGCTCCGTCCTTCAGCGCCACGGGGAACCAATTCACCATGACCTTTTCGTCCCCGTTGGTGGCTTCGATGCCCAGCTCGTAGAGATGAAGGAACTCCGCAGGATCGGCGGTGCCGTCGTAGCCAGGAGGCAGATCTGGCTTGAACTTGTCGGGCCATGCGATGCTGCGTAGCTCGGTGGTGAAGGTGCGGGAGCTTGCAGTGGCCACCGGAGCTCTCTGATGATGCGGAGCTTGCTCTTGTGGGTTCCCGCGCACTGCTGCTTGGAGCAGCGCGGGGTCTTGAAGCGGTGGCGCTGGAGCGTGGTCGCGGCGCTCCGGTGCTGGGAGCACGCGAGCACCTTCTTGGGGACGAGGGATCTCCTGGCAGCTTCTTTCTTGGTGCGCGGGCGCCGGGCGCGGAGGGTCTTGGCCCGGGGCCACGCGCCTTGGAGCCAGGGCGCCTTCTTGGGAAGGAGGTGGTGGGGACACCTCCGGCTCCCTGCCTCCCGCGCGTGGTGCGGGGCGAGGCAGTGAAAGGGACGGTGCGGGGGAGCCCCCTGAGGCGCGGACGAGCTCGGCGACGCGGTCGAGTCACTCCTTGTAGGCGTCGTCGACGGGGCGGTAGCGCAGGAGCTCGTTTGCCGCGATGAGCGCGGCTCGGGCCTCCATGGGAGCGTGGAGTGCGTGCAACGAAGAACCAGTAGTGGCGAGCGAAGGAGTGGCGGTGCGGTCGTCTCGCCTCACGGATGGATGCTGGGACGAGGCCTGCTGCTCGTTCCTCGCCGGGTCGGTGGTGGCGCTAGCGGCAAAGCGACGGGAACGACGGGTGTCCGCAGCGCGAAGCTCGGCGAAGGCCGCCATGGACACGACGGAAGATCACACACGACCAACGGAAGAGAGATTCCGCGCACTTTACCGGGCGCGCTTAAATGTCGGATTTCGGTTCCAGCAGACCCTTGAGGTTCAACACTGGGTGCGCGCGAGATCTTTCCCCTACCAGCTCATGCGTGCATGGATTAAGAGGGATCTAAACTACCAACGATGAACAACACAGTAGACACGAGGTTTATATCTGGTTCGGGCCACCGCTAGGTGTAATACCCTACTCCAGTGTGTGATGTGGTGGATTGCCTCAGGGGCTGATGAAGAACAGTACAAAGGAAGAACAACCTCGCGAGGGGCTGTTCTTGAGCTGGTGCGATGAACTGCTTGGGTGAGTTCGATCGCCTCTTTCTCTCACTCTGCTAGGGCTCTATCAGATCGATCGTCTCCTCTCTGTGGTGGCTAGTCCTATTTATAGAGGGAGGCCCTGGGCCTCTTCCCAAATAATGAGCGGGAAGGGCGCCAACAATTGGCCATTTTGAAGGGGAACATCTAGTACACTTATCCTGACTAAAGTTGGTCTTCGGCTGCCAAAGACTCTGACGGTGACGCTGTCCTGGGCTCCACGATGACCTCCTTCCTGCCGTTCTGCTGGTCTTGGTCTTGTTGCACCGAAGCGGTAACCTTTGCCTGATGCCTTGGCCTGTGCTTGCCTCCTTTGCACCAGAGGGGAAATGAGGACATCACAAGGCAGGCGCGCCTCACCGCTTTGATCGTCATGGCTTGCGTCACAGGGCACCCTCGGGAGGTACCCTGCCTTGATCTCTCTGCCTCCTCGCGAGCCTGCCTGACGAGGCTGCTCCTGAGGGGGGGAGGGGTCCTTGTCATCCGCCCCGCGAGGCTTGGCCCCTCGCGAGGGTATTGAGCTTGAGCTAATGAAGCTGGGCCATGCTGGGCCCCCATTTGAGCCATGACGCAGGTCGCAGGCAGGCAAGTCTGGGGACCCCCGTTCCCAGACCGCCGACAAGAGATGTTCGCCATTGAAAACTACTCCATCTCACATGATGATCGGACATGGTTTAGTTCATATGGATCACGTGATCATTTAGACGACTCGAGGGATGTCTATCTAAGTGGGAGTTCTTAAGTAATATGAGTAATTGAACTTAATTTATCAAGAACTTAGTCCTGATAGTTTTTGCATATCTATGTTGTAGATCAATGGCCCGTGCTACCGTCCCCTTGAATTTTAATGCGTTCCTAGAGAAAGCTAAGTTGAAAGATGATGGTAGCAACTACATGGACTAGGTCCGTAACTTGAGGATTATCCTCATTTCTGCATAGAAGAATTATGTCCTTGATGCACCGCCAGGTGAAAAGCCCCCTCCCGCTAATGTAGACGCTTTGAACGTCTGGCAGACGCGGTCTGGTGACTACTATATAGTTTAGTGTGCCATGCTCTACGACTTAGAATTAGGAATTCAAAGACGTTTTGAACATCATGGACCATATGAGATGTTCCAGGAGTTGAAGTTAATATTTCAAGAAAATGCTCGAGTTGAGAGATATGAAGTCTCCAACAAGTTCTATAGCTGCAAGATGGAGGAGAACAATTCTGTCAGTGAACACATACTCAAAATGTCTGGGTACCATAACCACTTGACTCAGCTGGGAGTTAATCTTCCGAATGATAGTGTTATTGACAGAGTACTTCAATCACTACCACCAAGCTACAAAGGCTTCATGATGAAATATAATATGCAAGGGATGGATAAGACAATTACCGACCTCTTTGCTATGTCAAAGTTGCGGAGGTAGAAATCAAGAAAGAACATCAAGTGTTGATGGTTAACAAGACCACTAGTTTCAAGAAAAAGGGTAAGGGAAAGAAGGGGAACTTCAAGAAGAATGGCAAGCAAGTTGTCACTCCCATGAAGAAGCCCAAGTCTGGACCCAAGCCTGAAACTGAGTGCTTCTACTGCAAAGGGACTGGTCGCTGGAAGCGGAACTGCCCTAAGTATTTGGTGGATAAGAAGGATGGCAAAGTGAACAAAGGTATATTTGATATACATGTTATTGATGTGTACCTTACTAATGCTCATAGTAGCGCCTGGGTATTTGATATTGGTTCTGTTGCTCATATTTGCAACTCAAAACAGGGGCTATGATTAAACGAAGATTGGCTAAGGACGAGGTGACGATGCGTGTCGGGAATGGTTCCAAGGTCGATGTGATCGCCATCGGCATTCTACCTCTACATCTTCCTTAGGGATTAGAATTGAACATAAATAAATGTTATTTGGTGTTTGCGTTGAGCATTAATATGATTAGATCATGTTCATTGCAATACAGTTATTGATACGTCCGTTTTGCATCATGCTTTTATATCGATATTTATTGCATTATGGGTTGTTATTACACGTTATGTCATAATACTTATGCCTATTCTCTCTTATTTTACAAGGTTTACATGAAGAGGGAGAATGTCGGTAGCTGGAATTCTGGGCTGGAAAAGGAGCAAATATTAGAGACCTATTCTGCACAACTCCAAAAGTCCTGAAACTCCATGGAAGTTATTTTCGGAAATAATACTTCCATTATAGGCTACAGATTTGAGGATCCCGGAGACTCGATCATCCTTCTACGATGGTGAGCCTATGCCTTGGAAGATGGACGACAAGCCCACATCATCAACAACTCCACCACCTTCTCCACCAGCAAAGGAGAAATAATCACATGGGTATGGGCACTCCCCTTGGCAACTGCCAAGCTTGGGGGAGTTGCCCCGGTATCATATCACCATCACACTCCTATCTTTACCATTTTTCTTAGTTCGGTCCTTTTAGTAATATCTTGATTTAGTAGAATAAAGTTTTACTATGATTTAGTTTTGAGTTTTGCTTTATGATCCCTCTATGTAATCGAGTCCGTGAGCTATATATAATAAAGATCAGTGTTGAGTCAAGGGCTTGATTTTCTTGCTATGATCTTGAGGAATAAAAGAAAGAAAGAATAAGAAAGAAATAAAAAGTAACGAAGAGATCATATTGATCTTATGGAGAGTAATGACTTCACATAGAAAGAGTATGATGATTAAAAGTTGTTGAGAGTTGACAAACATAGTCTTGGTCATTGTTGCAATTAACAAGAAGTAATAAAGAAAGAGAGGTTTCACATATAAATATACTATCTTGGACATCTTTTATGATTGTGAGCACTCATTAAATATGACATGCTAAAGAGTTGATGTTGGACAAGGAAGACAACGTAATGGGTCATGTTTTCTAATATCTGAAATAAAGTATATTGTCATGGATCGTCCAACATGTTGAGCTTGCCTTTCCTTCTTATGCTAGCAAAATTCTTTGCACCAAGTAGAGATGCTACTTGTGCTTCCAAATACCCTTAAACCCAGTTTTGCCATGAGAGTCCACCATATCTACCTATGGATTGAGTAAGATCCTTCAAGTAAGTTGTCATTGGTGCATACAATAAAAATTGCTCTCTAAATATGTATGACTTATTAGTTTGGAGAAAATAAGCTTTATACGATCTTGTGATGTGGAAGAAATAAAAGCGACATACTGCATAATAAAGGTCCACATCACAAGTGGCAATATAAAGTGACGTTATTTTGCATTAAGATTTCGTGCATCCAACCATGAAAGCGCATGACAACCTCTGCTTCCCTCTGCGAAGGGCCTATCTTTTACTTTTATTTTTTACCCTTATGCAAGAGTCATGGTGATCTTCACCTTTCCCTTTTACATTTTATCCTTTGGCAAGCGCCTTTGTGTTGAAAGATCTCGATATATATATATATATATATATATATATATATATATATATATATATATATATATATATATATATATATATATATATAATTGGATGTAAGTTAGCATGAACTATTATTGTTGACATTACCCTTGAGGTAAAAGGTTGGGAGGCGAACCTATAAGCCCCTATCTTTCTCTGTGTTCGATTAAAACTCCATAACCACAAGTATTGTGTGAGTGTTAGCAATTGTGAAAGTGAAAGTGCAACTATCCCTAGGTGGTTTTGGTAATTCATAACAACATATAGCTCATTGAGATAATGCTATTCCAAGACAAATATTTCAGGAAAGCTCAATGAATGGCATGGCATGGATGATGAAAGTGGATCCCTCAAAATATTAAGGACAAAGGATTGGCTCAAGCTCAAAAGCTCAAGACTCTACATTTTACATTTTAGTGATCCAAGATCACATTGAGTCTATAGGAAAAGCCAATACTATCAAGGAGGGATGAGGTGTTGCTTAATGAGCCTCTTGCTTCATGTGCTTAGTGATATGCTCCAAAACCCTCCACTACTTTCTCACATCCACATATGACCTAAACATAAAGTCAAACTCGGCCCTACCGATTCTTTCTATCCGGCGCCACCGAGTTGAAATGTCATAGCCACTGCCACAAACCCTAGGCAAATCGGTCTCGCCGATAGGGATCTCGGCCTCACCAAGATGGGATTGTAATCTGTTTGTTTCCCTTCGTAACGTTTCGGTCTAATCGAAGTGAGTGATCGGTCCCACCGAGATTGCCATGTAAACTCTCTATTTCCCTTTCGTAACTTTTCGGTCTCACTGAAAGAGCGAATCGGTCCCACCGAGTTTACCTGACCAACTCTCTGGTTAGCTAATTACCAAATTCGTCTCACCGAGTTTGTGTAATCGGTCTCAACGAGATTACGTTATGCCCTAACCCTAATCATATCGGTCCTACCGAGTTGCATGTCAGTCCCACCGAAAACCCTAACGGTCACTAGGTTTACTAAATCGGTCCGACCGAGTTTGATGATTCGGTCCCACCGAGTTTGGTAAATTGTGTGTAACGATTATATTTTGTGTGGAGGCTATATATACCCCTCCACCTCCTCTTCATTCGTGGAGAGAGCCATCAGAACAAACCTACACTTCCAACTTACCAGTTCTGAGAGAGAACCACCTACTCATGTGTTGAGGCCAAGATATTCCATTCCAACCACAAGAATCTTGATCTCTATCCTTCTCCAAGTTGCTTTCCACTCAAATCTTCTTTCCACCAAATCCAAATCCTGTGAGAGAGAGTTGAGTGTTGGGGAGACTATCATTTGAAGCACAAGAGCAAGGAGTTCATCATCAACACACCATTTGTTACTTTTTGGAGATTGGTGTCTCCTAGATTGGCTAGGTGTCACTTGGGAGCCTCCGATAAGATTGTGGGGTTGAACCAATGAGTTTGTAAGGGCAAGGAGATCGCCTACTTCGTGAAGATCTACCGCTAGTGAGGCAAGTCCTTCGTGGGCGACGGCCATGGTGGGATAGACAAGGTTGCTTCTTCATGGACCCTTCGTGGGTGGAGCCCTCCGTGGACTCAGCAGAATCTGTACCCTTCGTGGGTTGAAGTCTCCATCAACGTGGATGTACGATAGCACCACCTATCGAAACCACGACAAAAACATCCGTGTCTCCAATTGCGTTTGATTTCCCCAAACCCTTCCCTTTACATTCTTGCAAGTTGCATGGTTTAATTTCCACTGCCTATATACTCTTTGCATGCTTGCTTGAACTGCGTGAAGATTGTTTGACTTGCTCAAAGATAGCTAAAATCTGCCAAAGTCTAACATTGGGAAAAGGTTAAGTTTTTAATTGGTCAAGTAGTCTAATCACCCCCCCTCTAGACATACTTCAAGGTCCTACAAGTGGTATCAGAGCTTTGGTCTCCATTTGCTTTGATTTCCATAGCTTTTGGTGGTCATAGCCTTGGTTTCACAACCTAGGAGAGTATGGCGTCTAGCAAGGGAAATTATCACCGTAGAGGTCCTTACTTGATGGCACTAATTTTGCTAGTTGGAAGCATAAGATGAAAATGCATATTCTCGGACATAACCCCCTGCTTGGGCTATTGTGTGTATTGGTTTGCAAGGTGAATTCTTTGATGGGAGAGAACCGAACCGTGAAGCTAGCACGGAAGAGTTGAAGATGCTGCAATACAACGCTCAAGCTTGTGATATCCTCTTCAATGGCTTGTGCCCCGAAGAATTCAACAAAATCAGCCGTCTTGAGAATGCAAAGGAAATTTGGGATACTTTGATTGATATGCATGAAGGTACCGGCTCCGTCAAGGAATCCAAGTTGGATGTGCTCCAAAGTCAGCTTGACAAGTTCAAAATGAAGGATGGTGAAGGTGTCGCTGAAATGTACTCTAGGCTTGCCCTTATCACAAATGAGATTGCCGGCTTAGGAAGTGAAGAGATGACCGACAGATTCATCATCAAGAAGATCCTAAGAGCATTGCATGGAAAGTATGATACCATGTGCACATTGATCCAAATGATGCCAAATTAGAAAGATCTCAAGCCAACGGAAGTCATTGGAAGAATTGTTGCTCATGAGATGTCACTCAAGGATAAGGAGGAACTTCACAACAAGTCAAGTGGTGCTTACAAAGCCTCATGTGAAGCCCCCACATCATCAAGTGAGAAACAAACCTTCAATGAAGAATTGAGCTTAATGGTGAAGAACTTCAACAAATTCTACAAGAGTAGAAGCAAAGAAAGAAGCTCTAAGTCAAGGTCCTACAATGACAAAAGATCTTCTAGTCGAGAGCGAAATTGCTACAATTGTGGGAGACCCGGACACTATTCCAATGAGTGTACGACACCCTACAAATGAAGAGAAGATTCTCCTAAGAGAAGAAGTAGAAGAGAAGAATCACCACCAAGAGAGAGAAGGAGTAGAGATGATCGTTATGAACGAAGACCCTCACGAAGAAGCAAGGATTCGGAAAGGAAGGACAAGTCATCAAAGAGCTACACAAAACGAAGACATCAAGCTCATGTTGGTGAATGGGTATCCGGCTCCGACTCCGACAATCACTCCGAGAGAAGCTATCACTCCGACTCCGAATACACTCAAGATGAAGGTGTTGTCGGTTTAGCACTTGTGTCAACCGACTCCTACGATATATTTGAATCACCAAATGAAGGAATTGGAAGATGCTTCATGGCCAAAGGTCCTAAGGTAACACACCCCGAAAATGTTGATTTTAATAGTGATGAAGATGACTTGTTAGGTGATGATGATTTACTTATTGACAACTCTAGTGATGAATACTATGATGAAACGTCAATTAATCATGCTAATCAAGATGAAACGAATGACAATGATAAGGAGAAGATTGAGCATCTAACTAAAGAACTAAACACTCTTAAGTTAGCTCATGAAACTATCTTCAAAGATCATCGAGAACTTTTAAGGGCTCATGAGAAGTTACGCTTTGAAAAGCTCAATCTTGAGCAAGAGCATGAGTTCCTAAAAGCAATCAATGATGATCTCCGTAAGAAAAGTTCTTCTTATATTGCCAAGCGTTTACTCTTATCAACTTACATGCCTCAAGTCAAGTCTAGTAACAAGAACAAGAAAGATTCTTCTTCTAGTAGTAATGTCGGAGTAAATGACCACGGGTAGCCTAGCCGGCTCCCCCTGGGGCTTCTGAAAAAATTACAAGCCAATCAAGCCAATCAAGCCATCCAACACCCAAGACATTGGGCCGCCTTCCCCCGCCAGGCTGTCATCCATGCCGGCTGACAGGAGGCGGCCCGGCCCCAAGATCCATAGAAGAAAGCCACGGGAGGGCCGGCTTCCAAGGAGCCGGCTACCAGATGGCCGACTCCACGTAGACGGCCACTAGAATGCCGACTCCTAGGAGCCGGCCACCCCGCAGGCGGCCAAGGCCGCACCCTCAGAATCTGCACCCACATAACGGCGATGAGACGGGCGTACTACAGTAAGCCTGCCACCCCGCATCCCGGAGCGCAGCGAGGCTGATCGCGCCGTCTGGGGCAGCCATCACCCGTCCGGGCGCTGCATCAAGCCATGTTGACTATGGCGTCACCCACGACAGGCTGTCTGTACCACCCGCAGGCGGCGGGTCCCTCCAGTCAGAGAGATGCCCGAAGGTGGCTCGGCCTCCCCCAAGTGGGCCCGAGATATGGCTGGCTCCCCATAGCCGGCTTGTTCCCTCCCTCGAAGGAAGCGCCTCAACAAGGAGACAAGACGAAGTGAGGCTACAGTGATCGCCGCCAAGGCGGCAGCACTGTAGCCACGCTTACCCCGACAAAGCCCTCGTCGTCAGGATTGAGGCAACAGTAACCAGCCCCCGACAAAGCCCTCAACGGTGGGGCCAGCGTGTCGACCAGGAAGCCGGCAGCCGGCGGGGCCCACTAGTCGGTGGGCCCCAGCGGCCGGCGGGGAAGCCAGCGGATGAAGACACTGGCGGCTAGGGCCCACACCTAGCCGGATTACCATTGTACCCCTGGGGGGTAGACCTATGTAGACCCCCCGGGGCACCCATGCAAAGGGTTGGACTCTGATAGTTTTAGACACCACATAGAGGGAAGAGGAGAGCTAGCCGTGCCCTTCTTCTTCTTCACCCCGAACAGCTCAAGGAGCCTCTTGTAGCCCTTGTTCATCTAGTAGTCATGCGGAGACCCCGCAGAGCAGCAGTAGGGGTGTTATCTCCACGGAGAGCCCCGAAGCTAGGTAAGATTCGCCGGCATGCATGTCTTCGCCTCATCCCGTTTCCAGGCACCGGCGACGCCTTATTGGCTCCCACTATGATTAGCCACCCGTTGGCATATGTCAAACCTACCACCCGACATTTGGCGCCCACCATGGGGCCAGGTGCACCGTCGTCCGGAGACCTGTTCTGGACGGGAACCCTCTTCCTCCCCCGCGAGCATAGCCAGCCCGGCACGCCCGATGGCGCTTGCCCGACAAGGCTGCAGCAAGTCGTCGGCGACGCTCGCTGGTGAGCTGCCTCGCCGACCTTCTTGTCAAAACTCGCATCTCCGACGAGCCCGCATCCGACGCGGGCACCAGCTGCCTCGAGAGCCATCTCGTCAGCCTCCTCGACCAACTCCACGTCTCTAGCGAGCCCGCTGTGGACTTGGAGTAGGTTGGCTCCACTGACCCGATGCTTGTCGACTCCGACACGACATCGCTCGACGCCTTCCCCACCAACGTCGTCATCTTCGACGACCCGCTTCCCCAAGCCGACGGCTGCGGCAGCGCCATCACCGAGGTGCTGGTCATCAGCCACGGCGGCCCCTTGGGCGAGAACGCCCACGACGCATAGCAAAGACCGCACGACCCATCCGCCCTCTCTCCGACTGACGCTGACGCCGAGGCGCTGGAGGCACGCCGCCTCGCCCTCCACGCGGATGGCCGGAGGATAGCTTCCCTGAGACGCCTCGCCGAGGCCCACCAGCGTGAAGTCGACCGCGCCGCCTTCGGCACGCCACCTCCCGAAGGGCCGAGCTGACTCGGCATTGTCAAGAAACGCGGCGCAGCCATCGCCGACATGCTGGGCGTGGACCACCCCGTCTACGCCACGCCCCTTGAGAACCTGCGTGCCACCCAGGCGGTCGTAGAAGAGCTAAACGGGCTAGGGCCCGACGAGCTTCCCTACATGGCAAGACGATTCAGCAACTATTCGCGCGAGCGCAGAGCGGCAAGAAGATAGCGCCGTGCCGAAAGCCTTCCCGCGCCAGAGCACGCGGCGCAGCGTCACGACGCCGACTACGGGCAACGCCACGACGCAAGAAAAGGAGCCGCTGCCGCCGCAGCCAGACCGGATCTCCATCGAGCGCGACGCCAAGGTCACCTCGAGCCGTGGAACGGCGAGGCAACCTGCCCTCCTCCACCTCGGGAAAGATATCCCACCCGCCACTGTCACGCGATCCGACTCTCGCGGCCGACTTGGCTTGCCGCAAGGAGTCGGTGAAATAACGCCCGCCACCGGATCGACCGCCGGCGCGATCCTCATGTTGGAAGAAGAAGACGATGTCGGGCCGCCTTTGCTTCGCCCCGCATCTCGCGACGAGCCCTTCCCAAAGGGTTCTCGCCCCAGAGATACGCCAAGTACAACGGCTCCGTGAAGCCGGAGGATTGGCTGATCGACTACTCGACCGCCTTCAGCATTGCAAACGGCAACAGGCGCGTTGCCGTGAAATATGTGCCCCACATGCTCCAGGGCACGGCGCGAACCTGGCTCAATAGCCTCAAGCCGTACAGCATCAACAGCTGGCTAGAATTCACCGAAGCCTTCATCCGCAACTTCACAAGCACATACAAGCGGGCCCCCAAGCCCAGGCAACTCTCCTTGTGCGTATAAGGGCCCACCGAGTCGACCCGCGACTACCTCACGCGTTGGGCCGAGCTCCGCAACTCCTGCGAGGGGGTGCACGAGGTTCAAGCGATAGAGTACTTCACCGCCGGGTGCCAAGAAGGCACCCTCCTCAAGCACAAGCTCCTCTGCGACGAGCTGACTACCCTCGACGAGCTACTCGTCATCGCCGACAAATATGCCACTGCCGACTCCTCAATGAAGACCGAGCTCCGTGTAGACGCCGCCGGGAAAGTAATCAACCCGGCTCCCAAAACATCGGCTGGCGACTCTAGCCGACGCCCGTACCAGCACGACAACAAGTGCAAGGGTCCAATGCCGCCTCCCACCACTCGGCAGGTGGCCACCGTCGAAGACGAGCAACCTGAAGAGCGGCCCACGCCCAAGAAGCCGAAGGGCGGCAGGCCGGCTTGGCAGCCGGCTTTCTCCTACGAGCAAGCCCTTGATGCCCCATGCAAGTTCCACAGGGGCGCGAAGCAGTCTAACCATACAACCCGGAAGTGCCACTGGCTCACCCGAATCACCAAGGGCGAAGGGCTGGTGCCGCCTCCGCCTGCTGGACAGCCGCCTCCGGCTCCCCAACAGCCGGCCGCTCGACCAGCAGTCGAAACCATCCAAGACGAGTTCCCCAAGGAGCACGCCGCCTATGTCGTTTTCACGAGCCAGCCCGAAGACTGGCGCAGCCGGGCGCCGACAAAGACCAAGAAGTCAATGCGGTTGCTTCCAACAACCCCAATTCATGCACCGGTCGAGAGGTTTATCACCGGAGCCGGGCCGACCACCCGAGGTGATGCTATCCCGGGCTCCTATGCCTTGGTTTTGAAGCGACTTAGCAGCAGACAGGCTTGTTGCCCGATTCTCCCGTGATACCGATAGACGGCGGAGCAGCATCAACATCCTGTACGGGATACCATGGAGAAGTTGAACATCAAGGCCAAACACCTCATGCCAAGCCGGACCGTGTTCCATGGCATTGTACCCGCCTGTCCTGTTCACCCATCGGCAAGATCAAGATAGATGTTCTCTTCGGAGACAAGGATCACTTCACGAGAAGCAATCTGGTTTGAAGTGGTGGACCTCGAGAGCCCTTACCATGCGCTACTTGGCCGCCCGCCTGCCAAGTTCATGGTTGTACCCTACTCGCCTATCTCAAGATGAAGATGTCGAGTACCAAAGGCATCATCACCATAGCCGCGACTACAAGAAGTCCTCCGAAAAGGCCAGCAGCCAAGAGCCGGGCCGGCCGAGTCCCTCATAGTCGCCGAAGAGAAGAAGATGTTGGACCGGGTCGTGGCCATGGCCGGCAAGCAGCCTGCCCTGTCCCCCGACCCCAAAGAGTGTGATTCCCAAGGTTCTTTCCAGCTGGCTAAGGAAACAAAGAAGATACCCCAGGACCCAGAGCACCCGGAAAGGTTTGCCGTCATCGTGGCAAACCTGGACAGTAAATAGGAAAGCGAGCTCGTCGATTTCCTCCGTGAGAATTGGGACATCTTCGCATGGTCCCCCAAGGACATGCCGGATGTTCCGAAGGATTTTGCCGAGCACAAGCTACACGTCCGATCAGACGCCAAGCCAGTCAAGCAGCCCCTCCGCCGAATGTCAGAGGAGAAGACAAGGATCGTAGGGGAAGAGATAGCCCGGCTCTTGGCAGCCGGCTTCATCATGGAAGTCTTCTTCCCAGAGTGGCTCGCCAACCCGGTCCTCGTGATGAAGAAGAATAACAAGTGGCGCATGTGTATAGATTACACGAGCCTCAACAAAGCCTGCCCTAAAGATCCCTTTGCCTTACCCAGGATTGATCAACTAATAGACTCCACAGCCGGATGCGAGCTGTTGAGTTTCTTGGATGCCTACTCGGGCTACCACCAGATAAAGCTGGACCCGGCCGACCGCCTGAAGACCGCCTTCATCACGCCATTCGGAGCTTTCTGCTACCTGACGATGATGTTCGGCTTGAGAAATGCCGGTGCCACCTTTCAGCGTTGTATGCAGAAATGCCTCCTCAAGCAACTCGGCAAAAATGCCCACGTGTATGTAGATGATGTCGTGGTGAAGACGGAGAGGCGCAACACTTTGCTAGAAGACCTCAAGGAAACCTTTGAGAACCTGCGCCGGTTCCAGATCAAGCTCAACCCCGAGAAATGCATGTTCGGAGTGCTAGCCGGCCAGCTCCTAGGCTTCCTGGTCTCCGAACGCGGCATTGAATGCAACCCTGTGAAGAGCAAGGCCATTGAGAGAATGGAGATTCCTACCAAGCTGTGTGACGTCCAGAAGTTTACCGGTGCCTGGCCTCCCTGAACCGCTTCATCAGCCGGCTGGGAGAAAAGGCTCTCCCCCTCTACCGACTCATGAAGAAGAGCACTCACTTTGAGTGGAACGACCAAGCCGACCAAGCCTTTCATGAGCTGAAGAAGATGCTTGCCACGCCACCTGTCTTGGCGGCACCGACTGAGAAAGAGCCCATGCTCCTTTATATCGCCGCCACCAACCGGGTGGTCAGCACCGTCATCGTGGTCCAACGCCCAGAAGAGGGTCGAGCTCAGCCGTCCGTAGGTCGGTCTACTACTTAAGCCGGCGCTATCCGCCAAGCGTAACTACCCGCATTACCAAAGATGTGCTACGGCGTACTTCGCCACCAAGAAGTCAAGCCCTACTTTTAAGAGCACTCCATCACGGTCGATGCACCGCCCGCCGCCGAGATCATAGGCGATCGGACGCCGTCGTCCGGTGGCAAATGGGCCATTGAGCTGGCCCCTACACGATCTTCTACCAGCCTCGCACCGCCATCAAGTCACAAGCATTGGCCGACTTCGCCGACCGGGCGAGACCAGTACACCGCCGCTCCCGACTCCACTCATTGGCGGATGCACTTTGACGGGTCCAAGATGCGCACCGGCTTGGGAGCCGGCATCATCCTCACCTCTCCCAAAGGCGACAAACTCAGATACACGCTGCAGATTCACTTCGCCGCCTCCAATAACGTGGCCGACTACGAGGCGCTCATACACGGACTCCGGCTAGCCAAGGAGCTCGGCATCCGCCGGATCCTGTGCTATGGCGACTCAGATTTAGTGGTCCAGCAGGTCATCCGCGATCGACGCCAAGGACGCAAACATGGCGAGCTATCGCTTTCCTCTCAAACAAATCAGCGGCTACTTTGAAGGATGCGAGTTCCTCAACGTGCCACGGGCCGACAACGAGCAAGCAGATGCCCTGGCATGGATAGGCTCAACCCGACAAGCCATACCAACCGGTGTCTCTCTCCAACGCCTCCTCAAGCCGTCTATCAAGCCGTCTCCAGAATCCGACTCCATCTTTGTGCCGCCTAACCCCGACACAGACGGATCCGGCTTGGGGAGCCAAGCAGGCGGCCCGGGGACTTTGATAGGCGGCTCGGGGACTGCCATGGTCGCACCCGGCCCGAGGACTTCAGAACCCGGCCCGGGAACTACGGTAGTCGGCCCGGGGACTGCTTCAACGCCCCAGGCGGCGGCCAGCTCCAGCTCTTCACCACCCAGCCCACCCGCCCTGGTTGCAGTAGCCGTGTTGACTATAGAAGAAGTCACACCTCCATCATGGGCTCATCCCATCCTCAACTTCCTGATAAACAGAGAACTGCCGGCTGACGAGATCGCGGCAAGACAAGTCCAACACCGAGCCGGCGCGTATACAATTGCCAACAGAGAGCTCGTCAGGCGCAGTGTCACTGGAGTCTTCCAGCGCTGCGTAGAGCCAGAGAAGGGCATAGCAATCCTCAAAGACATTCACCAAGGAGAATGCGGCCACCACGCAGCCTCAAGATCCCTCGTTGCCAAGGCTTTCCGCCATGGTTTCTTTTGGCCGACCGCCTTGGACGATGCCAAGGAGTTGGTCAAACACTGCAAAGGCTGCCAAGTCTTCAGCTCCAAGCAACATCTGCCGGCTTCAGAACTCAAGACCATCCCCCTCACCTGGCCTTTTGCCGTCTGGGGATTGGACATGGTGGGCCCATTCAAGACGGCGCGCGGCGGCATGACACACTTACTTGTCACCGTGGATAAATTCACCAAATGGATCGAAGCGAAACCGATCAAGAAGCTGAATGGGCCGACTGCAGTGACATTCATCGCGGACATCACAACTCGGTACTGCGTGCCACACAGCATCATCACCGACAACGGCACGAATTTTGCCAAGGGAGCATTGGCACAATTCTGCGCGACGCAGGGCATCCGACTGGACCTAGCGTCCGTTGCCCACCCGCAGTCAAACGGCCAAGTTGAGCGAGCTAACGGCCTCATCCTTTCCGCATCAAGCCCGGCTGGTCGTGGTTACCGAGCGCTCGCCGCTGTTGGCTCGACGAGCTGCGGTCGCCCTCTCGAGTCTGCGACTACCCCAAACAAGTCAACGGTTCACCTTTCTTCCTTGTATATGGCGCCGAGGCTGTCATCCCAACCGACATCGAGTTCGATTCGCCTCGGGTGACCATGTACACGGAAGCAGAGGCCAAAGAAGCACGAGAAGACGGCGTCGACCTGCTGGAAGAAAGCCGGTTGTTAGCCCTCGGCCAGTCTACCATCTACCAGCAGGGTTTGTGCCGCTACCATAGCCGGAAGGTCAAGCCAAGATCCTTTCAAGAGGGCGACCTTGTGCTCCGGCTGATCCAAATAACAGCCGGCCAGACAAGCTCGCCCCTTGGGAAGGTCCCTTCGTCGTCACCAGAGCATTGGGAAACGACTCCTACTACCTAATCGACGCACAGAAGCCGAAGGCACGAAAGAGAGATGACTCCGGCAAGGAGTCGGAACGACCATGGAATGCCAACCTCCTCCGAAGATTTTACAGTTAAAATGCAGTATGTATCACACTACCTTTTGTACTAAGTATGAGACAATGGGCCCCCCGAGGAGCACTCGGGGACTGCCACCTTTTATCTATGAATGACGAGTATCATGCCTATGATTTTGTCATTTCACCTTTTTTCGTCCGGCAGCGGGTTTGACTAGTCAGCCCGGGGACTGGCCGCCTCGAGTTATATTTAAGTTCCACCTGCAGTCAGACAAGTAGTGTGCCGGCACCCAGCCCTCTCTTGTCAAAAGCCGCAGCTCGAAGAACCGACTGTCCGGCTGGCAAGAGTCAAAGGCAGGAAAGGATGCCCACACGAAAAATGGCTAAGGACTAACGAACTTATATAACAAAAGCCGGCTTCCTCCCATTGCCGACCGGCTACCAGAATAGTCGGCCGGCCAGCTTCCATTCAACCCTGCCACAATCCAACAAAGCTCAAGTACTTGCCTTCCCACAAATAGCCAAGTTCCTCCCAGCCAAGATCGAGAAAATTGTTCGGCTAGGAAGGCAAAGAAGGAAACAGCCTAAAGATAAAAAGCAAACTCGAATGGAAGCCAAACACATGCATAATTATATTTACACAAAAGCCTTCAAAGGCCGGCATTCAACATAGTCTCAATACACCCCAAAGGGTGGAACATGCAGTTAATAAAATTTGTTCAAAGAGCAAAAGGTAAAAGCAAGAGCTCAGCAGGCAGGTCAAGCCAGTGAGCAACAAAGTAGTCGGGCAGGTCGGGCGGAGGCGGCAAGGCGGGCCGGAGGAGTGGCTTACTGGCGAAGTCTCGACCGGATCTTCACCTGGCAAAGGCGCGCTTCTGCTGTGCCTCATTGCTAGAGGCACGATCAGTGAAGCGGCTGGTCACTTCACCGTCTGGCGCGGCATCTTCGCCGCCCTCCTCCTCGCCGTTTTGACTTCATCGCTAGAAGCGATCTCCTCCGCCGAGTCCTCGCTTTGCTCGCGGGTTCAGCCCGAACCATTCCTCCGGCTGGGCGACTCATTGTCATTCACTTCAGGAGCAAAGACGCTGGTGTCGGTGTACTCGGCGATAGCCGAGGCGCGTTGGATGATAGCCGGACGCACCGCCACCAGCTCCTCGTCAGCCTCCTGCCTCCAAGTGCTCAGCTGGCACAGGTTCAACCCAGGATACCAGGCCCGGACGAACTCCAGCGCCCGCTCGGCGCCGGACCGAGCAGCGGAGGCCTTCCAGGCCTCAAAGCAGCCAACCGCAACCTCCAGCCAGCCGGCAATCCGACTGGGGGTACGGGGGATCACTTCGCCCGGCCAGAGAGCGGCCAAAACTTGCGCACCAGCACGCTGAAGACGGCGGAGCATGCGGTGAGCCGGCTGCAGCCGAGCCTGGATCGCCAAGAGCTGCTCCTCGAGTGTAAGGCTGACATCTTGCGCGATTGCAACCCCTGCTTGCCGGCGCGTCTCGCGGTGGGCCTCGATGGCTTGGCTGGCGGCGACGGAGTAGCCGGGGAAGTAGTCTGTGTAAAAAACAAGAAAACGTCACAAAACTCAGAAGATGATCAAGAGGGCAAGGAGCAAGCAAAGGAGTGAGAAGAGGAAGGCGGCCTACCGTCGATCAGATCCTCCACCCGCCCATAGCCTTCGCTCAGCGCTTGCCTTGCTTCGGCCCAGCCAGCCACCTCGGTCTCAAACTCGGCCTTAAGGGCGGCCTCGTTGTCCTGCGCCTTCTTCAGGGCCGCTTAGTGGCTCTCCTCCTGGTCGGCCAGCCTCTTGGCCAGGCGGTCGCGTTCCTGGGCCAAGGTGGCGATCTCAGCTTCCTTGGCGCGAAGAGCGGTCTGGGCCTCGCCTAGCTGCCCCCTCAAGTCGGCGTTAGCTCCTGCAAGCATGAAGAGAAAAGCAAAAAGCAGTAAGGGAACAGTCGTCTGGGAAGATCCGACCCGGCTGCTCAGCAGCCGGCCCGAATCTCGGGGACTACACCCAGTGGGTGCGCTGACGCGTCCCCACTTGAGATAGAAGAAACCAAGTTCTTACTCGGCTATTAAATGGATCGGCGGCCTTCTGGCTCAGCTCCTGGGCCTGGGAGTTGAAGGCGGCCGCGCGAAGATTGTGGTACTCCTGAAAATCAGATGGAGTGTGTATAAGAACAAGATTGCTATCAAGGCCTGCTAAGAAGTTTCAAACCGCTTTGCTTTCAAAGACCGACTTCAAACTCGGTATTACACCAGTGGGTGCGCTGACGCGCCCCCACGGAAGAAATCAAAGAAGAAATCGATCAAAGCCAGAAGACTCACCCGGACAACCGCGCGCGTAGCGAGGAACTCCTGGGTGTATCATTGCAGAAAGCCGGCATGAGCCTGAAGCCGGCGTCGGACCTCTTGTGCCACCCCGTTCAGCTCGGGCGTCCCGCCATTGGGCGTCCACTCACAGGTGCCGCCGCTGGCCGCCTCCAGGTCCTGTGCCGTCGAGCTGGCGCCTGCAGCCCTCTGCGGCTCCGGCATCGAGAACGCTTCTCCCACGCGTTGGCGAGGCACTGAATGAACCACGAGATCCGCCCCCGCCGCCGACTCGCCCCCGGCCGGCTGCCCAGGCGCCGCAGCAGGTCGGCCGCGTTGGCCCACTCCAGTCGGCGCCGACTGTGGCGCCTCCCCCAGGATCGTCACGTCGTCCTGCATCCTCTCCATCACCGGCTGGTCGCGGTCGGGTTCCTCCGACGGAGGTACGGGGACGTCAGGAGCCACGGCGCGAAGGGGAATGACGAGCTGCGGAGGCTGATTGCGCGAAGCCACCGCCTCCCTCTCCACGGCCACGGCCTCCGCCTGGGCCTTGGCCGCCGCGTCGGCCTGTGCCTCGTCCGACTTCTCCACCGCCTCCTGGGCGGCCCTCCGCTCTGCCGCTTCCCGCTCCTCCCGAGCCCCCCGTGCGTTCCGCTCTGTTGCCTCCATGAGGTCGGCGCGGGGGTCCACTCGGCGGGAGATCGAAGACCCTCCCGTCGGCGCGACTATGGAGGCGGCGTCAACCCGCACAAGGGAAAGCGGCGCCCTGTTCAACAAGCCAAGAAGACGGCTCAGATGAGCCTCAACTAAATAAGACAACAAAGATGCAAGACACACGACACTTACGCCGAAACCGCTTGTGGCTGCTTCACCACCTTGCGGAAGCGGGCCGCCTTCGCTGCCGCCTCGTCTCGCTTGGTTGCCGCCGTGGAGCTCTTGGGTTTCTTCGGCCGGCTGCCGAAGAGACCCGGCGCGGCCCGACGCTTCTGCGCGCCACCCCGAGCAGTTGGCGCGGCGGAAGGCCCCGCGCCATGGCGATCGGCCGCCGGCTGGCGGCGCAGGACGGCTTCGGCTTCGTCCTCCTCCGGCCAGTCCTCGAAGCCGGCCGTAAGGTCGAGGCCGCCTACCTCTCCGCCGGTTGCGACTACGGCATCGTCCATGGCGGCCGCCCCCAGATCCGGGTCGTCGGGGTCGTCCACGACGCGGTCGGCCGCGAACTGGCGCTCCAGGCGCCGGTCGAAGAAGAGGGCTCTGCCCAAAGACAAAGCCGGTTAGTCAAGAGTCGGCTATCGAACACGGCAACAAAAGAAGAAGAGAACAAAGAAAAACTCACCACAGGTGGCGGGTTGGCCCGAGAATATGGCGCCTTGTGATACTGCCACTCCATGGTGAGTTTGCAGTTGGAGATATAGTTCACCATGTAAGATACCTCGTCGCGAGGCATCTCCCTGGTGCTCAGCCGGCATGGGTCGAAGCGGCCGCTCATTTGGCATATCATGTGCGGCCGGCTCTGGAGCGGGAGCACCCAACGCTCCACGAAGGCGGCCACCAAGTCGGCCCCCACCAAGCCCTCCGACTGGACCATCACCCGGAGCCGGGTGACGGCGGCGTTCCCGGCCAAGGTAAGCGACCGGGCTCGGAAGGACCAAGACGCCGGCCTTGCAGGCGGCGGGCTGGCTACGTAAGCCGGCAGGTTGAGGTAGTCGCCTTGCGCAGCGACGTTCTTCACATAGAAGTACGACTGTTGCCAAAGCTTCATCAACTGGATCAGCGGGATAGGTGGAAAAGGGTTGTTGTCGGTCGTCCTCCTCTTGGCGATGAAGGCGCCGCAGGGGGCGGGCACGCCCGCAGAGACAGTGCCGAGCTTGCACTGGAAGAACTCCCCCCAGAGCTCGAGGGTGGGGAGGACGCCAAGAAAACCTTCGCACAGAGTGACGAAGGCCGACAACAGCATCACCGTGTTGGGGGTGATGTGATGCGACTGAAGATGATAGAAGTCTAGGAACGAGCGGAAGAACCCGCTCGCCGGCAGGCCGATGCCGCGCAGGCAGTGCGACCGGAAGATGACCCGCTCGCCCTCCTCCGGCGCCGGTGAAATCTCCGGCTCCGGCGCAAGGCGGGTCTTCACGAGGTCCTCGCTCGGCAACCGCCGCGACCGGCGGAGCCAATCAATGTGATCTTCATGGACGTTGGAGCCGTCCCACGAGCTCGACAACGCCATGGGAATGGACGGAAGGAAAGAGCCGCGGCGGCGGAGAGCACGGCCACGCGACGAAGGAACCGCGGCGAGCCAAGAAAACTCGCGGCGGAATGGCGCGGTGGCGAAGTGCGCTGCGGCGACGAAAGAGTGAGGAAGAAAGTAGAGGAAGGAGAGGAGCGAGGGCGAGCGTGCGAGCCCCTGCCGCTCCCCCTCCTCCCCCTACTTATAGGCTCGGGTGGCGGAGCCGAGGAGGCGAGGCGTGGGGGAACGTGGGATTAACTGCGCCCACTCCCCCCATGTCCCGCGTTTATGGCGCCCTAAAGGCGTGCTGTAACCGCCGCGAGAAGACGTGCGGACCATTTGGGCCGCAGAGAATCTGTGCGTGGGCCGAGGCGTAGGCTTGGTAGGCCCTGGCCTGCAGCGACGTCCTGTCGCGCGCGTGGGCTGGCAGGCTTTTCTGGCCACGCGGCACGCGAGTTGGCGCGCAGTCAGCAAGCCGGCTCACGTTTCTCCCTTTTTTTACAGAGCTCCCCGAAGACGGCGCACCCGTTCAAGGCCGGCTCCTAGCTGTCGGCTTCCCAGGATAGGAAGCTGATCGAGCTTCTCGTCCTCCCTTCAACCTCAAAGCCCAATCAGCTTCGGGGACTACTGTCGGAGTAAATGACCACGGGTAGCCTAGCCGGCTCCCCCTGGGGCTTCTGAAAAAATTACAGGCCAATCAAGCCAATCAAGCCATCCAACACCCAAGACGTTGGGCCGCCTTCCCCCGGCCGGCTGTCATCCATGCCGGCTGACAGGAGGCGGCCCGGCCCCAAGATCCATAGAAGAAAGCCATGGGAGGGCCGGCTTCCAAGGAGCCGGCTACCAGATGGCCGACTCCACGTAGCCGTCCACTAGAATGCCGACTCCCAGGAGCCGGCCACCCCGCAGGCGGCCAAGGCCGCACCCTCAGAATCTGCACCCACATAACGGCGATGAGACGGCGCGTGGCTACAGTAAAGCCTGCCACCCCCGCATCCCAGAGCGCGCGTGGCTACAAAGGCGCCCGTCGGGCAGCCATCACCCGTCCGTGGCAACATGTTGCCATGTTGATCGTGGCGTCACCCACGACAGTTGTCTGTACCACCCAGCGGCGGCGGGTCCCTCGATCGAGAGATGCCCGAAGGCGGCTCGGCCTCCCCCCAGTCGGCCCGAGATATGGCTGGCTCCCCATAGCCGGCTTGTTCCCTTCCTCGAAGGAAGCGCCTCAACAAGGAGACAAGATGAAGTGAGGCTACAGTGATCGCCGGCAAGGCGGCGGCACTGTAGCCACGCTTACCCCGACAAAGCCCTCGTCGTCAGGATTGAGGCAACAATAACCAGCCCCCGACAAAGCCCTCAACGGTGGGCCAGCCTGTCGACCAGGAAGCCGGCAGCCGGCGGGGCCCACTAGTCGGCGGGCCCAAAGCAGCCAAGCGAGAAGCCATGGATGAAGACACTGGCGGCTAGGGCCCACACCTAGCCGGATTACCATTGTACCCCTGGGGGGTAGACCTATATAAACCCCCCGGGGCACCCATGCAAAGGGTTGGACTCTGATAGTTTTAGACACCACATAGAGGGAAGAGGAGAGCTAGTTGTGCCCTTCTTCTTCTTCACCCCGAACAGCTCAAGGAGCCTCTTGTAGCCCTTGTTCATCTAGTAGTCATGCGGAGACCCCGCAGAGCAGCAGTAGGGGTGTTATCTCCACGGAGAGCCCCGAAGCTGGGTAAGATTCGCCGGCGTGCATGTCTTCGCCTCATCCCGTTTCCAGGCACTGGCGACGTCTTATTGGCTCCCACTATGATTAGCCACCCGTTGGCATATGTCGCACCTACCACCCGACAAGTAACAATAACAATGCTAAACCCAATATTGTTGCTTCTAGTAGTTCTGTTGATTCCACTAATGATTCTCTTAGCCAAGTTACACTTGAGCAAGAAAACAGCTTATTGAAGGGAATTATAGAGAAAGGTGTATACAAGAGCCTTGCCGGGAGTAAGCAATTTGAGGAAATTGTACGCAAGCAAGGAAGGCACCGGAAGAATCAAGGTGTTGGTTTTGAATGAAAGTTCAATGCCAATGGAGTTGAGTGGGAAGAAGATCAATACCCCAAGACGAAGTTTGTTCCTCAAAAAGAGAAGTATGATCCTACTTCCTTCAAGGGAACACAAGCACAAGATGATTTTCCACCACAAGACCACAACAACAAAGGCAAGGACAAGCTTCAAGAGGAGATTGATGCATTTTAAGAAGCACCTAAGGCCTTGGTCAAGTGGGTTCCCAAGACTACGTCAAGTTCTACTTCATCAAGCACAACTAGTACACCAAGGATTCCCATCAAGATGATGTGGATCCCGAAGAAGAAGAACTAGAGAGTTCTTGAGGGTGACTCCACCAACATTTTTCACTCATATCATTATGGCAAGGACAAGTGCAACCACCTTCCATATCTTGCACTAGTTCAAGGAGTCACAAACCCTCATGTTGGTAAGGCAAGGGACAAGGTAACCTAATGTTTTCATGGACATCATTTTGTGTGTGCATCACTCTATGTCTATGGATATTCTTGCTTGTTCCTTGTGGGACTAACCCGTGTAGGTATTGAAAGTGCAACTCACTCCAAAGGATTGCTCCAAAAGATCTACATCAACATTGAGCATCGACATCTTCAACACCTACATGAAGTCATCATCGACAAAACCCAAGGTTAGTTTATCCCTCTAACGGGGGATCTCACATCTAGGGGGAGCTTAACTCTAAGAATTGAGTCAAAGAAACTCTAATGATGTGAACACATAAATGCCTTATGTAAAAGTGGTAACCCCACTCGAGCTTAAACGATGAGTATGACCTACGATCAAATGTTCTCATTTGACTCATAAGTCAATATACTCATATATAGATGACCTAGTCATCGCCAATTGTTTGATAGATGCTAGAATTGGTTGTGCATGCTTTGTCACATATTTCATTTGTCATTTTATTGTGTGAGCATGTTGGATGCATATTTTACTCATTCGAGGACATCCACTTGTTGTTTTGATTGATTGGATTCTTTATCTTTGGCCAAGTGGATGGACAAGAATGCCTAAGAACCTTCTCTAGCTATCTATGCTATTCTCGTCTCAAACTCTATTCATGCTACATCACAAAATTTGATCAAGTCGATTCGAACCACTCGTGAGGAGCACTGAGTCCCCGATTCATCATAGACTTAAACTTCCAAAACTTCTTTGTGATTTTCGGTCTGACCGATTCCTCCATTTCGGTCATACCGAGATCACTAAGTCGATCTAGGTTTTCAATCTCGGTGCAACCGATTTGAACTTTGGTCACACCGAGTTGTCAGAATCATTATCAGTTATGCATCTCGGTGCCACCGAGTTGTTCCACTCGGTCACGCCGACAATGTTGGGCTATATATTCTCACGGGCAAATTTCGGAAAACTTTCTCCGAAACTCCTCGCCCGCGCATAGCTCGCTCTGCCTTCTAGGTCTACGGATCGTTGACTTCGTCGCCAGCCGCCTCCTGTCGCTGGTCTCCGCCGCCGTCAACGGAATTCTTCTCCGCCATTGCCGCTGTAGCGAGTTCACCACCGAACTAGGGTATGAACTCGATCACAGTGCTATCCTCGTCTGTTTCTCAGCACATTGTGTTCATAATGCATCTTGCCACGATCGAAACACTTCTATCCAGTCAAAACAATCCTTAGAATAGGTATGATTCGAAAATTTAGGGTTAGGTTTCCGCTAAAACCATCTCGGACCCACCGAGTTGAAAAACTCGGTCCCACCGATTTGGCTAACACCATTGCACTAGTAAGTCTCGGTCTGACCGAGAATTACAAATCGGTGTGACCAATTTTAGAACTTTGTGAAACCCTAGCAGTCTCGGTGCCACCGAACTGTGACTCGGTCTGACCGAGTTCACTAGTTTAGGTTCCAAAACTGCTTCGGTATCACCGAGTTTGAAAATTGGTAGATCCGAAATGCTTTCTGTGGAAAACTAAAACTAAGTTTTTTGAATCATTCTTTTGCAAAAATCTCTGCATTCTGTGATGCTCATCCACTCTACCTCATCTATAACTATTCACGTGGTCAGCGATGCTGTGTGTGCAGCATGTCGCACCAAAGTGACAGCCAGAACAAGTCAGAAGAGCAGATTCACATGAGTGAGGGCACTAGTCCCTCTAGCGGCTCAGATGAGGGGAGCAGAAGCACTCCCATCAATTTGCCCAAGGCTGCCACAAGGACAAGGAAGAAGAAGACCTCAGAATCTGAGGATGAGGATTATGTGGCAGCTGAGGATGAGGCAAGTTCAAAGAAGAAAGTGCTCAAGAAGGAGTATAGCTCAACTGCAGTAAAGCCAGGCATGAAGATCAAAAGGCATGCAGGTAGACAACCAATGTCCAAAGCTAGAGTCTCCACTCAAGCTTCTTTGGAATCCCAACCCAAAGAACCTGCTGCTGCTGATGGAAAGAAAAGGAAGGAAAGGGTCAAGAAGACCATGGCCAGAGTGATTGGAAAGCCTTCTATGATGGAGGAAGAGGAAGAAGAAGAGGTTGCTGAACCAGCACCCAAGGCACAAAAGCTGATGGGTGATGCCATAAAGTCAGGGGCTGCAACTTCAAAGCCCAAAGCTGCCCCCAAGCCCAAGAGTGCACCAAAGAGGAATACTAGAGTATACCAAAGAAATGAGAAGATCAAGGCCCCAATGCCCGATGTTGCTCCGAGGAAGATGAAGAAGGGCAGATCTTAAGGAAGCTCAAACCCAAGATTCCAGACCACAATGATGCTCATCCTGTGGTCTGAGAACATGAAGATCAGAGAGATCTAGGATTGAGGCTATGGAGAGAGTCAGATCCATATGCCACCCGGAGAAGGACTGCTGTAGATTACAAGTTCCACACCAAGGAGCAGCATGACTTCTATGAGACCATCTTATTGGATAAGAAGCCCATAGTTTGTGATATGAGGTGGGTCGACTGGACCTACATTCAAGAGAATGCAGAACACTATCCTGGAGTGTATGACAGCTTCAGTGCATGTGGAGTTGCAGATTTTGTTGGGCAGAAGCTCACAAACTGGAATAACGAGCTCATTATGCAATTCTACTCCACAACACATTTCTATCCAGATGGCAGGATAGTTTGGATGTCTAAAGGAACGAAATACCAGTCAACCATAGAGGAATGGGCAAGTCTGATCAATGCCCCCAAGGAGAGTGAAAATGACTTGGGCATTTATGCCAAGAAGAAAATGGATCACAACTCAATGTCACAGATGTACAAGGAGATCCCAGATGATGCACTTGAGACTTTCAAGTTTGGATCAGTTCATTTTCTTCTGTCAGGGCTGCCTACGATCAACTGGATCCTAAGGCACACTCTGTTGCCCAAAGCAGGTGACCACAACATGATCAGAGGGCATGCAATTAACTTGCTTCACATTTTTTGATGTGCCCCAGAAATTCAAGGTCATGAGCCTCAGAGTTGAAACTATCAAGAGGACAAAGAAGAGACCAAAAGAGGAGCTGTGGATATGCCCCACAGATTCAGGAATTGATTAACTCAAAGATGGGCACAGGGAAGTATCTGTTGGATAAGGAACACTTGGTTCTCTATCCTGAATTTGAGGACAATCAAGTTGTCATGACTGAGAATGAACCATCATCAGTACAGGCCCAAGAGAAGAAGGAAAAGGCAAGGAAAGAGAAGGCTGCCAAGATGCCAACTCAAGCAGAGGCATTTGAGTACTTTCTGAAGAACAAGCAGGAGCAGCTTGGTTACTTGATAGCATCAACTCTGTGGATTGAGAAGGGGTTGGCCACCCTAACTCAAAACCAGGAGAGCTTGGAAAGAATCATGGAACAAAAAATCTATGATCTTGATGTCAAAGTAACTGAGATTCAGTCAGCTGTGGAGCAGCTACAGGATGACATGCAGGAGAGGAAGGGCAGGACAACAACTGATGCATTTGACAGAATGCCTCGAGCTCAGAGATCAGCTGCAGAGCCAGTACCAGTCACCAGAGTCACTTCATCAGCTCCAGCTACAGCTCCAGCTCCACCAGCTCCAGCACCAACTCCTTCAGCTCCATCAACATCGACTGAAGCCTTCGTTCTTGGAGTTCTCCGGATAGCACCACCTGAAGACCAAGCCTAAGAGACGATATAGTCCTATGCATTTTCTAGGAACTTTTTGGTAACTTGTTGCCAAAGGGGGGGAAACGTGTATAGATCATAGGCTTCGAGAGAGAGATTTGCTGCTTTTGTTCTCTCTTGTCTTCTTGGTTGAACTTTGTTTGCTTTTGATTGCTTGAGATACTATCCAATTACCTGTGAGACATTGATGATCATGTATTTGATCATAAGCTACACTTATGCTTGTTATATGTTATTATCTTACTTATCCTTATATCATCATTCACTTTGCTTGGTGATGAGTGCATGTATTCAATCTTTATTATTTTGAGCGCTCCACCAAGATGTATGTGACATGGTAGAGTAACCCATGAGCCTAAGTCCTTGTGCATTTGCAGTCCAAAGCAAATCTTAAACTATGCACAAATTTAGGGGGAGCTCTTGCTTATCACATACTTCTCAAACCGATGATGTTTTTCAATCTTATTATCATTTGTCGAAGCTTTGATCTATATGTTGTCATCAATTACCAAAAAGGGGGAGATTGAAAGTGCAACTATCCCTAGGTCGTTTTGGTAATTCATAACAACATATAGCTCATTAAGCTAACTAGTCGTCAACCTGTGCACCTGCACGGGCTAGGAAATTTAATATTTAATATATAAATTTGTGAAAATTCAAAATTACCAACAATAATATGAATATGTTCGTGTAGATTATTATTGTAACACATGCATGTGTACCTTGGTTGGACATAGGGTATAAGCAAAGCTACATTGCTTCGACTATTTTGTGATTAGATTGTTTGCATCCAATAGCATGAATATTGTGATGTAGATTACTATAATAACACAGGCTTGTGTACCTTGGTTGGACATAGGGTCCAGCGAAGGTATGTTGCTTTGACTATTTTAGCATATATCTTCCTTTCTTATCCTATCTAAAAATATATACTTCTTTCGCTTTGGAAATGGAAGCACCATAGAATTATAGTCTTTTCTATATACACAATAATGGACACATGCATGCACGACTTTCTATCAACATATGTGATATCATAGCAAATAATATACATGTTAAAAAATAGATTGTTGTATATTCTCATTATACCATAAATTATTAAGATTAGAAGTTCTTGCCTCAAGCAAAAATTTCTTAAATAATTTCTTTTATGAGTGACATGGACTGATTTTTTTATATTCACCATCAATATTTGTTTACATGAGATCTTTGTAGTTCATGATACATCCATTTTATTTTAAAATAGTAATATATATGTATTTACACATGTTTTAGTGACTAATATTTTCTTTGTTATAATCCCAAAAAAAGACATGCGTAGACATACTATATCTGTAAATACGTATTAGCAATCTGCGCCTCCAAAGAATCATGTATTCACGAACCGTATGCACATCAGGCAAAGCAGTGTCCAACGACAAACAGGATTGAGTAGCGGAACCGGAAAAGTTTCGATTGCCCTCCATTGGTGACCATCGACGCACCTCCTTTAGAGCATCGTCCAGCGTGACATGAAAACTGAGAAGATTGAAAGAATCTTTTGTGAATAAAATTGTAGTGCTCTTTTGTGCGATCAAAACTATACTACTTTCTATGTGTCCATTCTTTGTTTCGATATATGCACATAATACATCCCTGCGATGCAATATCTGGTTGGTGAATTAATCATGTTTGCCGTTATAGGAGGGCATCCTTATATGTTTTTTGTTTGAAACTATGTTTCAATGGCCGTACACGGTGAGCCAATCTGCGGTTGGATGGTTAGGAGGATAGTGGTATCTCCGGCCACCAAGGTTCATGTCCTATACTTGACATTGGTGGTCGATTTTTCTGGATTTATTTCGACCTTCCGGAGATGGGCGTTTAGTGCGGAGGCGTTCCGTCAACAACGAAGGCATATGTGGTGACTTCGTCAATCTGAATGATATGCTGGCTCAGTTTATCGAAGGTGCTCACTGGGGTAGGGTGTGCATGTGTGTGTTCATAGGAGGGTGAGTATATACTGTGTATGTCTGCGACTTTGATTGTCCTATGCTAAAAAAATGACCATACACGTTGCCCTTTTTTTGCATGGGCCCTTGTATTTTTTCGTACACATGCCTTCACACGTAGGTACATGCAAGAGTATTACTCTTTGTTCTGTCACGTTAAAGCTTTTATCTTAAATAAAATTATCACCTTGGAGGCTTGGACTTCACGTATGTCAATTGTAACGTAGATGGACTTGTAGCATCTATTTTTTTTTCTGGCAGAACAAATCGTACAATACATGGACTCCCTAATTTTAGCTTACACATGCTAGATGTTATCTTTTTTCCTTTACATTGCTAGAACTTTTACGGAAGGATGGAATCTTTTTTTAAGGCAACGATGGATGTTTTCTTTGTGTCGCAGCAATGTAACGTGTCATGAGCCTTTTTCTGGACTTTTTGTGTTACGTAAGTTTTCTTTCTATCTCTGACGTTAATTATTTAATCCAACGGTGTAATTAATTCTGAAGATGTGGATCAATGAGAAGGCTTTAATGGTGCCTGGATTTATTTCGGACCTTCCGGAGATGGGCGTTTAGTGCGAGGAGGCGTTCCCGTCAACAACGAAGGCATATGTGGTGACTTCGTCAATCTGAATGATATGCTGGCTCAGTTTATCGAAGGTGCTCACTGGGGTAGGGTGTGCATGTGTGTGTTCATAGGAGGGTGAGTATATACTCGTGTATGTCTGCGACTTTGATTGTCCTATGCTAAAAAAATGACCATACACGTTGCCCTTTTTTTTTGCATGGGCCCTTGTATTTTTTCGTACACATGCCTTCACACGTAGGTACATGCAAGAGTATTACTCTTTGTTCTGTCACGTTAAAGCTTTTATCTTAAATAAAATTATCACCTTGGAGGCTTGGACTTCACGTATGTCAATTGTAACGTAGATGGACTTGTAGCATCTATTTTTTTCTCATGGAACAAATCGCACAATACATGGACTCCTAATTTTAGCTTACACATGCTAGATGTTATCTTTTTCCTTTACATTGCTAGAACTTTTACGGAAGGATGGAATCTTTTTAAGGCAACGATGGATGTTTTCTTTGTGTCGCAGCAATGTAACGTGTCATGAGCCTTTTTCTGGACTTTTGTGTTACGTAAGTTTTCTTTCTATCTCTGACGTTAATTATTTAATCCAACGGTGTAATTAATTCTGAAGATGTGGATCAACGAGAAGGCTTTAATGGAGCCTGGATTTATTTCGGACCTTCCGGAGATGGGCGTTTAGTGCGAGGAGGCGTTCCCGTCAACAACGAAGGCATATGTGGTGACTTCGTCAATCTGAATGATATGCTGGCTCAGTTTATCGAAGGTGCTCACTGGGGTAGGGTGTGCATGTGTGTGTTCATAGGAGGGTGAGTATATACTGTGTATGTCTCGACTTTGATTGTCCTATGCTAAAAAATGACCATAAACGCTGCCCTTTTTTTGCATGGGCCCTTGTATTTTTCGTACACATGCCTTCACACGTAGGTACATGCAAGAGTATTACTCTTTGTTCTGTCACGTTAAAGCTTTTATCTTAAATAAAATTATCACCTTGGAGGCTTGGACTTCACGTATGTCAATTGTAACGTAGATGGACTTGTAGCATCTATTTTTTTTCATGGAACAAATCGCATAATACATGGACTCCTAATTTTAGCTTACATGCTAGATGTTATCTTTTTCCTTTACATTGCTAGAACTTTTACGGAAGGATGGAATCTTTTTTTAAGGCAACGATGGATGTTTTCTCTGTGTCGCAGCAATGTAACGTGTCATGAGCCTTTTTCTGGACTTTTTGTGTTACGTAAGTTTTCTTTCTATCTCTGACGTTAATTATTTAATCCAACGGTGTAATTAATTCTGAAGATGTGGATCAATGAGAAGGCTTTAATGGTGCCTCCAATTAGTAAATATAAGATGCTATTCCAAGACAAATATTTCAGGAAAGCTTAATGAATGGCATGGCATGGATGATGAAAGTGGATCCCTCAAAATATTAAGGACAAAGGATTGGCTCAAGCTCAAAAGCTCAAGACTCTACATTTTACATTTTAGTGATCCAAGATCACATTGAGTCTATAGGAAAAGCCAATACTATCAAGGAGGGACGAGGTGTTGCTTAATGAGCCTCCACTTCATGTGCTTAGTGATATGCTCCAAAACCCTCCACTACTTTCTCACATCCACATATGACCTAAACCTAAAGTCAAACTCGGCCCTACCGATTCTTTCTATCCGGCGCCACCGAGTTCAACTGTCATAGCCACTGCCACAAACCCTAGGCAAATCGGTCTCACCGATAGGGATCTCGGCCCCACCGAGATGGGATTGTACTCTCTCTGTTTCCCTTTGTAACGTTTCGGTCTAACCGAAGTGAGCGATCGGTCCCACCGAGATTGCAATGTAAACTCTCTGTTTCCCTTTCGTAACTTTTCGGTCTCACCGAAAGAGCGAATCGGTCCCACCGAGTTTACCTGACCAACTCTCTGGTTAGCTAATTACCAAATTCGGTCTCACCGAGTTTGTGTAATCGGTCTCACCGAGATTATGTTATGCCCTAACCCTAATCATATCGGCCCTACCGAGTTGCATGTCAGTCCCACCGAAAACCCTAACGGTCACTAGGTTTACTAAATCGGTCCGACCGAGTTTGATGATTCGGTCCCACCGAGTTTGGTAAATTGTGTGTAACGATTAGATTTTGTGTGGAGGCTATATATACCCCTCCACCTCCTCTTCATTCGTGGAGAGAGCCATCAGAACAAACCTACACTTCCAACTTACCAGTTCTGAGAGAGAACCACCTACTCATGTGTTGAGGCCAAGATATTCCATTCCAACCACAAGAATCTTGATCTCTAGCCTTTCCCAAGTTGCTTTCCACTCAAATCTTCTTTCCACCAAATCCAAATCCTGTGAGAGAGAGTTGAGTGTTGGGGAGACTATCATTTGAAGCACAAGAGCAAGGAGTTCATCATCAACACACCATTTATTACTTCTTGGAGAGTGGTGTCTCCTAGATTGGCTAGGTGTCACTTGGGAGCCTCCGACAAGATTGTGGAGTTGAACCAAGGAGTTTGTAAGGGCAAGGAGATCGCCTACTTCGTGATCTACCGCTAGTGAGGCAAGTCCTTCGTGGGCGACGACCATGGTGGGATAGACAAGGTTGCTTCTTCGTGGACCCTTCGTGGGTGGAGCCCTCCGTGGACTCAGCAAGAACTGCTACCATTCATGGGTTGAAGTCTCCATCAACGTGGATGTACGATAGCACCACCTATGGGAACCACGACAAAAACATCCGTGTCTCCAATTGCGTTTGATTTCTCCAAACCCTTCCCTTTACATTCTTGCAAGTTGCATGCTTTAATTTTCGTTGCCTATATACTCTTTGCATGCTTGCTTGAATTGCGTGAAGATTGCTTGACTTGCTCAAAGATAGCTAAAATCTGCCAAAGTCTAAAATTGGGAAAAGGTTAAGTTTTTAATTGGTCAAGTAGTCTAATCACCCCCCTCTAGACATACTTCAAGGTCCTACAGAAAGACTAAATGATAGTTGAGTATGTGGACTTGCTGAAAAGCTCTTACATAGACTCTTTCCGATGTTATGATAAATTGCAATTGCTTCAATGACTGAGATTATAGTTTGCTGATTCTCAGTGAAGTTTCTGATTCATACTTCATATTGTGGATAGATTATTACTTGAAAATAAGAAATCATATGATAATATCCATATATGTTGATTTATAAGAATGATCATGATGCCCTCATGTCCGTATTTTATTTTACCGACACCTCTATCTCTAAACACGTGGACATATTTATCGTTAGTGGCTTCCGCTTGAGGACAAGCGAGGTCTAAGCTTGGGGGAGTTGATACGTCCATTTTGCATCATGCTTTTATATCAATATTAATTGCATTATGGGTTGTTATTACACGTTATGTCATAATACTTATGCCTATTCTCTCTTATTTTACAAGGTTTACATTAAGAGGGAGAATGCCGGCAGCTGGAATTCTGGGCTTGAAAAGGAGCAAATATTAGAGACCTATTCTGCACAACTCCAAAAGTCCTGAAACTCCACGGAAGTTATGTTCGGAAATAATAAAAAATATTGAGCGAAGAAAATACCAAAGGGGGCCCACACCCTCGCCACGATGGTGGGGGGCGCGCCCTACCCCCCTGGGCGCGCCCCCTGCCTCGTGGGCCCCCTGGTAGTCCTCCGGTGCCCATCTTCTGCTATATGAAGTCTTTCGTCCGAGAAAAAAAATCATAAGCAAGCTTACGGGATGAAACTCCGCCGCCACGAGGCGGAACCTTGGCGGAACCAATCTGGAGATCCGGCAGAGCTGTTCTGCCGGGGAAACTTCCCTCCGGGAGGGGGAAATCATCACCATCGTCATAACCAATGATCCTCTCATCGGGAGGGGGTCAATCTCCATCAACATCTTCACCAGCACCATCTCCTCTCAAACCCTAGTTTATCTCTTGTATCCAATCTTTGTCCCAAAGCCTCAGATTGGTACCTGTGGGTTGCTAGTAGTGTTGATTACTCCTTGTAGTTGATGCTAGTTGGTTTATTTGGTGGAAGATCATATGTTCAGATCCTATATGCATATTAATACCCCTCTAATTATGAACATGAATATGCTTTGTGAGTAGTTATGTTTGTTCCCGAGGACATGGGAGAAGTCTTGCTATTAGAAGTCATATGAATTTGGTATTCGTTCGATATTTTGATGAGATGTATGTTGTCTTTCCTCTAGTGGTGTTATGTGAACGTCGACTACATGACACTTCACCATTATTTGGGCCTAGAGAAGGCATTGGGAAGTAATAAGTAGATGATGGGTTGCTAGAGTGACAGAAGCTTAAACCCTAGTGTCGGTGACAAAACCGGCGGATCTCGGGTAGGGGGTCCCGAACTGAGCGTCTAAGGCGGATGGTAACAGGAGGCGGGGGACACGATGTTTACCTAGGTTCGGGCCCTCTCGATGGAGGTAATACCCTACTTCCTGCTTGATTGATCTTGATTGTATGAGTATTACCAGAGTTGATCTACCACGAGATTGTAGAGGCTAAACCATAGAAGCTAGCCTATGGTATGATTGTTGTCGTCCTAGGGACTAAACTCTCCAGTTTATATAGACATCGGAGGAGGCTAGGGTTACACAGAGTCGGTTACAAGGGAGGAGATCTACATATCCGTATTGCCAAGCTAGTCTTCCACGCCAAGGAGAGTCCCATCCGGACATGAGACGAAGTCTTCAATCTTGCATCTTCATAGTCCAACAGTCCGGCCAAAGGATATAGTCCGGCTATCCGGAGACCCCCTAATCCACGACTCCCACAGTGGCCCCTGAACCAGGCTTCAATGACGATGAGTCCGGCGCTTAGATTGTCTTCGACATTGCAAGGCGGGTTCCTCTTCCGTATACTCCATAGAAGATTTGAACACAAGGATAGTGTCCGGCTCTGCAAAACGAATTCCACATACCACCGCAGAGAGAATAATATTTCCACAAATCAATATGCCGACCGTTTTTCATAATGTGACGTATGGCCGTGGTCTGGCCATAACGGACCGTCTTTTTTAATCAGCCTGCCACTTCATGTTTTGCGAGGCGATTTTATTGGCACGTCTTGTCGAAGCAGAGATCGTGTCCCCCTTATTACGGGATTCTCATCAATACGGACGTGGGTAACCCAATCGTGCCCGTTGGTATGACTCCTCGATTTTAGGCAAGTCCCAAACGGCCACGCGGAGGACGCTTGATATTCATCCCCTTTATAAAGAGGCCAAGGCCTGTCCTTTTTCTTCTTGCGCTCAATCGAATCCATCCCCCACCTCGAGTTCCAACACCCAAGGCTCAGGTCAGGCGCTTCAGACCTTCAACCATGTCCGGATCCAACCTTCAAGGTTGGTGGATGCCTTCCTCTGTCACAGAGGAGGACATCAAGAAGCTAAGAGAGGCCAGGTACTTGACTGGCGAAATCTCGCACAGGTTGCCTGCTCGAGGACATGTCATTCCCACTCCCCAACCCGGCGAGAGCGTTGTATTCATCTCTCACTTCCTCTGAGGGCTAGGCCTTGCTCTAGATCCCTTTGTAAGGGGTCTCATGTTCTATTACGGGCTGGATTTCCATGACCTAGCCCCGGATTCCATCCTTCACATCTCGTCGTTCATCGTCGTGTGTGAAGCTTTCCTCCGCATTACCCCACACTTCGGCCTATGGCTCAAAACTTTCAACGTGGAGCCGAAGATGATTGAGGGACGACACGCAGAGTGCGGAGGCGCCGTAATAAGCAAAGGCGCCAAAGTTCCATGGCCAAAAGGTTCCTTCCCGGAGGTGTCCAGTTTATGGCAACGGGAGTGGTTTTATATCACAGCTCCCCGGGGTACCAAGTGGGTGGCCGCCCTTGCCTTTCGCTCGGGCCCCCCACCACAACTAACGTCATGGATCAATAAGGGGCTGGACTGGGAGCCAGTAAATGATGTGCCGATATTGCAGAGCCACATCCGAGATCTCCTCGAGAGAGATGTCGGCCTGGTTACAGTAATGCAAGTCATGCTAGTTCGTCGGGTCCTGCCTTGCAAACGCCGACCCTTCCGAATGTGGGAGTTCAACCCGGAAGGACCGCGAGCTATTCAGCACTTCTTCGGCATGATGCTCGAAGAAATGTACAAATTGTACTTCGGACCACAAATAAGGTGTTCGGACCTCACCGAGGATGCGGGTCTGAGCTGCAATCGCCCAGACACCCAAGTAAGTAATCCCATGGCCGAACATGATGTCTTTTTATTTATCACAACATCATTCTGAAAAGTCGCTCTTTGACTATGACTGGGTGACAAAGGCGAAGATGATCAGGTGTTCGGCTCCCCTTCCCGAAGGAACAGCAGATCCAGTACTGGCCAGAATGCTTGAGCCGGCGCCTTATCAGGCACCCTCAGGGGAAGATGAAGGAGGGAATAAAGAGGCTGAAAGGGGGCCTCACTCGTTGTTCATCCAAACCGGGGGAATTAGCGCCTCCACGAAGGACAACCGGGGAGAAGGATCTGAAATTCCCTCTCCCCAAAGAAGGAAGAGGACCACTTCTGAAGACCCGGAAACAAAGGTTTCCAAACGGGGGAAGAAATCTTCGCCAGAGGGTCCTGCCTCGGAGGGTACCCTTGCCGCACAGTGTCCGCAAGGGGATCAGCCTCCCACCGAGCTATAAGTAAACAAAAAGTGTATAGTAGTAAAAAATATCTTGCTTTACCTCTGAGGACAATAACCGAAACATATATCTTGTAGTTCGGATCGTAGCCCTTCTCGACAGAGTTCATCTTCAGGGGATCTTCTTCCGGAGATGATGGAGAGCGAAACACCTCCCCATGCTACCCCGCCTCATGAGGCGGGCGACGCTGAAGTGTCATCGCGAAGGGCTTCTCCTGATCCGCCAAGGCCAGAGGGTAATCCCCCGGCCACCCGAAGTCCTCAGCATTCGGCTCCTAAGGAGAGCGACAGAAAGAGTCTTGAACCGTCTGGTGTGCGATCGGACGCACTGAAGGATCTTCTGGAGCAAGCGGCTATCTCAGAGGCGCACCGTACGCTAATGGGTACGGTGGTTCAGAGGATTTCGTCCGCCGAAAGCGGGTTGCATGAAGCTTTCATGAGTCTTCTGAAAGGCTTTGAGGTACATGAAATAGTGTGTGTTTTTGAAGTACTGCACACGTTAGGTTTGCCCTATGCAGATAGTAGCCCCTGAGACTCTGGTTGCCGGCGAGAACGGCGGCGAACAGAGGATCATAGTCCCAGGTAATAATCAGTCTGCCTTCATGTGCAGGTAGTGGAGGGTCCGGTGGCTAGCCGGACTGGTGAGTTTGCCGAGCTAAAGCGGCATCTTGATGCGGCAGATGCCGACATTGTGCTTGTCAACAAGCGGCTCGACGAGGCACAGGGTATGTGCCGGCGATCAACACATAGTAAGAGGAGCATGATGCTAGTATCTTTAATATGTCCGATTGCAGATGGAGCTGCCGCCGTGGAGACCCTTCGGGCGGAACTTGCCCGAGCCAAGGAACGAGCCAGGAATAGTGATGCGGCTGCTCAAAAGGCGGTCGAAGAGCTGAGAGCCGAACAGGCTGCGCATTGCCAAAGCAAGGAAAAAATGGCCAAAATGACCGTTGAGTTGAAAGATGCCGCCGACCGTTACCAGCTCCTTGAAAAAGAAAACCGAGCGAAGGTGACGGACCTGGAGAAGGCCATGGTAGCAGCCAAGGAAGCCCGCTCTAAAATTAGAGCGGCGAAGGAAGAGCTGCATCAAGTTGGAGATATCGCAACTGGGAAGCCCTTTTTGTTGCGGAAAAAGTTCGGAGATCCGAAGTATGCCCCTCTTGATAAGTATGGAGTTCTGCAGACGCATACGTGGATTTGGCAGCCAGTGCTGCTGATGCGGCCGAGTACTTCAAGGATCAGAAGGATCATGAAGTGGAAAAGCTATTCTGGTCATAGTTCGATGGTCCAGTGCGTCCGCTGCTATTGAATGAGCGAATGGCCGAGTGGGCCGAGCTCCATAGGTTGTCCGGGCTTGCCATGAGGTCTGCTGTGGATCATCTGTGGCCGGAAGGGCCAAGGCCGAATAGTTATTTTAGTTTAGTGCAACAGTTCCTTGGTGTTGTGCCACACATCGACGCTATGAAGAGGTCGTCGTGCATAGAGGGTGCGCGGATGGCACTTGCCCGTGTCAAAACATACTGGGCAGAGATGGAGGCCACCGCTATTGCAACCCCGAGTTCGGCCGTGGGCCGAGTATCTGCCGAGCACTACTTTGCAGAAGTCCTTGAAGGCGCTTGCTCAATAAAGGCTCAGTGCTCGAAGAATATTATGTTCTAGTGACATGTATTCCCATTGTAAAAACTTTTATTGAATTATAAAGGTTGTGTTTATACTTTTGCCTGAAAGTATTATGATGCCTCATGTGCGGCCGTTTATGTATATATGTATATAACCTAAAAGTTTGCAGTCGTCGGCTTCAGCCCCCACGCATATAATGCAGGGGTGTTCGCAAAAAACGCGTATTCACACTTGATCCAACGTCTTGGTCCATTAGCCATAGGTGGTAGCGCAGCGAACAATGCAATCGGACTATATTGCTTTAACACTTTCACTTAGCCATAGGAGTTTGACGGTGGGGCTACTATATAGCCCCTGGTACCTCCGCGCTCGTCCGAATACGGGGCGCGTACGTACATGACCGGGAAAAGGCCCTTCGTTAATCGGAGGAATCCGAAGATTCCAAAGAAGTCATCGAGTGGTTGACCAATCTCGCTTTATCATGACATCGGTTTTGGGTTTCTCTCTTGAGGTGCTCGTCCGGATGAACCAGGCACAATCGCGAGTAGTTCTCCGGTGCCACCTTAGCCGATAGAGCGGAACGTAAGGTAGCAAAACACGGGAGCCGGGAAAACCCAACATTTGACCAAAGACATGATTCGGAGCTGATGCATATAAGGCCAAACTCGCGACGCCGAACACTCCCTAAGGTATTCGGTCTTTATAACATATGCCGGGCTGAACAGTGCCCTTGATAATGGAACCTGAGTGTCCAGGTATGTGCAATGCTCTGAGGTGGCGAAAATGCCAATAATGTCAGCATCCTTCTCGGTTATACTAAGTATCCGGAGGATGTGAACAACAAGAGACAGTAAAAAAGGTTTACACAGGGTCTTAATCTAAAAAGAAACCTTTGAGCGGGTCCCTGCTGCACGTATGCGCCTGTATCTCCGTTGTGCCGTATCCTGGACGGGTGTGGCGCGATTGTCATCTGTAAAAGAGAAGAGCTTAGGTGAAAGTTGTCGTGCCAAAAAATTGGTTATTCTCAATAAACCATTAAAATTCAAGATAAGTCAAGTTGAGCCGAACTAGCCCTGATTACACGCTGGAAGCCCCTGGTACCATCTATGGGGGTATAACCATCAAACCATTCGGGTTTATCCAAGCTGTTATAGCTAGTAATGCACCGGACTCGTCTAGCCATGTCCGCGGTCTTGACGACAGATCCTTTATTCTGGTTGGAGGGGCCATTTAGTGTTCGGCTATTAAAGTCGTCGCACATTCTTCCACTTGTAAGGAACGTTCAATGTTTCCTTTAATGGTGATGATGCCACGTGGGCCGGGCATCTTGAGCTTGAGGGAAGCGTAATGCGGTACTGCATTAAAACGAGCAAAAGCCGATCTTCCGAGTAGTGCTTGATAGCCACATCGGAATGGAGCAATGTCGAAGGTTAACTTTTCGCTTCGGAAGTTGTCGGGAGAACCGAATACAACCTCTAGTAATAGAGAGCCCGTGCAGCGGGCCTCTAGGCCTGGTATTACTCCCTTGAAGGTAGTATTACTGTGGCTGATTTTTGTCGGGTCTATCCCCATTTTCCAGACTGTGTCCTGATATATCAGATTTGGACTACTGCCGTCGTCCATAAGGACTCGTGTGAGATGGTATCCATTTATTATTGGGTCTAACACCAAGGCAGCCAATCCTTCGTGTTGGATGCTTGTCGGGTGATCCCTGCGATCAAAAGTGATCGAGCAAGCCAACCAGGGGTTTAACTTAGGGGTGACGGGCTCTACGGCGCGTGTGTCTCAGAGTGCATGCTTGCTTCTCCTCTTCGTCCCGAGAATCATGTTTACTATTTTAACCTCTGGTGGGAATTGTTTCTGTCCCCCAGTGCTTTGCTGGCGAGGCTCGTCCTCGTCTTCACTTGGTGTATCCCTCCCCTTATGTTCGGCTTTTAGCTTACCGGCCTGCTTGAAGACCCAGCATTCTTTGTGGGTGTGATTTGCAGGTTTATCGGGGGTGCCGTGACTCTGACATAGTTTGTCTAGAATCTTGTTTAGGCCGGACAGTCCATCTCTACTGCCTTTAGAAGGCTTTTTGCGTTGACCTGGTCGAGAGCCCCTGAATCCGGTGTTTACCGCCGTATTATCTGGGTTGTCTTCTGTATTTCGATGCTTGCTTTTACTGCGTCATGGTTTTCCGTTGCCATCCCTGACTTCGGATGTGCTTGGGTCGCTGGTGCTACTGCGGGCTAACCAGTTATCTTCACCCACGCAAAAGCGGGTCATGAGGCTTGTCAGGGCTGCCATTGTTCTCGGTTTTTCTTGGCCGAGGTGTCTGGCGAGCCATTCGTCTCGGACGCTGTGCTTGAAAGCTGCTAAGGCTTCGGCATCCGGGCAGTCGACGATTTGGTTCTTCTTCATGAGAAACCTGTTCCAAAGCTTTCGGGCTGACTCTCCGGGCCGTTGAATTATATGACTCAAATCGTCTGCATCCGGAGGTTGGACATAGGTCCCTTGAAAATTAGCCCGAAAAGCATCCTCGAGCTCCTCCCAACTTCCAATTGAGTTTTCGGGGAGGCTTTTTAGCCAGTGCCGAGCTGGTCCTTTAAGCTTGAGGGGCAAGTACTTGATGGCGTGGAGATTGTCTCCGCGAGCCATATGTATATGGAGGATAAAGTCCTCAATCCAGACCGCAGGGTCTGTGGTCCCATCGTACGCTTCTATGTTCACTGGTTTGAATCCTTCTGGAAATTCGTGGTCCAGCACTTCATCGATGAAACATAGGGGGTGTGCGGCACCCCTGTATTTAGACGTATCATGGCGTTCGGACGGTTGTAGTATCCAGTTTTGATTTTGTGCCGTAGCGCGCTTCCTAGATCTGTAGAAGGATCTGGTCATGCTAGATTTTGGCGCAAGTCCTCATGTAGATCGTGTGTTGACTTATGTGCGGCCTTGTTAGTCGCTCTATCGCGGCCGCAAGGTGGTTGATCTGACCGGTTGGCCGTTTTATTTTTCGGCTGTGTGGGCTCTAAGGCCTCATCGTCGAATTCGGGCAGTAGCTTGCGCTTTGGATAACTCTTTGTGTGGTAACTGTTGGGTAACGTAGTAATTTCAAAAATTTCCTACGAACACGCAAGACCATGGTGATGGCATAGCAACGAGAGGGGAGAGTGTCCGTCCACGTACCCTCGTAGACCAAAAGCGGAAGCGTTATAACAACGCGGTTGATGTAGTCATACGTCTTCACGATCCGACCGATCCAAGCACCGAACGCACGGCACCTCCGAGTTACGCACACGTTCAGCTCGATGACGATCCCCGGACTCGATCCAGCAAAGTGTCGGGATGAGTTCCGTCGACCGACGGCATGGTGACGATGATGATGCTCCACCGACGCAGGGCTTCGCCTAAGCTCATGACGATATGACTTCTCCGGCGCAGGCTTCGCCTAAGCTCTGCTGACGATATGACCGAAGTGGAATATGGTGGAAGGGGGCACCGCACACGGCTAAGGAACGATCCGTAGATCAACTTGTGTGTCATGGGGTGCCCCCCTGCCCCCGTATATAAAGGAGCCAAGGGGGAGGGGGCCGGCCGGCCAAGGGAGGCGCGCCAGGGAGTCCTACTCCCTCCGGGAGTAGGATTCCCCCTCCAATCCTAGTTGGAATAGGATTCACCGGAGGGGAAAGAGAGAGGGGGCCGGCCCACCTTTCCTAGTCCTAGTAGGACTAGGGGAAGGGGGGAGGCGCGCGGCCACCTAGGGCTGGCCCTTTCTCCTTTCCACCAAGGCCCACTATGGCCCATATAGTTCCCGGGGGGTTCCGGTAACCTCCGGTACTCGCAATTTCGATTTCACTCGGAACATTTCCGATGTCCAAATGTAGGCTTCCAATATATCAATCTTTATGTCTCGACCATTTCGAGACTCCTCGTCATGTCCGTGATCACATCCGGGACTCCGAACAACCTTCGGTTCATCAATACTTATAAACTCATAATGAACTGTCATCGAAACGTTAAGCGTGCGGACCCTACGGGTTCGAGAACTATGTAGACATGACCTAGAACCATTCTCGGTCAATAACCAATAGCAGAACCTGGATGCCCATATTGGTTCCTACATATTCTACGAAGATCTTTATCGGTCAAACCGCATAACGATATACGTTGTTCCTTTTGTCATCGGTATGTTACTTACCCGAGATTCGATCGTCGGTATCCAATACCTAGTTCAATCTCGTTATCGGTAAGTCTCTTTACTCGTTCCGTAATACATCATCTCACAACTAACTCATTAGTTGCAATGCTTGCAAGGCTTATGTGATGTGTATTACCGAGAAGGCCCAGAGATACCTCTCCGACAATCGGAGTGACAAAACCTAATCTCGATTCATGCCAACTCAACATATACTTTTGGAGACACCTATAGAGTACCTTTATAATCACCCAGTTACGTTGTGACGTTTGGTAGCACACAAAGTGTTCCTCCGGTAAACGGGAGTTGCATAATCTCATAGTTGCAGGAACTTTGTATAAGTCATGAAGAAAGCATAAGCAACATACTAAACGATCAAGTGCTAAGCTAACGAAATGGGTCATGTCAATCACATCATTCTCCTAATGATGTGATCCCATTAATCAAATGACAACACATGTCTATGGTTAGGAAACATAACCATCTTCGATTAATGAGCTAGTCTAGTAGAGGCATACTAGTGACTATCTGTTTGTCTATGTATTCACACATGTATTATGTTTCCGGTTAATACAATTCTAGCATGAATAATAAACATTTATCATGATATAAGGAAATAAATAATAACTATATTATTGCCTCTAGGGCATATTTCCTTCAGTAACTACCACCATACTTTTCTTTATTATCGAGCACTTTGTTCCATCTATTGTTGAGCGTATTCTGCGCGGCCTTAAGCCTTTGCTTCTGCTTCTTCAGACTCCTCGCTGTGGCAATAAGCCTTTCGTGGAGGTTCTCTTGTTCTAAGTGCCTTTCTGGGATGATGTGTGCATCTTCGTCCGGACTGTTTTCCTCCCCGAAGGGAGGTTGATGAGCTTTATCCTCGGCGTCGCCGTGTTCGGACGTTAGATCCATACTATGTTCGTCGTTTGCAGGTTCATCCTGCTCTGCCGTTGGGTCAATGTGGTCGTCTTTTCCTCTGGAGTCGACTGGGGTGTTATTTTCTCTTTCGCTGTTATCGTTGTTTTTGCCGAGGCGGGATTTGGAGCGGCGCCTACGCCGACGCTTTGTTTGCTTCTCCATGGAGCTGTTCTTCGTTGCGTCCTTCCGTTCCTCGTCATTGTTTTCTTTTGGTGTCTCCACCATGTATATGTCATGTGATGAATTTGTTGTCCAGCGCCCTGTGGGCGATGGTTCCTGTTCGTCTCCTGCATCGTCGTCCATGCCGTCGATGTCTTTGGAGTCGAAATCGAGCATGTCGGTTGAATCGTCGACAGTGGCTACTAAGTGGGTGGTGGGTGGGCAGCAAATTTCTTCGTCGTCCGCCTCCCACTCTAGCCGAACATAGTTCGGTCAAGGTTGTCCTGACAGGGAGAGAGACCTTAACGAATTTAGCACGTCGCCGAAGGGCGAGTGCTGAAGATATCCGCGGAGCTAAACTCCATGATCGGCGCCCAATCGGATTTGATTGGCACGGACGCAGGCGGCTCGGAGTCCATGGCCGGAGACAAATCCGGTGGTTTGGCAACACGGCTCTCATAAGGGGTGAAGTCAGTATCCGGCTCTATCGCCACTGAGAGTGCGGCCTCCATGGCGAGGTCTATCCACCCGTCCTCGGATGGCGCAATTTGCTCCGGACTGAAGGCCGGAGCGATCGCCGGTGTGATCTCCCGAACACTGTCCGACGGCAGAGCTAAATCATGCTCGCCGTGATCGTGCAGCGCACCTGGCATGGGCTCGAATCCGTCGAAGTCTCCGCGGATGTCGGCAGTGTAGTTCAAGTTTCCGAACCTGACCAGATGGCCAGGGGCGTAGCTCTCGATCTGCTCCAGATGGCCAAGCGAGTTGGCCCGCAGTGCGAAGTCGCCGAATACGAAGATCTGTCCGGGGAGGAAAACCTCACCCTGGAGCGCATCGTTACCGATGATCGAAGGAGCCATCAAGCCTTATGGTGACGGCACAGTGGAACTCTCAATGAAAGCACAAATGTCGGTGTCAAAACCGGCGGATCTCGGGTAGGGGTCCCGAATGCGTCCTAAGGCGGATGGTAACAGGAGGCGGGGACACGATGTTTACCTGGTTCGGGCCTCTCGATGGAGGTAATACCCTACTTCCTGCTTGATTGATCTTGATGATATGAGTATTACAGGAGTTGATCTACCACGAGATCATAGAGGCTAAACCCTAGAAGCTAGCCTATGGTATGATTGTTGTCGTCCTACGGACTAAACCCTCCAGTTTATATAGACACCGGAGGGGGCTAGGGTTACACAGAGTCGGTTACAAGGGAGGAGATCTACATATCCGTATTGCCAAGCTTGCCTTCCACGCCAAGGAGAGTCCCATCCGGACACGAGACGAAGTCTTCAATCTTGTATCTTCATAGTCCAACAGTCCGGCCAAAGGATATAGTCCGGCTGTCCAGAGACCCCCTAATCCAGGACTCCCTCACCTAGTTTATGCGTTGCTTCGTAAGGGGCGGATTTGGATCCACATGTTTCATGTTATGGTTAGGTTTACCTTAATACTTCTTTTGTAGTTGCGGATTGTAACGCCCCGGATTCGATGCGCCAGGTGCCCGTCAGTTATTTGCCGTCGTTGCCATGTCATGTGCTTGCGTGTTGCACTTTGCCATGTCATCATCTGCATTTCATATCATGTCATCATGTGCATTTCATTTTGCATACGTGTTCGCCTCATGCATCCGAGCATTTTCCCGTTGTCCGCTTTTGCAATCCGCACTCCTATGTCTCCGGCGCCCCTTTTGCCTCTTTTAGGTATGCGGGTGTTAAACGGTCTCGGAATGGACCGAGGTTTGTCAAGCGGCCTTGGTATATCACCGTAGAACCGCTTTGTCAAGTTTCGTGCCATTTGGAGGTCATTTGGTACTCAACGGTTAACCGGTAACCGCAAAAGCCTCTTTGTGTGCAACCCAACACCCTTCCAAAGTGGCCCAAAACCCAGCAAACTCCCTCTATGCTCTCGGTCGCTCGATCACGATCGCGTGGCGAAAACCTCCTCATTTGGACTCTCCTAGCTCCTCTACCTATAAATATGTCCTCCCTCCAAATTCGGTCAAATCCACCTAACCCTAGCCATCTTCATCCTCGCGCCGCGACACGTCCGCCACGCGCGGACATGTCCGCCGCCACCTCACTCCGCCAATCACGGCCTGCCACGTCAAGAACCCCCCGCCCAGCCACTCAAGCGCCGCCACCTCGCCCTCTCTCTCCCACCCGCCGCCCGAGTTCGCCGGGTCCCATCATGAAACCCGCCCGGCCCACCCAGCCCGAGCCGCCCGTCGCCGACCCGCAACTCAGCGATCCGCGGATTTCCCGCTGCCGACCGCCGTGTCCGCCGCCGGCGCGCGCCGCCGCCCACGCCACGCCCAGCGCCGCCGCCGGCAAGCCTCACTCTCCGCCGCCAATGGGCGCTCCGCCGCCGCCCCTCGGCTCCGCGCTGCCGGAGCCGAGCTCCCAACCCCGCCGCCCGGCTTCCGCCGCCCGGCAGCAGCCTCGCGCCTCGCCGCGGCGCCACCAGCCCACGACCACGGCCGTCGTCGCCGTCCTCCGCTGCCGCCGCGCCGGATCCGGCCGGGCCAGCCCCTCCCCGTGCCTCCCCGGCCTCTCCCTCGTCCTCCGGCCGCCTCCTCTCCTCTCCGGCGAGCTCTCCGGTGAGATCCGCGACGAGGTTGACTTTCCCCTCTCCGTTTATCCACGAAGTCCCCGTATCTGCTAATATTTTTATGCATTTTCATTGCATCATAACTCTCTGCATATTGCTCCGTTTTGCGCATGTAATATGTCAAATTGTTCGAATCGACGAGTAGATCATTTCATCTCATTGCATCATTTTCATTTGAGCTCATCTTGATGCCCGAAATGCTATTAGAAGAGGGCTATGTGATGTTAGTTTCAGATTCTTATCAGAACATGCACTTTTGTCATTTTTGCCATGATTGATGTGTGCACCCTATGAACTTGAGTCCTACATGTGTTTTGTAATATGCCATGCCATCTTTACAGGGGTGTAAGCCATGTATTTTTATGATCTCTGTGGTGACTATCACAAGAATGCAAACTAGGCTTCATGATGTTGCTGATTTCAGCCCTGTTTCTTGATATTTTTATGCCATGTTAACTTGATGCTACAGAGAGTTCCATGCATATTTTGAGATACTTCAGTAAGGATGTTTTGAACATATGGTTATTCTCTATCCATCCATGCCCTTGTTTGCAATTATGGAGTGCCATAGCTTGAGTCAATCGAGCTCTACTTTTGCTATTAAATGTTTCCTGGCAGGTTGTTTACATGTTATTCAATTTTGCCAAGGTTGTTGTAGTTGATCCGTGTATGCTATGATGTTGTTCTTGCCATGTATAGCTTCTATGCCATGTCTTCGTTCTGTGAGTTGCCTTGCCATGCCATGTAATGCTCTGTGGTGAGTGGTTCAAGCTCACCAACATGCCTACTTATTGTTGTTCCTGCCTTGTATGAATCTGTCATATAACTTGCTATGTTTACATGGGTGCCATCATATCTTCTGTTCCTTTTTGGCTCATGGCCACTAAAGGACATTTGATCTATGCAATTAGTAGAATCATGCCATGCCTTTGTTTTCCATGATAAGTTCCTGTAACATGTTGTTTGATAGCTCTAAACATTGCAACCTGATGTTATTTCTGCCAATGCCTGAAACTGTTATTATTTGCAATCTTGCCATGTCCTTTTGAGCATGTTCTAGTTGTTTCTGGAGATAGCTCAGTGTTCATGTTTTGTCATGCTTTACCTGTACATCATGCCCATGCCTTTTGTTTTCTTGTTGAGGTCCTGTAGCATGTTGTTTTGATGCTTGCAATATGCCTACTTGTTGTTTTGGACAGATTGTTGCTATAACTTGTTTCATATGTATGTGTTGAACCGTTGCTCCGTTTTGAGTGTGCTCTATATGAAACTTGCTTGTTTTTTGCATTTAGTTTCATATTATCATGTTGCATCCTTGTTTTGAGGTGTTTGCTTGATGTTTGGGTGCATTTTGCATCAATGCCATGCTTAACTTGCTTTGCTCCTATCTTCTAGGCCGTAGCTCCGAATCTAATGAACTTTATATGTAACTTGACTAGAATTTCGTGTAGATCATCGTGGTGCATCTTAACTTGCTGTTTAACAACTTGAACATAAGGTTTATTCAGATCTGGACCAATTTCAAAATTTGCATATGAGGACTTACCGGAATTGTTCTATGTTGCTTCCGGCCTCATTTAAACTTGCTTTGATGTGTTGCTCTTGTTTGCATCATCTCTTGCCATGAGTAGCTTCATGTAGCTTTGTCATGCATCATGCTTGTTTGTGCATCATGTCTTGTTCATGTGTGGTGTGTTTACTATGTTGTGTGCTTCTTCCGGTTAGTTCCTGCTTTAGTTGCGATCGTGAGGATTCGCTCGCTCACGCTTGGTTCGGCTTCATCCGCTCGTCTTCTTCATGGACTCGTTCTTCTTCCTTGCGGGATTTCAGGCAAGATGACCGCTACCCTGGATCTCACTACTATCATTGCTATGCTAGTTGCTTCGTTCTATCGCTATGCTGCGCTACCTATCACTTGCTGCTCAAGCCTCCCAAATTGCCATGTCAGCCTCTAATCTTTTGCACCCTTCCTAGCAAACCGTTGTTTGGCTATGTTACCGCTTTGCTCAGCCCCTCTTATAGCGTTGTTAGTTGCAGGTGAAGATGAAGTTTGTTCCTTGTTGGAACATGGAGATGTTGTTCCTTGTTGGAACATGTTTACTTGTTGGGATATCACAATATATCTTATTTTATTAATGCATCTATATACTTGGTAAAGGGTGGAAGGCTCGGCCTTATGCCTGGTGTTTATTCCACTCTTGCCGCCTAGTTTCCGTCATATCGGTATTATGTTCCCGGATTTTGCGTCCCTAACGCGGTCGGGTGATTTATGGGACCCCTTGACAGTTCGCTTTGAATAAGACTCCTCCAAAGAAGGCCCAACATTGGTTTTACCATTTGCCTCACCTAGCCCTTTTTCCCTTGGGTTTCGGAGCCCAAGGGTCATCTTTATTTTGCCTCCCCGGGCGAGTGCTTCTCTAAGTGTTGGCCTGAACCGAACTACTGCTGGGGCCACCTTGAGGCAACCCGAGGATTGGTTTTACTCAGAGCTAGTCTCATCCGATGTTGCCCTCGAGAACGAGATATGTGCAGTTCCTATCGGGATTGTCGGCGCATCGGGCGGCTTTGCTGGTCTTGTTTTATTGTGTCGAAATGTCTTGTAGCCGGATTCCGAGACTGATCGGTCTTCCGGGAGAAGGAATATCCTTCGTTGATCGCGAGAGCTTATCATGGGCTAAGTTGGGACACCCCCGCAGGTATAAACTTTCGAGAGCCGTGCCTGCGTTATGTGGCGATGGGAATTTGTTAATATCCGGTTGTAGTAAACTTGAAGCAAACTCTTCTAAAATACACCAACCGTAATGCGAATCGTGAGTGTCTCTTTTCGGGTTGATCGAGAGGAGAACACGGTTTCTGGGTTATGTTTGACGTAAGTAGGAGTTCAGGATCACTTCTTGATCATTACTAGTTGACGACCGTTCCTTTGTTTCTCTTCTCGCTCTCATTTGCGTATGTTAGCCACCATATATGCTTAGCCGCTGCTGCAACCTCACCACTTTACCCCTTCCTTTCCCATTAAGCTTTGCTAGTCTTGATACCCATGGTAATGGGATTGCTGAGTCCTCGTGGCTCAAAGATTACTACACCAACAGTTGCAGGTACAGGTTTGCGATGATCATGGCGTGAGAGCGATGTTTGCTTGTGTTGGAGTTCTTCTGCTTCTTCTTCGATCGGGGATAGGTTCGTGTCGGCAGCCCTGGCTAGCAGGGTGGATGTCGTTCGAGTTTCATTTATGTTTCATCCGTAGTCGGATGTTGATCTTGTATATGATGTTGATGTATTCTTGTGCCATTTGTGCCTTATGTATGTATCCCTACCTATTATGTAATGTTGATGTAATGATATCCACCTTGCAAAAGCGTTACAATATGCGGGTCTATCCTTGGTGGGACCTTCGAGTTCCTTTTGGATAGGGTCGCATATTGGGCGTGACACGGATGCTTGCAATAGGAGTTAATCATAAGTGGTATGCTTGTCCAAGTAAGGATAGCACCCAAGCACTGGTCCACCCACATATCAAATTATCAAAGTACCGAAGGCGAATCATATGAACGTGATGAAAACTAGCTTGACGATAATTCCCATGTGTCCTCGGGAGCGCTTTTCTCTATATAAGAGTTTTTCCAGGCTTGTCCTTTTGCTACAAAAAGGATTGGGCCATCTTGCAGCACTTTATTTACACTTGTTACTTGTTACCCGTTACAAATTACCTTATCACAAAACTATCTGTTACCGATAATTTCAGTGCTTGCAGAGAATACCTTGCTGAAAACCGCTTATCATTTCCTTCTGCTCCTCGTTGGGTTCGACACTCTTACTGATCGAAAGGACTACGATAGATCCCCTATACTTGTGGGTCATCAGTTATTCATTTAAGTCAGAGAATAATTGTGGTTCTGTTTATATGAATAAAACCTTCTATGGTCATACACCCAATGTGAATGGTTTGTTGAATATCGATCGTGGTGATACACATATTCATAATATTGATGCCAAAAGATGCAAAGTTGATAATGATAGTGCAAAATATTTGTGGCACTTCCGTTTAGGTCATATTGGTGTAAAGCGCATGAAGAAACTCCATGCGGATGGACTTTTGGAATCACTTGATTATGAATCATTTGATGCTTGCGAACCATGCCTCGTGAGTAAGATGACTAAAACTCCATTATCCGAAACAATGGAGCGAGACATTAACTTATTGGAAATAATACATACCGATGTATGCGGTCCGATGAGTGTTGAGGCTCGCGGCGGGTATCGTTATTTTCTGACCTTCACAAATGATTTGAACAGATATGAGTATATCTACTTAATGAAACACAAGTCTGAAACATTTGAAAAGTTCAAAGAATTTCAGAGTGAAGTGGAGAATCATCGTAACAAGAAAATAAAGTTTCTACGATCTGATCGCGGAGGCAAATATTTGAGTTACTAGTTTGGCCTTCATTTAAAACAATGTGGAATAGTTTCATAACTCACGCCACCTGGAACACCACATCGTAATGGTGTGTCCGAACGTCGTAACTGTACTTTATTAGATATGGTCGATCTATGATGTCTCTTACCGATTTACCACTATCATTTTGGGGCTATGCATTAGAGACAGCTGCATTCACGTTAAATAGGGCACCATCTAAATCTGTTGAGACGACACCGTATGAACTGTGGTTTGGCAAGAAACCTAAGTTGTCGTTTCTTAAAGTTTGGGGTTGCGATGCATATGTGAAAAAGCTTCAGCCTGATAAGCTCGAACCCAAATCGGAGAAGTGTGTCTTCATAGGATACCCAAAAGAAACTGTTGGGTACACCTTCTATCACAGATCTGAAGGCAAGATCTTTGTCGCTAAGAATGGATCCTTTCTAGAGAAGGAGTTTCTCTCGAAAGAAGTGAGCGGGAGGAAAGTAGAAATTGATGAGGTAATTGTACCTTCTCTCGAATTGGAAAGTAGCTCATCACTGAAAACCATTCCTGTGATGCCTACACCAACTAGAGAGGAAGCTAATGATAATGATCATGAAATTTCAGACCAAATTACTACTAGACCTCGTAGGTCGAACAGAGCACGTTTCGCACCAGAGTGGTACGGTAATCCTGTTCTGCAAGTCATGTTACTAGACCATGATGAACCTATGAACTATGAGGAAGCGATGATGAGCCCAGATTCTGCGAAATGGCTTGAGGCCATGAAATCTGAGATGGCATCCATGTATGAGAACAAAGTATGGACTTTGGTTGACTTGCCCGACGATCGGCAAGCCATTGAGAATAAATGGATCTTCAAGAGGAAGATGGACGCTGATGGTTGAAGGAAATATGCCCTAGAGGCAATAATAAAGTTATTATTTATTTCCTTATTTCATGATAAATGTTTATTATTCATGCTAGAATTGTATTAACCGGAAACTTAGTACTTGTGTGAATACATAGACAAAACATAAGTGTCCCTAGTATGCCTCTACTTGACTAGCTCGTTTATCAAAGATGATTATGTTTCCTAACCATAGACATGTGTTGTCATTTGATGAACGGGATCACATCATTAGGAGAATGATGTGATGGACAAGACCCATCCGTTAGCTTAGCACTATGATCGTTTAGTTTATTGCTATTGCTTTCTTCATGACTTATACATGTTCCTATGACTATGAGATTATGCAACTCCCGGATACCGGAGGAACACTTAGTGTGCTATCAAATGTCACAACGTAACTGGGTGATTATAAAGATGCTCTGTAGGTGTCTCCGATGGTGTCTGTTGAGTTGGCATAGATCGATATTAGGATTTGTCACATGGCGTTGTCATAACGCTTCCGCTTTTGGTCTACGAGGTATGTGGATAACACTCTCCCCTCTCGTTGCTATGCATCACCTAGATGGATCTTGCGTGTGCGTAGGAATTTTTTTGAAATTACTACATTCCCAACAGTGGCATCCGAGCCAGGTCTATGCGTAGATGTTATATGCACGAGTAGAACACAAAGAGTTGTGGGCGATAATAGTCATACTGCTTGCCAGCATGTCATACTTTGATTCGGCGGTATTGTTGGATGAAGCGGCTCGGATTGACATTACGCGTACGCTTACGCGAGACTGGTTCTACCGACGTGCTTTGCACACAGGTGGCTGGCGGGTGTCAGTTTCTCCAACTTTAGTTGAATCGAGTGTGACTACGCCCGGTCCTTGTTGAAGGTTAAAACAACACACTTGACGAAAAATCATTGTGGTTTTGATGCGTAGGTAAGAACGGTTCTTGCCCAGCCCGTAGCAACCACGTAAAACTTGCAACAACAAAGTAGAGGACGTCTAACTTGTTTTTGCAGGGCATGTTGTGATGTGATATGGTCAAGACATGATGCTAAATTTTGTGGTATGAGATGATCATGTTTTGGAAAAGTTATCAGCAACTGGCAGGAGCCTTATGGTTGTCGCTTTATTGTATGAAATGCAATCACCATGTAATTGCTTTACTTTATCACTAAGCGGTAGCGATAGTTGTAGAAGCAATAGTTAGCGAGACGACAACGATGCTTCGATGGAGATCAAGGTGTCAAGCCGGTGACAATGATGATCATGACAGTGCTTTGGAGATGGAGATCAAAGGCACAAGATGATGATGGCCATATCATATCACTTATATTGATTGCATGTGATGTTTATCCTTTATGCATCTTATTTTGCTTAGTTCGGCGGTAGCATTATAAGATGATCCCTCACTAAATTTCAAGGTATAAGTGTTCTCCCTGAGTATGCACCGTTGCGACAGTTCTTCGTACCGAGACACCACATGATGATCGGGTGTGATAAGCTCTACGTTCACATACAACGGGTGCAAGCCAGTTTTGCACACGCAGAATACTCGGGTTAAACTTGACGAGCCTAGCATATGCAGATATGGCCTCCGAACACTGGAGACCGAAAGGTCGAGCATGAATCATATAGTAGATATGATCAACATAGTGATGTTCATGATTGAAAACTACTCCATCTCACGTGATGATAGGACATGGTTTAGTTGATTTGGATCACGTGGTCATTTAGATGACTAGAGTGATGTCTATCTAAGTGGAAGTTCTTAAGTAATATGATTAATTGAACTTTAATTTATCATGAACTTAGTCCTGGTAGTATTAGCATATCTATGTTGTAGATCAATAGCTCGCGATATAGCCTCCTGTTTATTTTTGATATGTTCCTAGAGAAAAATCAGTTGAAAGATGATAGTAGCAATGATGCGGACTTGGTCTGTGATCAGAGGATTATCCTCATTGCTGCACAGAAGAATTATGTCCTTGATGCACCGCTAGGTGACAGACCTATTGCAGGAGCAGATACAGGCATTATACAAAGCTCGGTATGATGACTACTTGATAGTTTAGTGCACCATGCTTTATGGTTTAGAACCGGGATTTCAAAAACGTTTTGAACACCACGGAGCTTATGCGATGTTCCAAGAGCTGGAATTGGTATTTCAGACTCATGCCCGAGTCGAGAGGTATGAGACCTCTGACAAAGTACTTAGCCTACAAGATGGAGGAGAATAGCTCAACTAGTGAGCATGTGCTCAAAATTTCTGAGTACTACAATCGCTTGAATCAAGTGGGAGTTAATCTTCCAGATAAGATAGTGATTGACAGAGTTCTCTAGTCACTATCACCAAGTTACTAGAACTCCATGATGAACTATAATATGCAAGGGATAACGGAAACGATTCCCAAGCTCTTCACAATGCTAAAATCGGCGAAGGTAGAAATCAAGAAAAAGCATCAAGTGTTGATGGTTGACAAGACCACTAGTTTCAAGAAGAAGGGCAAAGGGAAGAAGGGGAACTTCAAGAAGAACGACAAGCAAGTTGCTGCTCAAGTGAAGAAGCCCAAGTCTAGACCTAAGCCTGAGACTAAGTGCTTCTACTGCAAAGGGACTGGTCACTGGAAGTGAAACTACCCTAGATACTTGGCGGATAAGAAGGATGGAAAAGTGAACAAAGGTATATTTGATATACATATTATTTATGTGTACTTTACTAGTGTTTATAGCAACCCCTCGGCATTTGATACTGGTTCTGTTGCTAAGAGTAGTAACTCGAAACAGGAGTTGCAGAATGAACTGAAACTAGTTAAGGGTGAAGTGACGATGTGCGTTGGAAGTAGTTCCAAGATTGATATGATCATCGTCGCACACTCCCTATACTTTTGGGATTAGTGTTGAACCTAAATGAATGTTATTTGGTGTTTGCGTTGAGCATGAATATGATTTGATCATGTTTATTGACATACGGTTATTCATTTAACTTAGGGAATAATTGTTGTTCTGTTTACATGAATAAAACCTTCTATGGTCATACACCCAATGAAAATGGTTTGTTGGATCTCGATCGTAGTGATACACATATTCATAAATATTGAAGCCAAAAGATGAAAAGTTAATAATGATAGTGCAACTTACTTGTGGCACTGCCGTTTAGGTCATATTGGTGTAAAGCGCATGAAGAAACTCCATATTGATGGGCTTTTGGAATCACTTGATGCTTGCGAACCATGCCTCATGGGCAAGATGACTAAAACTCCATTCTCCGAAACAATGGAGCGAGCAACTGACTTATTGGAAATAATACATACTGATGTATGCGGTCCGATGAGTGTTGAGGCTCGCGGCGGGTATCATTATTTTCTGACCTTCACAGATGATTTAAGCAGATATGGGTATATCTACTTAACGAAACATAAGTCTAAAACATTTGAAAAGTTTAAAGAATTTCAGAGTGAAGTAGAAAATCATCGTAACAAGAAAATAAAGTTTCTACGATCTGATCATGGAGGAGAATATTTGAGTTACGAGTTTGGTCTTCATTTCAAACAATGAGAAATAGTTTCGCAACTCACGCCACCCGGAACACCACAACGTAATGGTGTGTCCGAACGTCGTAACCGCACTTTATTACATATGGTGCGATCTATGATGTCTCTTACTGATTTACCGCTATCATTTTGGGGTTATGCATTAGAGACAACTGCATTCACGTTAAATAGGGAACCATCTAAATCTGTTGAGATGACACCATATGAACTGTGGTTTGGCAAGAAACCTAAGCTGTCGTTTGGCGATGATGCTTATGTGGAAAAGTTTCAACCTGATAAGCTCGAACCCAAATAGGAGAAATGTGTCTTCATAGGATACCCAAATGAAAATGTTGGGTACACCTTCTATCACAGATCCGAAGGCAAGATATTCGTTGCTAAAAATGGATACTTTCTAGAGAAGGAGTTTCTCTTGAAAGAAGTGAGTGGGAGGAAAGTAGAACTTGATGTGGTAATTGTACCTTCTCCCGAATTGGAAAGTAGTTCATCACAGAAATAAGTTCCAGTGATGCCTACACCAATTAGTGAGGAAGTTAATGATGATGATCATGAAACTTCAGATCAAGTTACTACCGAACCTCGTAGGTCAACCAGAGTACGTTCCGCACCAGAGTGGTACGGTAATCCGGTACTGGAAGTCATGTTACTAGAACATGACGAACCTACGAACTACGAGGAAGCGATAATGAGCCCAGATTCCGCAAAATGGTTTAAGGCCATGAAATCTGAGATGGGATCCATGTATGAAAACAAATTATGGACTTTGATGGAATTGCCTGATGATCGGCAAGCCATTAAGAATAAATGGATCTTCAAGAGAAAGACGGACGCTGATGGTAGTGTTACTATCTACAAAGCTCGACTTGTCGCGAAAGGTTTTCGACAAGTTCAAGGTGTTGACTACGATGAGATTTTCTCACTCGTAGCGATGCTTAAGTCTGTCCGAATCATGTTAGCCATTGCTGCATTTTATGAAATTTGGCAAATGAATAATGGATTTATTAAGGAAGAGTTGTATATGATGCAACCAGAAGGTTTTGTCAATCCTAAAGGTGCTAAGAAAATATGCAAGCTCCAGCGATCCATCTATGGACTGGTGCAAGCATCTCGGAGTTGGAATATACGCTTTGATAAGTTGATCAAAGCATATAGTTTTATACAGGCTTGCGGTGAAGCATGTATTTACAAGAAAGTGAGTGGGAGCACTATAGCCTTTCTGATAAGTATATGTGAATGACATATTGTCGATCCGAAATGATGTAGAGTTTTCTGGAAAGCATAAAGGAGTGTTTGAAAGGAGTTTTTCAAATAAAGACCTCGGTGAAGCTGCTTACATATTGAGCATCAAGATCTATAGAGATAGATCAAGACGCTTGATAAGGTTTTTCAAAGAGTACATACCTTGATAAGTTTCTGAAGTAGTTCAAAATGGAACAGTCAAAGAAAGAGTTCTTGCCTGTGTTACAAGGTGTGAAGTTGAGTAAGACTCAAAGCCCGACCATGGTAGAAGATAGAGAGAGAATGAAAGTCCTTCCCTATGCCTCAGCCATAGGTTCTATAAAGTATGCCATGCTGTCTACTAGACCTATTGTATACCCTGCCCTGAGTTTGGCAAGGGAGTGCAATTTTGATCTAGGAGTAGATCACTGGACAGCGGTCAAAAGTATCCTTAGAGTGTTGGGGAACGTTGCATAAAATAAAAAATTTCCTACGTTCACCAAGATCCATCTATGAGTTCATCTAGCAACGAGAGAGAGATGCATCTACATACCCTTGTAGATCGCGTGCGGAAGCGTTCAAGAGAACGGGGTTGAGGTAGTCGTTCTCGTCATGATCCTATCACCGGAGATCCTATAGCCGAACGGACGGCACCTCCGCGTTCAACACACGTACGGTCAGCGTGATGTCTCCTCCGTCTTGATCCGGCAAGGGGAAGGAGAGGTTGATGAAGATCCAGCAGCACGACGGCGTGGTGGTGGATGCAGCAGGACTCCGGCAGGGCTTCGCCAAGCAACTGCGGGAGGAGGAAGAGGTGTAGCAGGGGAGGGCGCCAAGACTTGAGGTGCGGCTGCCTCCCCCCCCCCTTTATATAGGCCCCATGGGGGGCGCCGGCCCTGGAGATCATATCTCCCAAGGGGGGGGGGGCGGCGGCCAAGGGGGGAGGCTTGCCCCCCAAGGCAAGTGGGGCGCCCCCACCCCTAGGGTTTCCAACCCTAGGCGCAGGGGGGCGTACCAGCCCAGCAGGGGCTGGTTCCCTCCCCACTTCAGCCCACGGGGCCCACCGGGATAGGTGGCCCCACCCGATGGACCCCCGGGACCCTTTCGGTGGTCCCGGTACAATACCGGTAACCCCCAAAATTCTCCCGATGGCCGAAATAGCACTTCCTATATAATTCTTTACCTCCGGACCATTTCGGAACTCCTCGTGACGTCCGGGATCTCATCCGGGACTCCGAACAACATTAGGATTGATGCATACCCATATTCATACAACCCTAGCGTCACCGAACCTTAAGTGCATAGACCCTACGGGTTCGGGAGACACGTAGACATGACCGAGACGGCTCTCCGGTCAATAACCAACAGCGGGATCTGGATACCCATGTTGGCTCCCACATGCTCCTCGATGATCTCATCGGATGAACCACGATGTCGAGGATTCAAACAACCCCGTATACAATTCCCTTTGTCAATCAGTATGTTACTTGCCCGAGATTCGATCGTCGGTATCCCAATACCTCGTTCAATCTCGTTACGAACAAGTCACTTTACTCATCTGTAATGCATGATCTCGTGACGGACACTTGGTCACTTTGAGCTCATTATGACGATGCACTACCGAGTGGGCCCAAAGTGACACCTCTCCGTGTCTGAGTGACAAATCCAGGTCTCGATCCGTGTCAACCCAACATACACTTTCGAGATACCTGTAGTGCACCTTTATAGTCACCCAGTTACATTGTGACGTTTGGTACACCCAAAGCACTCCTACGGTATCCGGGAGTTACACGATCTCATGGTCTAAGGAAAAGATACTTGACATTGGAAAAGCTCTAGCAAAACGAACTACACGATCTTGTGCTATGCTTAGGATTGGGTCTTGTCCATCACATCATTCTCCTAATGATGTGATCCCGTTATCAATGACATCCAATGTCCATAGTCAGGAAACCATGACTATCTATTGATCAACGAGCTAGTCAACTAGAGGCTCACTAGGGACATGTTGTGGTCTATCTATTCACACGTGTATTATGATTTCCGGATAATACAATTATAGCATGAATAAAAGACAATTATCACGAACAAGGAAATATAATAATAATCCTTTTATTATTGCCTCTAGGGCATATTTCCAACATAGAGGACTAAGGAAATATTTCTCGGTTATGGAGGTGATAAAGAGTTCGTCGTAAAGAGTTATGTCGATGCAAGCTTTGACACCGATCTGGATGACTCTAAGTCACAATCCAGATAAATATTGAAAGTGGGAGCAATTATCTAAAGTAGCTCTGTGCAGAGCATTGTAGACATAGAAATTTGCAAAATACATATGGATCTGAATTTGGCAGACCCGTTGACTAAACTTCTCTCACAAGGAAAACATGATCACGCCTTAGTACTTTTTGGGTGTTAATCACATGGCAATGTGAACTAGATTACTGACTCTAGTAAACCCTTTGAGTGTTGGTCACATGGCGATGTGAACTAGATTACTGACTCTAGTAAACCCTTTGAGTGTTGGTCACATGGCGATGTGAACTATGGGTGTTAATCACATGGTGATGTGAACTATTGGTGTTAAATCACATGTCGATGTGAACTAGATTATTGAATCTAGTGCAAGTGGGAGACTGAAGGAAATATGCCCTAGAGGCAATAATAAAGTTATTATTTATTTCCTTATTTCATGATAAATGTTTATTATTCATGCTAGAATTGTATTAACCGGAAACTTAGTACATGTGTGAATACATAGACAAAACATAAGTGTCCCTAGTATGCCTCTACTTGACTAGCTCGTTTATCAAAGATGGTTATGTTTCCTAACAATAGACATGTGTTGTCATTTGATGAATGGGGTCCTATCATTAGGAGAATGATGTTATGGACAAGACCCATCCGTTAGCTTAGCACTATGATCGTTTAGTTTATTGTTATTGCTTTCTTCATGACTTGTACATGTTCCTATGACTATGAGATTATGCAACTCCCGGATACCGGAGGAACACTTAGTGTGCTATCAAATGTCACAACGTAACTAGGTGATTATAAAGATGCTCTACAGGTGTCTCCGATGGTGTCTGTTGAGTTGGCATAGATCGAGATTAGGATTTGTCACTCCGAATGTCGGAGAGGTATATCTAGGCCCTCTATGTAATGCACATCACTATAAGCCTTGCAAGCAATGTGACTAATGAGTTAGTTGCGGGATGATGCATTACAGAACGAGTAAAGAGACTTGCCGGTAACTATATTGGACTAGGTATTGAGATACCGACGATCGAATCTCGGGCAAGTAACATACCGATGACAAAGGGAACAACGTATGTTGTTATGCGGTTTGACCGATAAAGATCTTCGTAGAATATGTAGGAACCAATATGAGCATCCAGGTTCCGCTATTGGTTATTGACCGGAGATGAGTCTCGGTCATGTCTACATAGTTCTCGAACCCGTAGGGTCCGCACGCTTAACGTTCGATGACGATCGGTATTATGAGTTTATGTGTTTCGATGTATCGAAGGTTGTTCGGAGTCCCGAATATGATCACGGACATGACGAGGAGTCTCGAAATGGTCGAGACATAAAGACCGATATATTGGATGACTATGTTTGGACATCGTAATTGTTCCGGGTGAGTTCGGGCATTTACCGGAGTACCGGGAGGTTACCGGAACCCCCCGGGAAGTATATGGGCCTTATTGGGCCATAGTGGGAGAGAGGAGAAGGGAGCCTAGGAGAGGGCGCACCCCCCAAGCCCAATCCGAATTGGGTGGGTCCCCCCCCCCTTTCCTTCCCCATCTCTCCCCCTTCCTTCCTCTCCTAATCCAACTAGGGAAGAGGGGGGAATCCTACTCCCGGTGGGAGTAGGACTCCCCTTGGGCACGCCATAGAGGGCCGGCCCTCCCCCTCCTCCACTCCTTTATATACAGGGGAAGGGGGCACCCCATAGACACACAAGTTGACAGTTGTCTTAGCCGTGTGCGGTGCCCCCCTCCACAGATTACACCTCGGTCATATCGTTGTAGTGCTTAGGCGAAGCCCTGCATCGGTAACTTCATCATCACCGTCATCACGCCGTCGTCTTGACGAAGCTCTCCCGACACTCAGCTGGATCGAGAGTTCGTGGGACGTCACCGAGCCGAACGTGTGTAGATCGCGTAGGTGCCGTACTTTCGGTACTAGGATCAGTCGGATCATGAAGACGTACGACTACATCAACCGCGTTGTCATAATGCTTCCGCTTTTGGTCTACGAGGGTACATGGACAACACTCTCCCCTCTCGTTGCTATGCATCACCTAGATAGATCTTGCGTGTGCATAGGATTTTTTTTTGAAATTACTATGTTCCCAACAATGGTAGTGTTACTATCTACAAAGCTCGACTTGTCGCAAAAGGTTTTCGACAAGTTCAAGGTGTTGACTACGATGAGATTTTCTCACTTGTAGCGATGCTTAAGTCTGTCTGAATCATGTTAGCAATTGCCACATTTTATGAAATTTGGCAAATGGATGTCAAAAATGCATTCCTTAATGGATTTCTTAAAGAAGAGTTGTATATGATGCAACCAGAAGGTTTTGTCGATCCTAAAGGTGCTAATAAAGTGTGCAATCTCCAGCGATCCATTTATGGACTGGTGCAAGCATCTCGGAGTTGGAATATACGCTTTGATGAAGTGATCAAAGCATATGGTTTTATACATACTTTTGGAGAAGCCTGTGTTTACAAGAAAGTGAGTGGGAGCTCTGTAGCATTTCTGATATTATATGTGGATGGCATATTGTTGATTGGAAATGATATACAATTTCAGGATAGTATAAAAGGATACTTGAATAAGTGTTTTTCAATGAAAGACCTCTGTGAAGCTGCTTATATATTGGGCATCAAGATCTATAGAGATAGATCAAGATGCTTAATTGGACTTTCACAAAACACATACCTTGATAAAGTTTTGAAGAAGTTCAAAATGGATCAGACAAAGAAAGGGTTCTTGCCAGTGTTACAAGGCGTGAAGTTGAGCCAGACTCAATGCCGACCACTGCAGAAGATAGAGAGAAAATGAAAGTCATTCCCTATGCCTCAGCCATAGGTTCTATCATGTATGCAATGCTCTGTACCAAACCTGATTTGTGCCTTGCTATAAGTTTAGCAGGGAGGTACCAAAGTAATCCAGGAGTGGATCACTGGACAGCGGTCAAGAACATCCTGAAGGGCCTGAAAAGGACTAAGGATATGTTTCTCGTTTATGGAGGTGACAAAGAGCCCGTCGTAAATGGTCACGTTGATGCTAGCTTTAACACTGATCCAGATGACTCTAAGTCACAAACCGGATATATATTTATATTGAATGGTGGAGCTGTCAGTTGGTGCAGTTCCAAGCAAAGCATCGTGGCGGGATCTACATGTGAAGCGGAGTATATAGTTGCTTCGGAAGCAGCAAATGAAGGAGTCTGGATGAAGGAGTTCTTATCCGATCTAGGTGTAATACCTAGTGCATCGAGTCCAATGAAAATCTTTTGTGACAATACTGGAGCAATTGCCTTGGCGAAGGAATCCAGATTTCACAAGAGAACCAAACACATCAAGAGACGTTTCAACTCCATCCGTGATCAAGTCAAGGAGGGAGACATAGAGATTTGCAAAATACATACAGATCTGAATGTTGCAGACCCGTTGACTAAGCCTCTTCCATGAGCAAAACATGATCATCACCAAGACTCCATGGGTGTTAGAATCATTACAATGTCATCTAGATTATTTACTCTAGTGCAAGTGGGAGACTGAAGGAAATATGCCCTAGAGGCAATAATAAAATTGTTATTTATATTTCCTTATATCATATTAAATTTTTATTATTCATGCTAGAATTGTATTAACTGGAAACTTGATACATGTGTGAATACATAGACAAAACACTTTGTCCCTAGTATGCCTTTACTAGACTAGCTCGTTAATCAAAGATGGTTAAGTTTTCTAACCATATACATGTGTTGTCATTTGATGAACGGGATCACATCATTAGGAGAATGATGTGATGGACAAGACCCATCCGTTAGCTTAGCATAACGATCGTTAAGTTTTACTGCTATTGCTTTCTTCATGACTTATACATATTCCTTTGACTATGAGATTATGCAACTCCCGAATACCGGAGGAACACCTTGTGTGCTATCAAACGTCACAACGTAACTGGGTGATTATAAAGATGCTCTACAGGTGTCATCGAAGGTGTTTGTTGGGTTGGCATAGATCGAGATTAGGATTTGTCACTCTGAGTATCGGAGAGGTATCTCTGGGCCCTCTCCGTAATGCACATCATGATAAGCCGTGCAAGCAATGTGACTAATGAGTTAGTTACGGGATGATGCATTACGGAACAAGTAAAGAGACTTGCCGATAACGAGATTGAACTAGGTATGAAGATACCGACGATTGAATCTCGGGCAAGCAACATACCGATGACAAAGGGAATGACGTATGTTGTCATTACAGTTTGACCGACAAAGATCTTCGTAGAATATGTAGGAACCAATATGAGCACCCAGGTTCCGCTGCTGGTTATTGACCGGAATGTGTCTCGGTCATGTCTACATAGTTCTCGAACCCGTAGGGTCCGCACGCTTAACGTTTGATGACGATTTGTATTATGAGTTATGTGTTTTGGTGACCGAAGATTTTTCAGAGTCCCGGATGAGATCATGAACATGATGAGGAGTCTCGAAATGGTCGAGAGGTAAAGATTGATATATTGGATGATAGTATTCGGACACCAGAAGTGTTTCGGAATGTATCGGGTACGTATCAGAGTACCGGGGGGAGGGGGGTTATCGGAACCCCTCAGGGGAAGATATGGGCCATAGGAGGGAGGCAAGGCAGCCCACAAGGGGTGGCGCCCCCCCCCCCCCAAGGGAGGAGTCCGAATTGGACTAGGGGAGGGGGCGGCTACCCCCTTTCCTTCTCCTTCTCACTCTCCTTCCCCCTTTCCCCCTCCGATAAAAGGAAGGGGGGGGGATTGGACTATGAGCCCAAGTGGGACTCCTCCAACTTGGGGCGCCCCTAGGCCGGACTCCTCCCCTCTCCCTCCTTTATATACGGGGGAGGGGGCGCCTCTAAGACACACCAATTGTTCTTAGCCGTGTGCGGCGCCCCCCTCCACCGTTTACTCCTCCGGTCATATTGTCGTAGTGCTTAGGCGAAGCCCTGCGCGGATCACTTTACCATCACTGTCACCACGCCGTCGTGCTGACAAAACTCTCCCTCAACACTTTGCTGGATCAAGAGTTCGAGGGACGTCATCGAGTTGAACGTGTGCTGAACTCGGAGGTGCCGTACGTTCGATGCTTGATCGGTTGGATCGAGAAGGCGTTCGAGTACATCAACCGTGTTAAGCTAACGCTTCCGCTTTCAGTCTACGAGGGTACGCGGACACACTCTCCCCTCTCGTTGCTATGCATCTCCTAGATAGATCTTGCGTGATCGTAGGATTTTTTTAAAAATTGCATGCTACATTCCCCAACAACGTGACACTGTTAAAATTTGTATTTGAAACTTCAAATTTGATCCATTTTTGTATAATAACTATTATTGAAGTTGCACTAGTTTATGAAAAAGCCGTACAGAAGAGTGGCGTTTTGGCTCCTAGGTGTAGATACTCTTATTATGAGGTACATATAAAACACACATTTCAAAATGTAAAACAATTCGAGAAAAAACCCTGCATGTACATCTGGATCCTATGTTCACACACAAAATTTCGGTGACAAAGGACATTTTTGTGGCATGTATAAAAAATATTAAAAAATGCCTCTTGATCGAAAATTGCCTTTTTTTACACAAGCCACAAAAAATGTCCTTTTTCATCAAAACTTGGTGCATGCACATATAACGTCCGGATTTACACGCGGGATTCTTTTCTTAATTTTTTTTACTTTTTAAAATATGTATTTATACAATGGGTGCATATACACCTATGCACCAAAGTGAATTTGCGACAAGTTTTATATATTTTATCTGCCCACGGGATTGGGTCTACCAAGGCACACAACCGCGCTCTTGCCACTGGGCTAAACACCCATCCACTATGATTTGTTCCTGTTAGGTATAGTTGTACAATATTTTTAAAAATAGTTTCTTGTTGTTTCTGTTAGGTGTAAACCATTCTCATAATTATTCTTTCTTTGAAAGAAAGTTTCTGTTTGTTTTTGTCAGGAAGCACAACAATTTTTTCTTCTTCTTTAGAAGTAAACTTTCTTCTTTGAGGTATGACACATACATGTTCGCCTCGGCTATGACCAAATATATTGTGCACTTATATATGTTTCAGATAAGTTCTATTATAATTACTAAATATGTTATTTTCTTGTCAAGGATAAAGGGAATATCTTTCATGTTACGTAGAAAAAAGAGATGGAGATGTGTACAAGCAAGTGCCAACATTTGTAATTACTTGCCATGTTTGCAAATTTGTTTCTAATAGAAGTACTTAAGTTAAATCAGTACAATTATGAATCTCATAGCAAAATGAGTGTTTTTTTTTAGATAAAGCAAAATGAGTGCTTGTACATGTCTACATGATATTATCAGCAAGCGCATGGAAGCAAGAGAGCAGCGTTATGGGTCGTACTGGCATCTGCTCTTATTATCTGGTCCGTCCTGAAAGCTGTGGGATCCGTGTATGGAGCAGTTATTGCGGGAAGGGCGAACTGCAGAAATTGCTGCAATCACTTGGTTTGTGGTGTACGCCTTAGGCTGGTTGTAATGGTAGTATCATAGCTAGTATCATGCATGCCAACTAGGCAATTTTGATGAGGTGTCATAGCATTAAAGGAAGAAAGAAAGGGTGTAGTATCATATCATGATACCGTATCATATTAAATGCTATACTACTTTTGTGTCATGCATGGCGATAAATAGAAATCTTCATGATACTAATATATGATACTATGCATTAGGGAGGTAATATCATACACTAATATCATATGCATGATACTAGTATATGATACTCCCCATTACAACCAGCCTTATGCAACAGCCAACAGGACGGCATCCAGCTTTAATTAAAGACGACGGCGTCCACATGCCGTCGATGCCTAGTTTGGACCGGCAGAACAGGAGTTGCCTCGTATTGGACCTCGGAACATTTTCCCCGGAACAACGAAATCCGCCGCAAGACTCTTCAACCACGGGTGCTAGTGGAACCATGATTCCGGCCGTCTGCGGATTAGTATCAAGTTGGGGTTTTCCCGTAGGGTGTAGATGACCAGCCAAAGGAGAGCACTGTCTGACAGGGAGACGACCTGACCAAGCACCATTTGCCGATAATTTGTGGTGGCGCTAATTTTTGCAACTCCCCAAGCTTCCAATCGTCTTCTTTTTATCTTCGACGAAGGCCTGAATCAGTCGAGGAGCCGATGGGCGCCAGCTTCATGTGTCGCGGCCGGGGCAAGAAATAATCAATAGTCAAAAATGAAAAGGAAATAATCAACAGTCATGTTCAGCCATGGACAGGGGCTGCAAGCTGTCTCAGTTGCGGGCGAATGGCCCATCGGAATCCGCCGAGTCAGCTATTAAGCCGGATCCCCAAGTGTGCTCTGTTTGCATTTGTGACTTGGGAGAGATAAAATTGGGAACGAGATGATTTGGTCGCCTTCGTTGTCGATGGTACATGACGTTCTGAGCTACGTTGCACCGATACGGCGACACGGATACGGCGATACGAGTATGGCGACATGAGATACGGCAATTTCTAAAAACAGCAATATACGAGACGACGAGTATATATATAACTAATTAATAAAATGACATATAACAAAAAACACACATAACAAAATGTGAGCTGAGATCAAAATACCACCCCATTAGTTGCCTGATTGCCTCCAAGTCTCTTTTCTTCCGTGCCAGTAGGCAGTAGCAGCAATATCAGCAACAGCAAGCACCAAGCACATACGGCGCACACATGCCAGCAAGCAGCCAAGCACATACGGCAAGCACGCACACAGCAAGAATCAATTACCTCACTCTTGCCACGTCGGCGGGGAAGAGGTCACTCGAGGCGTCCGCGTAACTAGTCGACAGTGTGGCGGCGATGAGCCAGTCCAGGCGACGGCGGCGGCAGCATGCTCGTCGACGCACTCGATCCAATCGTGAGGTCGAGCAGAGAGCGAGAGAGAAGTTAGGGTTAGGCGTATACGTGGGCCTCTAATGGGCTCGAGCTGCATGGCCGTGTCCTGCCGTATCCCGAGCGTGTCCCCAGCGTATCGTCATTTTTCTCTTTTTCTTTTTAATCAGAAATCATGATACGCCTGGGATACAAGTATCGCGGCCGTATCATGCGTATCGGCGACGTGCGGTACGTGGATACTCCAACTTTTAATGTATCGGTGCTTCGTAGGTTCTGAGCACACGGTCTAGTATGTCACCCCGTCTGTACCAACGACAATTTCCATCCAGGCGAATCAATAAATGTGTACCAGAGGTTGGCCAGCAACACTATTCAAAATGGTCCGTGAACACAATATACCACCTAAAATACAATGTCATGTGACACATCCCGAGGAACCTCTATGGTCCTGATAATAGGAGCATGTAGTCATATGACCCATATGGGATTTCCGTGGAAGCATGGCTCAGGGCATCTCCACCGCGCCTCCCAACATGCCTGCGCCACTTTTTTAGCACCGGCCAAAAAATGGCCGATCGCCCTAGGGCGCCGAAAATCGCCGGTTCGGACCTTTTTCCGCCCGTGATCACAGAACCGAACCCGGCTATTTGAGGAGCCGTTAGAGCTCGGCGCTAGGGAAAAGCACGCTGCCCACACCGACAAGGGAAAAGTCAAGGTTTTCTTCCCAGACTACCTCGCACCCGCGCCCTCGGCCACCACTAGCTATATCCGGCGACGGCCGCCGCCTACTCCGCTAGATAGCCATTCCTGTAGGAAAATAGCGGTAACCATGGCAGCCCTCCCGCAAAGAAATGGCGTTTCCGCCGCCGTTTTCCCCGCGGAGGCACGGTTTAACGGCGGTACCATACCGAGCGCAAGGTGTTGGCGTTTTGACGTGTCGGCGATGGACTCGGATGAGGAGGAAGAGCTCGCCCTACTTCTTTGGAGGAGGAAGCCGCGCCGACGTCCGTGAAGAAGAGCATCGATGGTGCTCGCCGCCCTCGCCCGACTCTTGGCGAGCAATGAAAAGCAGCGTCGAGGTGGCTCGGCGCCGGGCGGTGAAAGCAAAGAACCGCATCGTCGCAAGGCTATCGCATGCTCTACTCCGACTACTTCGCGATGCTCCACTTCATGGCGAGAGAACATTTTAGCGCCGTTATCGGATGAGCGAAAACTCTTCCTCGAGATTGTGAATTCCATCCGGAGTTCGACAACTACTTCAAGTGCAAGATGGATTGCACCGGCGCTCTTGGATTCACCTCCATCCGAAGTGCACGACAATGATGAAGATGCTTGCATATGGAGCTCCGGTGATTCACTCGGCGACTATGGGCGCATGGCGAGTCCACCGACATAGAGTGTTTCTACAAGTTCGCCGGGCGGTGGTGGCGTGTTTGGGCCACAATACTTGAGAACACCCAATGCGGAAGACACCGCCGGATCCTAGCCTGAATGCGAAGAAGAGGATTTCTGGGATGCTTGGAAGCATCGATGCATGCATTGAAATGGAAGAACTGCCCATTTGGTTGGCGGGGATGTACAAAGCGTCAAAGGCGGTTGCGATTGTGGTGCTTGGGCGGTAGCCACACAGACCTCTGGATTTGGCACTCCTTCTTTGGTATGCCAGAACTCACAATGACATCAACGTCTTTGCGGTGCTCTCTGTTTTTGCCAAGCTCGTTGAGGGCCATTCTCCTCCGGTGAACTTGAGATCAATGGGCACCAATACAACAAGGGTACTATCTAGTGACGGCATCTATCCGAGATGGTCGACATTTGTGAAGACGATCTCAAACCACGTGGCGAGGAGGCAAGAACGCTGGTTTGCGAAGCTTCAGGAGGCTTGTAGGAAGGATGTCGGCGGGCATTTGGTGTGCTCCAATCTCGATTCGCTGTTGTTCGGTACCCGCCGGACCTGGTCGAAAGATCAAATGTGGGAGATCATGACTTGTTGTGTCATCTTGCACAACATGATCATCGAGAGCGAGCAAGAAGACCCGGTGTTTGACACTAAACCATACTACGAGCGGGGTCCTCTAGCGAAGTTGATCACCACCACCGGCAACTTGGACTGCCTATCTCGATATCGTCGGAGATCCGAGACCCACAGTGCATCATCAAGCTGCAGAAGATCGATTGAGCACCTATGGAGACTCAAGGGGACGCCGTGATGAAATCTGAGTTTTATTTGTTGAACTATATAATTTGTATTGAACTATTTGTTGTTGTAGTATTTTGTTGAAGTATTTGGTTTTTCGTGATGAAATATGTGATAAGGAATAATTGTGTTGATAATTGAGCATGAAATACTGGTGAAACCACGCCGAATATGGGCCTATTCTCGGTCATATGGGCGTTTATTCGCGAAATTGGGCTGCAAAGTGGGCCAATTTAGGCGCTGAAGCAGCCGAGGCGACGATTGGCGCAAAACCGCCCGGCCGCCGAGTGTATCGCCGACTCGCCCAGAGGAGGCAATTTATATGCGTCCTGGGGGGGCCAACGGCTGGAGATGCCCTTATTAGCGCTACCAATGGTTGGCCGGGAGGTGCGAGGCTGGCCCTGGTATTGAGTTGGAGTGTACCTGAGCACATGTACGGAAAAAGTGACTGAAAATAAAATAATTTCAGTCACATTTCCCCTCTTTCCTTCTGTTTTGTATGTTGTTCGTTGGATACTGATCGGACGATTCAGAAATAAAGTGACTGAAACAGCTGAAAAATTCAGGTGCCTGATCCATAGGCCCTCCCAACTCGTGAACATAAATTTTCGACCGAAAAACCATCAAATGAGAATGCAAAGGCGCGTCGGAACTCTTTATCAGTTTGCATTGCCTCCTTGATGCACCGTCCTGGAGAACAGAGTATGATGTATCGCCTCGACAAAGGAAGGGTGTCACTCTCTCGGTCTCGTGCACGAGCCTCAAACAACCTTAAGATGGAAACAGCGATGTCCATTGATCTCCATGTCAACCTCGTGCCATCAGTAGCTAGCTACCTACCGGCAATCAAGACGCCAGAAATAGAAAGGGGAAGAATTAATAAGCCCGGACCAACGGGTCCATCCAGAAAATAATCACTCGATCGAGTTGTATGTTTCACCTCGCATCTGCACACGCAACCTCTCTGCCAACAACAACAACAATCGGCGGCGCATTAACACAAACCGCCCAGACGAATTTGGAGCTTATACACTTCTAATGTGTCACACGTAGTAGTTCAGTACAGTACAGTACAAGTACAGGAGAGGAGCATTATTGTTTGTTGCTCCTGTGTGTTTCCCTTTCTTTCTGATTTGGATATTTTTAGACAGATCCCTTTATCCCAATGTAGATATACTCACCTACTAAGTAGTACCTGTTGGTGTGTTGGACTCGTGTATCTACACAATTTTCTTGCCACTTCCAACTTTGTCCTCCGGACCTTCCCCATATGCCACGAACCGTACGTGGAGCATGCATGCACGGCGCCGGGGGGTCCATTGATCTTCTACGCGCAGGCCGCGACGGCGGGCGCCACGGTGGCCACGGCGCGGAGCTCGTCGAGGGTCGGGGCGAGGTCGCGCGGGCGCACCACCATCCGGAGCCCGTGCTTCATGAACAGCGTGAGCGACATCTTCTGCTCCACGCGGTGCCCCGGCGCCACGGCCAGGCGGTGCCGGAGGAGGATGCTCCCCGCGATGTTCTTCATCTGCAGGTACGCCAGGTCCTTGCCCAGGCATATGCGCGGCCCAGCGTTGAACGCCACGAACCTGTACGAGTCCTGCGGCTCGAACTTGCTGCCGTCGGCCGACAGCCACCGCTCCGGCCGGAACTCCAGGCAGTCCTCTCCCCACACCGTCTTCATGCGCCCGGCCGAGTAGATGGAGTACGTCACCGACGACCCGGCCGGCACGAACGTGCCGTCGGGGAGGTAGTCGTCGGCGACCACGTGCTTGGAGTCCTCCGGCACGGACGGGTACAGCCGGAGGGTCTCCGAGAGCGCCGCCTTGAGGTACACGAGGCGGTCCAGCTCCTCGTAGTCGAACGGGGCGGCCAGCCACAATGCCGGGTCGTCTGCGCCGCGGGACGCCGCCAGGACGGCGCAGAGCTCGCGCACGATCTTGCGCTCGACGTCCGGGTGGGTGGAGACCAGCCAGAAGAACCAGGAGAGCGCCACCGAGGAGGTGTCGCGGCCTGCGAGGATGAAGTTGAGCGCCACGTGCTGCAGGGAGTCGTCGGAGTAGGTCCCCTTGCGCATGAAGCGCGACAGGAGGTCGTCGTGCGGCGTGGACCCGTCGCTCTTGCCGGCGAGCTCGAGCTTGCGCGTCTTGATGACGGCGGAGAGGTACCGGTCGACGTGCGCGACGCTGCGCGCCAGCGTGATCTCCATGCCGAGCCCCAGCCACTTCTTGCACCGCCACACGCACTCCGGGAAGATGAAGCGGTTGAGCGTGGCCTCGGTGGCGCGGTCGAAGGAGGTGGCGAAGGCGTTCTCGGGGAGGCCGCGGGCGAGCGTCTCCGGGTCCTTGCCGAAGGCGAGGCCGCAGATGTTGTCGAAGGTGAGGCGGAGGAGGAGGTCCTGCAGGTCGACGTGCGCGCCGGCGGCCGCCGCGTCGGACAGGATGGGGAGCATGCGGTGGTGGATGGAGCGGGAGACCCAGCGGGACATGGCGGTGCGGAGCGTGCGCGTGGTGAACTCGAGCGCGGCCGTCTTGCGCTGCGCCACCCAGGTGTCGCCGTCGGAGTTGAAGATGCCGTCGCCGAGCAGGTCGCTGAAGACGCCGTGCCAGAAGGGGCCCTTGGGGTAGTTGTCGAAGCGCGCCTTGAGGACGTGCTCCAGGTTCCTGGGGTCGCACGTGACCGTGACCAGCCCGCCGCGGCGGGCCACGCCGGGCACCGCGAAGATGCAGGTCTGGTAGGTGCCCCCGGTGCGGCGCAGGTTGCCGACGATCCACTCGTGCATGTCCTCCGCGTGCTGCAGGAGCCCCGGCAGGCTGCCAACCAGCGGCCACACCCGGGGGCCGCTGAGCCCGCGCGACATCCGCCAGAACCACGCCAGGTACGCGGCCGCCGCCGCCACCGCCACCGCCCACGTCCCTGCCTCCATCGCCAAGCTAGCCAAGGTCGATCGCCGGAGCGCGGTGAGAGGTGAGGACGGGAGAGGTGGTGCAATATGGAATGTGATCGGCAGGACGGGGCTATATAGAAGCGGCCGGGGCGAGAGCAAGCAGGGAGATGGATGGCAATGAATTGGCTTGCCGCTGTCGCGACGACTTGGGAGCGACTGGGAAGGCGGCCAGTGATGATCACTGCTGCAGCTGGAGTAGGCCAAGGCAGTGGCCCGTACCCCATCCGCCCTGCGTGCGCGCGGGATATATGGAGGCGGGGCATGAAGAAGGTTTGACGTGCAGGTCACCACCGTGGGAGGAACGTCCGGGTCAGGCCATTAATCGCCGCGGGAGCCGTTGGGCGGGCGGGCGGACCGCTCCGAACCGAACCAGCGGCGCGTCAGTGGCGCCGGCTTTGCATGCATGCATGCGCGCCCAGGCGCCCGCGCGACGGTGCGCGCGCTGGAGCGCGCCGCGTGCCGCTCGCGGCTGGCCTCGCACCTAACAATGGGGGCCGGGGAGGTATTCAATGCGCGCGCATTGAAGGCGCACGGCGCATGCGCCTGACCGTGGTACGCCCTGCACCACTCTACCACACGGTACGCCCTGCTTGCTTGGCTAGGTGAGCCATGCTTGATCGATTTTATTTTATTTATTTACATATACACAGGATCGGAGTGTGCATGCAGGCTCGCAGCTTCCAGGGTGGCAAATTTGACAAATTTGACCTATAGACGAAATTAATCGCGAATGAATGGTGTCGTAAACTATTTCACGCGGTGGCCGTGACGCCAGCTCTCGCGCGCTGCACTAGTGAAACGCCTAGGAGCTAGACGCTACATTGTATAGTGTGACACCTAGCTCGCGCGCCGCATTACCGACTTAGTAATTTTCGATCACTTGTGTGCGGCCTTTGGGCCGTAGAAGCGCTTATCGTGAGGCGTTGCACAATATAGTCTGGCGCTTTTCGTGTCGGGCGTCGCGTAAAAGGTCGTACGTGAAATAGTTTCACGGATAGTTCATTTTATGATTTGATTCCGTCTATAGGTCAAATTTATCAAATTTGCTTCCCAGGGTAGCTTGAGGAAACAGTGAAACATGCGTGTGCGTGCATGCAACAGGGAGGAGGTACGTACGTGGACGTAGCCTTGATTTGGTGGGGAGGTACCGCCAGCTGAGTGGGACGTGTGGGAGAGGAGAGGTTGGTGCCAAAACGGCATTACTATCAGGTCGGGTAGATGCATGGGTGAAACTGGCCAGCGGCTGCGAGCTTTGGTCAAGCAGCCTGCACGTACCTACGCTGGCGGCCGCACCCGGTTTCGTGATGGGTTGGAGGCGTTGGGCCACCCAACATTTATCTACAAGATCTGACTCCATCGGACCGCTGCTCTGGTTTGGCTATTCTGGCCTCTGACCTCTCTGCCTGGTCGTTGCCCTGCGCCGCTGCACCAACACATATGGTCAGACGCCAATGGCCTGCGTACTGCTGTTGCCGAATCGAAGGCTATACAGTACTAGTACTAGTAGTACTCAAAAACTAGGAAAACTCATCACTGATTCTGGTACCACTTTGCCCTACAGAATTGCTACAGGTAACTTCACAAAATTGCTACAGAATTTGTCGTTACTGAGTCCAACTGTCCTTAGGACAGCCTGCTTCATCTGTGGTCGGGACGATTACTTCTTTCACGTGTCCCTGTCTTGCTCGGGCAGCAGGGCGAGGAAGAAAAATCAGAGCTTCCTTAACACAGCCCGATTAATATTCATGGTCCGGGAGCAGCTGAGAGCAAATTAACTGAGATGAAGCCCCGGATAATCAACCTACTAGCGCGCTATGCAACTACACCATCAATGAGCACAACTACACCACACGGTACTACTATCTTGTCGACGGTATGTATTTTTAGTGGATGCCATTGTGAAGACGATCTTCGAGCCCCCGTGGTAACCAAAAAAATCTCTCTTCCCAAATGCAAGGATGTGTTACGAATAATGTGAAGAAGACATTTGGAGTGCTCCAAAGTCACTGGAATGTTTTTCATGGGCTGCAGACATCGTTACGGGGTGATGACTGCATGTGTAATAATGCATAACATGAGCATGACGGATGCCTGAACGAGGACGATGGTGCATGCAATATTGATTTTGAGAAGCGTGGAGAACATGCCACCCTTCCCGAACAGGAGGCAAAGCAAGTTGCACATTTTCTCAGGATGCATCAACAACTTCGAGATCGAGAAGTACATTAAAAACTTCTCAACGGTCATGCGTTAATGATCATGTGGAGCATTTGTGAATGCATCATCAAAACCGATAGATTCGTGATGTTATTTAAAATTTTCTATGTCTAAACTATGTACTTCAAATAATATTCATGTTTGAACTAAGTATTTATAAATTTAAACTATTTATTTGTATGCTTATACCATGTATTTTGAGTATTCATGTTTGGTTAAAAAAATGTAAATTGGCAAACATAGGTCAGACAAGTGGGAGCTAGACAAATGGTACGTCGGCGTACATTTATTGTTTGCAAAGAAATGGGCTAAAGTTATAAGTCCTATTGTAAGAATACTCCCTATTCATAATTTTCATATATATAATCCTCATGTTATTATAGGGATTCTATATTAGAGGGATTTGTTCTGAGATTATTGTTGAAAGGATCGATATAGTTGACTAGAGGGGGGGGGGGGTGAATAAGCAACTAACAATTTTTAGCTTTACTTTACCAATTTAAACTTTGCAACAAAGTAGGTTGTCTACATATGCAACTAGGTGAGCAACCTATATGATGCAACAACAACAAGCACACAAGCAAGCAAGAGATGCAACACAATATAAGCTTGCACAATTAAAGGTACGAGATAACCAAGAGTGGAGCCGGTGAAGACGAGGATGTGTTACCGAAGTTCCTTCCTTTTGAGGGGAAGTACGTCTCCGTTGGAGCAGTGTGGAGGCACAATGCTCCCCAAGAAGCCACTAGGGCCGCCGTATTCTCCTCACGCCCTCATACAGTGCGAGATGCCGTGATTCCACTATTGGTGCCCTTGGAGGCGGCGACCGGACCTTTACAAACAAGGTCGGGGCTCTCTTTACAACTGAATTGGATGCTCCCAACGAAACCACGGAGCTTCACCACAATGGAATATGGCTCCGAGGTGACCTCAACCGTCTAGGGTGCTCAAACACCCAAGAGTAACAAGATCCGCAAGGGATTAGTGGGGGGAATCAAATTTCTCTTGGTGGAAGTGTAGCTCTAGGCCTTCTCAACCAATCCCCAAAGGATCAACAAGTTTGATTGGCTAGGGAGACAGATCGGGCGAAAAAGAGCTTTGGAGCAACAATGGAGCTTGGGGAAAAGAGGTAAGGTAACTTGGAGAAGAAGACCTCCTTTTATAAGGGGGAAAACAATCCAACTGTTACCCCCGCTCAGCCCCGCACAGAGCGGTACTACCGCTGGGGGCAGCGGTACTACTGCTGTGGACAGCGGTACTATCGCTCCCCCTAGCGGTACTGCCGCGCAGACTGAGGAATGCCAGAGGCTGAGCAGGATCTGGACCTAGGGCGGCACTAACAGCAGTGGTAAGGGCGGTACTACCGGTTACGAGCGGTACTACCACCACTACTGCCGCTGCCAGTGCTGCAAAACCTGACACGACAGGCGACACTCTCGAGTTGAGGCGGTAGGAGCACGGAACAACATCGGTACAATGGCTGAAAGCTCCAGGTGGTACTACCGCTGAGGAGCGGTACTGCCGCTTGTAGTTCTTGAGCGGTACTACCGCTGGGGTCCGCGGTACTACTGTTGGGACCAGATTTCATAGAGAAGGCAACGAGGGAGCCTCCATCGAAGCGGGAAGGCTCAGAGGGTGCAAAGGGGATGTGTACGTGTTGATTCCACCCTAGCCTATCCAATTGGGACCCCCTCATGATAGTACGGTGACTCCTACGACACAAGTCCACCAAAACTGAATCGAAAGAGCTACACCGTCTTTGCTTAAAACTCCGAGGGGAGGGAATCATCTCGAACCAAAGGATGAATCTCTGAAATACTCAGCGCACACGATTAGTCCGCAAAGGCGTTGTCATCAATCACCAAAACTACTTAGAGTGGGACATGCCTTAACAATCTCCCCCTTTTTGGTGGATTGATGACAACACGGGATTTGCACAAAAGGTAAGACAAGAAAGTAAATGAATCCAAAAACTACAAATATAGACGGAGCTCCCCCTAAATGTGTGCACCTAATTAGAGGTGCCTTTGGAAAGTGATTTCTACTACACAACCTTCTTCTCGTAGACGTTGCTGGGCCTGCAAGTGCACATGTTTGTAGGACAGTAGCAAATTTCCCTCAAGTGGATGACCTAAGGTTTATCAATCCATGGGAGGCGTAGGATGAAGATGGTCTCTCTCAAACAACCCTGCAACCAAATAACAAAGAGTCTCTTGTGTCCCCAACACACCCAATACAATGGTAAATTGTATAGGTGCACTAGTTCGGCGAAGAGATGGTGATACAAGTGCAATATAGATGGTAGATAAAGGTAATTGTAATCTGAAAATATAAAAACAGCAAGGTAACAAGTGGTAAAAGTGAGCGTAAACGGTATTGCAATTATAGAAAACAAGGCCTAGGGTTCATACTTTCACTCAGTGGCGGAGGCACCGCCCGGCGACCCTGGGCACTTGCCCGGGCTCGCTGGCTCCCCGACAGCAGCGCTCGATCGATTAACAAAGGCCTAAAGCTGTTCGGTAGCTTAGCTTATTACCTGGGCAAAAATAATTTGGGCCTTCGTTTCTTAATGGTTCACAGCCCAACAGGTAACCGTACGAGATAGTCCGCAGCCCAGCAAACAGTTCACGATCCAAGGGAATACACGTACGTACGGTGTGTGTCTTAAAAAAAGTACGTACGGTGTGGTTTGTTTTAAAAAAAATTACGGCATGGTTGGATCGATCGCTCCTGTCTCTTCGTTTCTCATAGGCGCCGAGCGCAGGGACTGGGCGACAGGGGCGGTGGTTAGCCTAGAGCCCTAGACGGCGAGACGGGACCGCGGCGAGCGGACGTCCTGCGCCCAGGCAAGCCTACTCCTTCCTCGCATGATCTCATCTTTGGCACAGTTCCTTGGCTAAGAATTCTCCATGGAAATTAGGGCTAGGTGCTAGGGATCCCTCATCTAGTCATCTTTTTTTTTTTGCGAAAGTCATCTAGTCATCTCTGAATAACTGCTCAAGACTAGGGATTGAAGCACAACCAAGACCTCATGTAGAATCTCAAAACAGCAGCAGCTCTGCCCTCCTCTGTCCTATGCTGTTAGTTAAAGTGTTGATTAGTTCTATAGTACTACTACATGCCTCCAGAAACAGTTTTGATATTAATGTGTTTGTTGATTTCTTTAAATCTGAAGTCATTTGGCAATCTGCAATGAACCAATAGATTTAGGGCTTAAATTTAGGTAATGCTTCGTTGACGGCTTTAAGGAATTTTAATACAATGCATGTAGCTTATGTGTAAGTAGTTCTGTACTCCTACTATTGTTACTTTTCTTCTAAAGATCATAGTGTTGTTACTTATTGTAGCTCATTTTCTTATTTACTTGTGTGACAACTAACTTCAAATTTTATCATTAAATTTCAAAGAAGAGGAGGTTTTTGGTGAATAGAGCAAGCACTGAAAATGTGAATGGCGTGCAACCGGAAATATAAGTTGAGGCACAACCACCGCCTAACATTGCAAACCGGAAATAATGAATGGTTCATTGACTTGATGATATGTTAGACCAAACAGGAGTTATTCAACTCAGTCGATGATAAGGATATTATTCAAACATTTACTGCAATGAGATCTTGGAAAGGGTATTTGCCCCGTGATTTTCTTTAGTGCATTGTCCGTATGTTCCATCTGGCCATCTCTATTCTTGCAAGCTTTCAAGATTTAATATATTCACATCTCACAACTTAATTACAAATCCATTTTCTATCTTATAGTGCCTTCTAGGACTTTGGAAACATGGCGAGTTTGCCTCTACGCAAGGATGATTGTATGTCTTTGTTTTGGCAAAAATGAACAAATGAGAGATTCTTTTGACTGTGGTGGAATAAGTTGCAATATCACACCTGGTGACATCTAGGTATGGGTAGCTTTACTTTTGTTGACAACATTGCGAGTTTGCCTCTATGCAAGGCTAGTTATTTATCTTTTGTTTTCAAGTCTGAACTTTATTTGGTCTATGAAATAGATATTGATATATAATACATTAAGTTCAATTTAAAATTACATTTTGTGTGATTATTATATTTATGTTTTCACTTCATTTTAATGTGGATTTGTCATTCAGAAGTTTCGTGATATATTATATGATGTGTATCTCAATACCCGATTTTTTATTTCTAGATTATACACTTAGACTCAACTTGCCCAGGCTCCACAAAAGTTCTGGCTCCGCCACTGCTTTCACTAGTGCAAGTTCTCTCAACAATAATAACATAATTGGATCACATAACTATCCCTCAACATGCAACAAAGAGTCACTCCAAAGCAACTAATAGCGGAGAACAAACGTAGAGATTATGGTAGGGTACGAAACCACCTCAAAGTTATTCTTTCCAATCAATCTGTTAGGCTATTCCTATAAGTGTCACAAACAGCCCTAGAGTTCGTACTAGAATAACACCTTAAGATACAAATCAACCAAAACCCTAATGTCACCTAGATACTCCATTGTCACCTCAAGTATCCGTGGGCATGATTATACGATATGCATCACACAATCTCAGATTTATCCAACCAACATAAAAGTACTTCAAAGAGTGCCCCAAAGTTTCTAACGGAGAATCAAGAACGTGTGCCCACCCCTATGCATAGGTTCATGGGCGGAACCCGCAAGTTGGTCACCAAAACATACATCAAGTGGCACATGATATCCCATTGTCACCACGGATAAGCACGGCAAGACATACATCAAGTGTTCTCATAAAAGACTCAATCCGACAAGATAACTTCAAAAGGGAAACTCAATTCATCACAAGAGAGTAGAGGGGGAGAAGAAACATAAGATCCAACTATAATAGCAAAGCTCGGGATACATCAAGATCGTGCCATAGAGGGAACACGAGAGAGAACATGAGAGAGAACACGAGAGAGAGAGAGAGAGAGATCAAACACATAGCTACTGGTACATACCCTCAGCCCCGAGGGTGAACTACTCCTCCTCGTCATGGATAGCGCCGGGATGATGAAGATGGCCACGGTGATGGGATCCCCCTCCGTGGTGCCTAACGGGCTCCGAGAGGTTTTGGTGGCTCTGAGAGGCTTGCGGCGGAACTCCCGATCTATCTTCTGCTTTGGAAGTTTTAGGCACGTGGGTATATATGGGTGAAAGGAGTGCGTCGGTGGAGCTACGGGGCCCCACGAGGCGGGGCGCCGGGGGGCGCCCCACCCTCGTGAGCACCTCCCGTATCTTCTAACGTGGGGTCCAAGTCCATCGGTGGGTTTCCTTCCAAAAATAACTTCTCCAGTTGATTTCGTTCCGTTTTGACTCCGTTTGATATTCCTTTTCGTCGAAACACTGAAATAGGCATAAAACAGCAAATCTGGGCTGGGCCTCCGGTTAATAGGTTAGTCCCAAAAATAATATAAAAGTGGATAATAAAGCCCAATATTGCCTAAAACAGTAGATAATATACCATGGAGCAACCAAAAATTTATAGATACGTTGGAGATGTAGCAAGCATCCCCAAGCTTAATTCCTGCTCGTCCTCGAGTAGGTAAATGATAAAAAAGATAATTTTTGATGCGGAGTGCTACTTGGCATAATTTCAATGTAAATCTTCTTAATTGTGGTATGGATATTCAGATCCGAAAGATTCAATACAAAAGTTCATATTGACATAAAAATAATAATACTTCAAGCATACTAATCAAAGTAATCATGTCTACTCAAAATAGCATGGCAAAAGAAAGCTCATCCCTACAAAATCATATAGTTAGGCTATGCTTCATTTTCGTCACACAAAGATGTTCCCAACTTCTATACCCCCGATGACAAGCCAAGCAATTGTTTCATACTTAAATAATCTCAAACTTTTTCAACCTTCACACAATACATGAGCGTGAGCCATGGATATAGCACTATGGGTGGAATAGAATATGATGATGGGGATTGTGTGGAGAAGACAAAAAAGGAGAAAGTCTCACATTGACGAGGATAATCAACGGGCTATGGAGATGCCCATCAATTGATGTCAACATGAGGAGTAGGGATTGCCATGCAACGGATGCACTAGAGCTATGAATGCTCAACAAAAGAAAACTAGTGGGTGTGCATCCAACTTGCTTGCTCATGAAGACCTAGGGCATTTGAGGAAGCCCATCGCTGGAATATACAAGCCAAGTTCTATAATGAAATATTCCCACTAGTATATGAAAGTGACAACATGTGAAACTCTCTATATGAAAAACATGGTGCTACTTTGAAGCACAATATATGAGACCCACTACATGAAGAACAAGGTGCTACTTTGAAGCACAATATATGAGACTCACTACATGAAGAACAAGGTGCTACTTTGAAGCACAAGTGTGGAAAAAGAGATAGTAGCATTGCCCTTTTTATTTATTTTCTTCTCTTTTTTTGGGCAATGCTCTAATAATGATGATCATCACACTTCTATTGATTACAACATAAGGATTACAACTCGAATCTAGAACAAGATATGACTCTATATGAATGCCTCCGGCGGTGTACCGGGTTGGTGCAATGAATCAAGAGTGACATGTATGAAAAATAATGCATGGTGTCTTTGCCACAAATACGATGTCAACTACATGATCATGCAATGGCAATATGACAAAAGTAATGTATGTCATGATGATGATGAACGGAACGGTGGAAAGTTGCATGGCAATATATCTCGGAATGGCTATGGAAATGCCATAATAGGTAGGTATGGTGGCTGTTTTGAGGAAGATATAAGGATGCTTATGTGTGATAGAGCGTATCGTATCACGGGGTTTGGATGCATCGGCGAAGTTTGCACCAACTCTCAAGGTGAGAAAGGGCAATGCACGGTACCGAAGAGGCTAGCAAAGGCGGAAAGGTAAAAGTGCGTATAATCCATGGACTCAACATTAGTCAAAAGAACTCGTATACTTATTGCAAAAATTTAGAAGTCATCAAAAATCAAGCACTACGCGCATGCTCCTAGGGGGATAGATTGGTAGGAAAATACCATCGCTCGTACCCGACCACCACTCATAAGGATGCACAAGCCAGGTACACTTCATGTTTCAAATTTGTTACACAACTTTAACCATACATGCATGCTACGGGACGTGATAACTTCAACACAAGCATTCTTTAAATTCATAATCACCCAACTAGCATGACTTTAATATCACTACCTTCATATCTCAAAACAATTATCAAGTATCAAACTTTTCTTAGTATTCAACACACTCATAAGAACTCTTACAAATCTTATATGCTTAGCATATTATGATTATTTAAGAAAATTACCATGCTATTTAAGACTCTCAAAATAATATAATTGAAGCATGAGAGTTCATCTATTTCTTAAAAATAAAACTACCACCATGCTCTAAAAGATATAAGTGAAGTACTAGAGCAAACGACAAACTACTCCGAAAGATATAAGTGAAGATCAATGAGTAGTCGGTTAATTATGTAACTATGTGAAGACTCTCTAACATTAAAGAATTTCAGATCTTGGTATTGTATCCAAACAGCAAGCAAAATAAAATAAAATGAAAATGCAAGGATAGCACAACTCATGTGAAGAACCAAAAACTTAGGCTCAACCGGTACTAACCGATAGTTGTCGAAGAAGAAAGGTGGGATGCCTACCGGGGCATCCCCAAGCTTAGATGCTTGAGACTTCTTGAAATATTATCTTGGGGTGCCTTGGGCATCCCCAAGCTTGAACTTTTGTGTCTTCTTAATTACTCTCATATCATGGTTTCTCTTTTTATCAAAAGCTTCATTCACAACAAACTCAACAAGAACTCGTGAGATAGGTTAGTATAAACCAATGCGAAACCTTATCATTTCCTACTGTAACAAATCAATTAGATTATTATTCAACATTGCATACTAAATGCCTCTGCATATTTAATACTCCTATCCTCAAATAGAATCATTAAACAAGCAAACATATGCAAACAATGCAAACATAACAGCAATCTGCCAAAACAGTACAGTCTGTAAAGAATGCAAGAGTATCAATACTTCCCTGACTCCAAAAATTATGAACTAAAGTTCCCACTGTAATAAATTTATCATAGCTCAAAATGCAAAAATATTCAACATTTTACCACTCTCTGAATTTTCTAGTGAATTTTTGCAACAGCGGTAAACTTTCTGTTTTCAAACAGCAACATGTATACTAGCAAAATAAGCATGGCAAAGGCTATCCTTGACTTTTTTATTGAAACTAAAGATGCAAAACATTATTCTAAATAACAGAAAGCAAATACTAACAAAATAAAATGACATGACGCTCCAAGCAAAACACATATCATGTGGTGAATAAAAATATAGCTCCAAGTAAAGTTACCGATGAACGAAGACGAAAGAGGGGATGCCTTCCGGGGCATCCCCAAGCTTAGGCTCTTGGTTATCCTTGAATATTACCTTGGTGTGCCTTGGGAATCCCCAAGCTTAGGCTCTTTCCACTCCTTATTCCATAGTCCATCGAATCTTTACCCAAAACTTGAAAACTTCACAACACAAAACTTAACAGAAAACTCATGAGCTCCGTTAGCGAAAGAAAACAAAACACCACTTCAAGGTACTATAGTGAACTCATTATTTATTTATATTGGTGTTAAACCTACTGTATTACAACTTCTATATGGTTTATAAACTATTTTACTAGCCATAGATTCATCAAAATAAGCAAACAACACAATGAAAACAGAATCTGTCAAAAACAGAACAGTCTGTAGTAATCTGTAACTAACGCAAACTTATGGAACTCCAAAAATTCTAAAATAAATTGGTGGACCTGAGTAAGTTGTCTAGTAATCATATTAAAAAAGAATCAACCAAATATAACTTTCCAGTAAAAAGTTCTAGCTAATCTCGTGAGCGCTAAAGTTTCTGTTTTTTACAGCATGATCATAAAGACTTCACCCAAGTCTTCCCAAAGGTTCTACTTGGCACAAACACTAATTAAAACACAAAACCACATCTAAACAGAATATAGATGGATTATTTATTCCTAAACAGAACCAAAAAGCAAGGAACTAAAATAAAATTGGGTTGCCTCCCAACAAGCGCTTTCGTTTAACGCCCCTAGCTAGGCATGATGATTTCAATGATGCTCACATAAAAGATAAGAATTGAAACATAAACAGAGCATCATGAAGAATATGACTAGCACATTTAAGCCTAACCCACTTCCTATGCATAGGGATTTTGTGAGCAAACAACTTATGGGAACAATAATCAACTAGCATAGGAGGGTAACACAAGCATAGCTTCAAGATTTTCAACACATAGAGAGGAAAATTGACATTATTGCAATTCCTACAAGCATATATTCCTTCCTCATAATAATTTTCAGTAGAATCATGAATGAATTCAACAATATAATCAGCACCTAAAGCATTCTTATCATGATCTACTAGCATAGAAAATTTATTACTCTCCACATAAGCAAATTTCTTCTCATGAATAATAGTGGGAGCAAACTCAACAAAATAACTATCATGTGATTGAAAATTAAGATCAAGATGACAAGTTTCATGGTTATTATTATTCTTTAAAGCATAGGTGTCATCACAATAATCATCATAGATAGGAGGCATGCTTTCATCATAATAATTTTGCTCATCAAAGCTTGGGGGACAAAAAATATCATCTTCATCGAACATAGCTTCCCCAAGCTTGTGGCTTTGCATATCATTAGCATCATGGATATTCAAGGAATTCATACTAACAACGTTGCGATCATGCTCATCATTCAAAGATTTAGTGCCAAACAATTTAATGCATTCTTCTTCTAACACTTTGGCACAATTTTCCTTTCCATCATACTCATGAAAGATATTAAAAAGACGAAGCGTATGAGACAAACTCAATTACATTTTTTTGTAATTTTCTTTTATAGACTAACTAATGCTAAAACAAGAAACAAAAAGATTCGATTGCAAGATCTAAAGATATGCCTTCACTTACCTAGCCTCCCCGGCAACGGCGCCAGAAAAGAGCTTGATGTCTACTACACAACCTTCTTCTTGTAGACGTTGTAGGGCCTGCAAGTGCACAAGTTTGTAGGACAGTAGCAAATTTCCCTCAAGTGGATGACCTAAGGTTTGTCAATCCGTGGGAGGAGTAGGATGAAGAGGGTCTCTCTCAAACAACCCTGCAACCAAATAACAAAGAGTCTCTTGTGTCCCCAACACACCCAATACAATGGTAAATTGTATAGGTGCACTAGTTCGGCGAAGAGATGGTGATACAAGTGCAATATAGATGGTAGATAAAGGTAATTGTAATATGAAAATATAAAAACAGCAAGGTAACCAGTGGTAAAAGTGAGCGTAAACGGTATTGCAATGATAGGAAACAAGGCCTAGGGTTCATACTTTCACTAGTGCAAGTTCTCTCAACAATAATAACATAATTGGATCACATAACTATCCCTCAACATGCAACAAAGAGTCACTCCAAAGCAACTAATAGTGGAGAACAAACGAAGAGATTATGGTAGGGTACGAAACCACCTCAAAGTTATTCTTTCCAATTAATCCGTTGGGCTATTTCTATAAGTGTCACAAACAGCCCTAGAGTTCGTACTAGAATGACACCTTAAGATACAAATCAACCAAAACCCTAATGTCACCTAGATACTCCATTGTCACCTCAAGTATCCGTGGGCATGATTATACGATATGCATCACACAATCTCAGATTTATCCAACCAACATAAAAGTACTTCAAAGAGTGCCCCAAAGTTTCTACCGGAGAATCAAGAACGTGTGCCAACCCCTATGCATAGGTTCATGGGCGGTACCCGCAAGTTGGTCACCAAAACATACATCAAATGGCACATGATATCCCATTGTCACCACGGATAAGCATGGCAAGACATACATCAAGTGTTCTCATAAAAGACTCAATCCGATAAGATAACTTCAAAAGGGAAACTCAATTCATCACAAGAGAGTAGAGGGGGAGAAGAAACGTAAGATCCAACTATAATAGCAAATCTCGGGATACATCAAGATCGTGCCATAGAGGGAACACGAGAGAGAACACGAGAGAGAGAGATCAAACACATAGCTACTGGTACATACCCTCATCCCCGAGGGTGAACTACTCCCTCCTCGTCATGGATAGCGCCGGGATGATGAAGATGGCCACCGGTGATGGGATCCCCCTCCGGCAGGGTGCCGGAACGGGCTCCCGAGAGGTTTTTGGTGGCTACAGAGGCTTGCGGCGGCGGAACTCCCGATCTATCTTCTGTTCTAGAAGTTTTAGGGTACATAGGTATATATGGGTGAAAGGAGTACGTCGGTGGAGCTACGGGGGCCCCACGAGGCAGGGGCGCGCCGGGGCGCCCCACCCTTGTGAGCACCTCCGTATCTTCCGACATGGGGTCCAAGTCCATCGTGGGTTTCCTTCCAAAATAACTTCTCCAGTTGATTTCGTTCCGTTTTGACTCCGTTTGATATTCCTTTTCCTCGAAACACTGAAATAGGCATAAAACAACAAATCTGGGCTGGGCCTCCGGTTAATAGGTTAGTCCCAAAAATAATATAAAAGTGGATCATAAATCCCAGTATTGCCTAAAACAGTAGATAATATAGCATGGAGCAATCAAAAATTTATAGATACGTTGGAGACGTATCAGAAAGCAAAGCACACACATTAGGATCAACACTCCCCCTATATTTTATAGTCTGACTGCATTAGCAACAGGTAATGGAACATATAAAGCTCGGAAGCATAAGAGTAGGAGTGAGGAAGGAATATAACAGGATAAGCATGCAACTCACATACTACCAAGGTACTCGACAAACTAGATAATAAAAGGATAAGGTAGCATATGTCTCACACCATATGATAGGGAACCGAATCTCACAAACACAAACCAAACAAACGCCAAAGACGAGAAAAGAGTTTGCGAGAAAGATAGGCAAGGCAAACACGCCACACAAACACACGCTCGCAACTCGATCACTACAAGAAATATGTCAACTTGTGACCTTGACTATTGGTCACTGAAAGGTCATTGTTTTTCATTTGCAACCTTTTTGTGACCAAAAAGAGAAGGTCAAAAGCTGGCGGTCGTTAACTGACAATAGCGACCTTCTCTGTGAGAAGGTCGTAGACGTTTACGACCAAAATATGGCTACTGTTTCGTTTTGGTCACTAGCAACCTCCCCAGGCCACGTAGGCATCCAGCATGGCAAGCTGATGTGGCACAAGATTCAGCCCGGTCCAATTCGGTGTTTATATGGGCCGAGCCCATTAATTCGGCCTTTTTAATATTTATTTTTCCTATTAATTTTTGCTAGCTACATGGGCTGGCCCAGCAATTCAGCCTTTTTATTTCATGGGTCATGGCCTTTTTGTACAACAGTTTTAGTTTTTTTTTTATATAAAATGGGTCCACTAGTCAAACAGGTCCCACTTGTCAGGTTCTGATAAGTGGGTCCTAGCTATTAGGCCCAAATTCTTCATATTTCAATTTGACAATAAGAAAATAACCAGTAGTTAAATTGGCAAGCAAAAAACACACATGATACTTCAAATAAAAATAGCCAGATTCAATACAAGCTCTACAAATGACACGTCCTACAAGCTGTGGCATATACAAGCTTATTTACAAGCTCTACAAATGACACGTCCTACAAGCTGTAGCATTTACAAGTTCTACAAGTTACACGTAATACAAGCTTAGTTGATACAAGCTCTACAACTATGGGAATCAGTTACAAGCTCTACAAGTGTTTTCTTCTTCTACATGTAGCTCCTTCAATAGCGATCAAATGCCGGACTCATTTGAGAGTCAGGACTGGGCCTTCCACGGACGCCCTGTTACATGAATCACCGATAAAAATTAGAAAAACTGGAGCCAATATATTATGAACATTCCATTCAAAAAGGAGTAAAGGACATTCTTTGTTTCATCACGTTATAAAGGAGCAGCACAAACCACAACTTTACTCACACACATACACATACACACATGAATATTAAGCTCGGTTCCATCAACTATATCATGGTTTAACAGCTGGCCTCAAAGATCATCAAACCACCATGCTTATGATCATAATCTAAGCATATCATCAAACAAAACCTACACAGATAAAGATCACAAGACATCAAGCCACAAAGCGCACCAAATACTGCATGAGATTCAACGCAACGACAATGGGGTACCACAACAAAGATGAAAAACCTAAGCATACTAGAGAAAATAGATAGTTGGTGCTAGAGGGACTGGTGAATTACCTCAATGGCGTACTTGATGGGTGATGATGGTCCTTCTCAAGTAGTTGCCGTCCACAGTTAAGAGGTTTCATACATCTGTCTACAACAATCAGCAAACCAGAAATCAGAACGAATACTTCAATCTCATAAGAAGTTTAAAAAAGACTAGAAGGACAGAAATATGTGGACTACTTCTAAAATGGTACATATAGCACATGCCCAAACAAATATGTGATTTCAAGGTCCCACTGAATATTACAGCAGTTAACAGCAAGTGAAATTATTGTGATCTGCAAAATTTACAGTAAATACTCCACTGAATATTACTGAAACTTAACAGAAGTTAACTAAGCTTTTTCAGTTTCGAATATACAAGTCGAAAATAAGCTTGCAAGCAAGTTTATGTAAGTAATGCACACCGAGTACAATACTTCTATGGATTTCGCAAATAATTCATGATTTTCTAACTAATCCAAGATGTCCATTTAATTAACTGGAAAAGTAAGTTAAATCTTGCTGAATCTTGTTAAATACTCCAAGAAAAATTACTCCACACATGTACAGTTCAACCTTGTTAAATACTCTAAGCAAAATTACTGGATTGCTGGAGTACTACAAGTTAAATGTGTTGCACATGTCTCAAGGAACCAGCAGCGCTGCTTGCCCCCTTGGTCCAGCTCCTTGTCAGGCAGGAGGACCGAGACTCGGATGCGAGACAATACAAAACAATACATTACAAAACAATACAAAAGTAGGAAGCCAAACATCTAAGCAAACATGATTGGCAGGAATGCAGCATCATGCATGTGCCGACTGCCCCGCAGGCAACCCTACTACAATGACAGGGCTTCGGTAAAGGGACATTGCTGGTAACTCATCACAAAGTTCTGATGAAGTAAACCCCAGAAATAAAAGCTCGAGGATGGATGGGCAAAAGCTCATGGGCTTCAATAATCATGCTAGCCTTTTCAGATGGTTTAAAGTAGGGAAAGGCAGAAACTGGTAAGTTTTGCTGGAGTAGAACTGACATTATTTTCTAGCCCAGACCCAAACAAGAAATGTACAGAATATACCAGCGACAATCTTATCACCATTAATAGTACAATAAACTCAGATCTTATAGATCAAATTGAACACTATATATGCAGAATATTTACAGCTAAGATTTATCTTTGGACTGTATTTGGACACTAAATATGCAGAATATTTTAGATTACCAACAATAAAAGTTCATGACTGTCAACCAGGAATGTACAGCTTCGCAATCGTTAAAACAAGGAGGAATCTATATATCACATTCAAGGAACTAAGTTGATATTATCAGCATCCAAAATCCTTTGAAAAGCCTACATGTGAAACTAGAAGAAGCACAGCGGCCCGATGTGCCTAGGGGTCAGGGAGGAGGATGATGAGAGAGCGCAGCGGCATCCATGGCGTCGGAGCCAAACAGGCCTCCATGGCCATAGTCAACTCCCTCTTCTACCGCTTTCAACAAGAACTTGTGATCCCTGTAATGTACCGCTGTTAAATAAAGCAACACATAAGCATATGGAAGAAAGCCTTTTGAGCATCTCTCCAATTACATAGAACAACAAATGTAGCAAAGGGCCCAGCGATGGTCAGATATGCCTTGCCTTGTTGTGTGGTGAGTAAGAACTAGAGAGAGGAAATTGTAATTAGTACCTTCCTGATGCCTGTGAAACGTAGAAGCAACTGCAATAGTCCCATCCGTGGTCTCCACAACTGCAGAAGAACGAAGAAGATGGTTACCCAGGCACCCAAGTTACTTCATAATCTGCACAGGATTTACCCAAAATGTAGCGCCTATGTAGAAGAAACTATGAAATGTGTAGAAGAATCATCACATGAACAAACAAACAAGACCCCCATGAACTTGGAAGGCTGTGAACACTAGCAGGACGCACGACAGACCTTGGAAGGCTGACTGCGTGTAACCTATGAAGAATACAAATAACACAGGGGCATAATACCAATCCTACACACTTCACTTCTATGCTGGTAGGAATAGGATAGCATACAAGAATTAGTACATCCTGAATCATGATTGGATGTGACAGAGATGCAAAAAATATACAGAGTAGTTGATTCCTAAGCATGATAACATATAAACATGTCAAGGCACACTGTCAGTTATTATGACTGACATTTTTGTCAACAGACGCTACAAACAAGTCACGTGTTGGTCACACATTAGCACATGAAGCTACCAACCGAATGAATCTTTTGCTTCTAGAAACACTCTGTTCATCACAAGATATAGAATGCAGTATAGAACTCTGTTCAGCACAAACCACATTGTACAATCTTTTAACTCTGTTCAGCAAAACTAGAGAGTATAGTCTACAACTCTGTTCAGGTAAAACTACAGAGTACTAAACTCTACACCAGTACCGACCCTGTCGGCTGTTCCTTGCTCTGAAACTCTGTCACTTCTATGCTAGTACTATAAAGTAGTACTCCACAATGTCCGTACTCGATCGTTATTGCTGTATGATGGCCAAGTACCCCAACGAATGCAAAATGCAACCTGTTCCGACTACACAAAGTTCAACTACACTGGTAGGCACTTGATACCCCCCAACTACGTTTGTAAGCCCTGCTCTACAGTTCAATTGAAACTCACTCACGTGCGCAAGAAACAAAAATACCTTGCATGTATTTATGCGTTGGCTTCAGGGGACTGCAACTACGCAAAGACGAGGAGGGTGTCAACCGTTCTGCTGCATCGGAGGCACCATCAAGAAATAGCCTCCAGCTCTAACCTCGTAAGAGATCCATCAAGCACTAACCAACTCTTGACCTTGGCATCACTATCTAGTGCATATCATGAACAGATCTGACGCGGCAAGCGAGAACGAACCAAGGATAAAGGCGGGAGGGAGATGGATCTCATCTATTACCTGGGAGAGACGCCCGCTGCCAGTCCCCGGAGCCGAGGGAGCCGATGGCGCTGTCCCGTCCTGGTGGCCGGAGACCCTAGACAGGCCACGCGCGTGCCAGATCCGGCCAGATTGATGGAGCATTGTGCTCGTCGGCGAGCAAGAAAGCCATGGTTGCTGGGCGGCGACGCCTCTATATCCGGCGAAGTCGAGGCGGGCGGTGGAGAGCAGGGCCGATCGATATCACAGAGGGAGGGAGAGGGTTGGGGGTGGCGGGCATGGGTGCGTGGAGGCTGAGGGGGTGAGGGAGATGGATCCATGAGGTCCGCTGCCATGGCTTTCCGATCCGCACGACCGTCGCCAAGGTTTTGGATCTGCGAGAAGGGGAGAGGATGGCGATGGCGGCGGCGGCGTATGGATCTGGGAGAGAGAGGAGGGGAAGTCGTGCGGGGGACGAGTGGTGTGCGGGGGAGAGTGGGTGGGTGTGGGTGGGTGAGAGGGTGGACGTTGGATCCATCCGCCGTGGACGGCTCAGATTTCATAGAGCGGGGCGATCCGCGTGAGAGATCCTGATTGGTTCGATATTTTTGTCATTTAAAATAGTTTATAAGTGCTAAAACATAGTAAAATGTGAAGCAACTGCCCGTATTATTTTACAAAATGGCACCAATAAAATTTTCACTCAAATTATACCACATTTTATGAATGATCACCAACTTTAATGCATTTCCAATCTTTCTACCTATTTTTGGCCATTTAAATGGGTTCCTTCCGAATCAGCTGGGACTGGGTCAAATTTGAACTACACCTACTTCATGTCTTGCTCGTTATTTTTTACATAAATCATTTTAAGATACACAAGTATAAATTTCATCAGAGATGCGCCAATAGTTTTGCAAGATTCCACACATAGATACAAATGGTCAAGCCCGCCGTTTTGACCGCATTTTGAAACGGGCATAAAAAATTCAAAAAAATCAAAAAATTGGAAAACCTTCGCATTGTGTCATTATATGTGACCAAGTTTCCAGGAAAAATAATAAACTTGTAATACGGAAATTTATTTAAAAAAGTGTTCTCAGAAATGAGCTGTCATGCGTGAAGATTCATGGCTTTCAAGCCAAATGATCAATCTTATTGCCACATTCGTGGCATAGTTTGTTCAAATGATCTCATATTGTGCACAAGGGTGCATCTTGGAATTCCAAACAATGTTACCTAAGGGACTTTTCACTTTCATTGCACAAAAGAGCCATTTTCCATTTTTCGAGTGCCCAAATGGAGGTTTTTTTGTGAAGGACCTCCCAAATAATTGTTGCAAAATTGGACCAAATAAATTTTCTAAAATACCAGGCCATATTTAATGCACAATTGAACAAATGGTTGGTGTCAAAAGATTCGATCCACCTCTGGTGAAAAAGACAAATTTCCGTCGATTCAGAAGGAAGCAGATCAAATTTGAACTGCAGCTGCCACATAGTTTGCTTTTTATTTTTTCTAAAAATCATTTTTAGGTACAAAAGTATCTATTTTATCAGAGAAACACCAAAAAAATTCCAAGATTCAACAACTAGCTAGGAACGGTCATTCCGCCGCTTTGACCGCATTTTGAAACGGGCATAAAAATTAAAAAATCAAAAATTGGAAAACCTTCGCATTGTGTCATTATATGTGACCAAGTTTCCAGGAAAATAATAAACTTGTAATACGGAAATTTATTTAAAAAAGTGTTCTCAGAAATAAGTCATCATGCGTGAAGATTCATGGCTTTCAAGCCAAATGATCAATCTTATGGCCACATTCATGGCATAGTTTGTTCAAATGACCTCATATTGTGCGAGAAGGTGCATCTTGGAATTCCAAACAATGTTGCCTAAGGGAGTTTTCACTTTCATTGCACAAAAGAGCCATTTTCCATTTTTCGAGTGCCCAAAAGGAGGTTTTTTTGTGAAGGACCTCCCAAATAATTGTTGCAAAATTGGACCAAATAAATTTTATAAAATACTAGGCCATATTTAATGCACAATTGACCAAATGGTTGGGTGTCAAAAGATTCGATCCACCTCTGGTGAAAAAGACAAATTTCCACCGATTCAGCAGGAAGCGGGTCAAATTTGAACTGCAGCTGCCACATAGTTTGCTTTTATTTTTTCTAAAAATCATTTTTAGGTACAAAAGTATCTATTTTATCAGAGAAACACCAAAAAAATTCCAAGATTCAACAACTAGCTAGGAACGGTCATTCCCGCCGTTTTGAACGCATTTTGAAACGGGCATAAACAATTCAAAAAAAATCAAAAATTGGAAAACATTCGCATTGTGTCATTATATGTGACCAAGTTTCCAGGAAAAATAATAAACCTGTAATACAGAAATTATTTAAAAAAGTGTTCTCAGAAATGAGCTGTCAAGCGTGAAGATTCATGGCTTTCAAGCCAAATGATCAATCTTATGGCCACATTCATGGCATGTTTGTTCAAATGACCTCATATTGTGCAGAAGGGTGCATCTTGGAATTCCAAACAATGTTGCCTAAGGGAGTTTTCACTTTCATTGCACAAAAGAGCCATTTTCCATTTTTCGAGTGCCCAAAAGGAGGTTTTTTTGTGAAGGACCTCCCAAATAATTGTTGCAAAATTGGACCAAATAAATTTTCTAAAATACTAGGCCATATTTAATGCACAATTGACCAAATGGTTGGGTGTCAAAAGATTCGATCCACCTCTGGTGAAAAAGACAAATTTCCTCCGATTCAGCAGGAAGCGGGTCAAATTTGAACTGCAACTGTCTCATAGTTTGCTATTTATTTTTTCCAAAAATAATTTCTAGTTACATAAGTACCTATTTAATCATAAATACATGGTTTGGTGGCGATACGTCAAGGTTTGGATGGTGGTCGAGGGCCCCAACTCTAGAGTGCGTAAACTCGCATGCCGCCACGTGGTCACCGCGTGACCGTGGCGTTGCCATGTGTTCTGGGTGGCCTAGGCATGTCTAGTGGGTTGGGAACTCCCCAGGTAGGTGCTAGGAATAAAATTACAACATAAGATTCTCATGAGGAGACCGATCGATGCTCAAACATGAATTAGCAGCCAAGTGTTTGATTAGCGGTACGGGAAATGTACATGGCTAATGGGCGTGAGTTTTGGCTGAGGATGATCAGTTACTAAGAAGACTGTCTTCACAAATTTTCATCTCAAAAGGAGGAGCCTAGGTGGTACTTGCTTTGCAAACTACCACATTGGACATAAATACGAATGTTGAAGCTCGGCTCAAAATAATGAATGGATTGAGCTGGCATTTGGTGGAGTATGGTTATTTGGGCATAGAAAAGCACTGTAGAAAATGTATACTATTTGGACATGCCAAAGTGGTACTTCCTTCACAAACTGTTGTTCTGAACATAATAGGAAAATGAATATTTTTGAATTATTTTTGAACTAGGCAAGGAAGGTTTTTACATATTTGACGAAGATATGACCTAAAGAATTTATGAGATTTTTTTGGGAATTTTGGGAATGACAGAAATATAGGTTGCTTCACAACCTAGGGCAAAAACTGCCATATGGACATGACACATAGGCAAAACTGATGAGGTGGCGCCTAGTCATAGCAACCCACCACAATTTACAAGGCTATGACCATCTATATTGGTCGTTAACAACTAGAAATAAGGCAGCGGACTACCGCTGTTTGCTTTATGACCATTTCATGTAAGGAAATTACGACCTTTCTGACCAAAATGGTCGCAATGGTTTAGGGTTTGGAGCCCCCCGAACAGCTTTTGACCAATTGGTCTGAAATGGTTATAGATCTATGACCATTTCTTCCAGTGTCACTGACAGAAGGTCACTAGTTGACATATTTCTTGTAGTGGATAACGACAAATCCCTAAGCTCTCTCCCCCTTTGGCATCGAGACAGCAAAAAGGCAAAGAGCGCTGCTACAACTCCAGGTGATAGAAAATTGAGGGTCTCCAGCATCAAATCCTAGCGGGATCGTCTGCACTGCCATCATTAGTAGGAAACTGCTCAGTGTTTGAATCGGTCCACGGGCAGTGCTGCTGAACCCACTCCTCCTCATCAGTGATCTTTCCCTCAGATCTGCTGGCAACAGTTGCACCCAACTAACGCATGAGCTCCTTGTGACGGCTCCTGGCCTTCTTCTCAGAAACATGAGCCATATACTGTCCATGAGACTCCATGCAAAAGAGTTTCTTCATCTTGCGCTTGATCTTCTTTGCCCATGAGGGCTCCACTCCAGAGGGCTCATTATCTGCATCATCGTCAACATCAGCCTCAGCCTCGGTCTCCATGTCAGCATCTCCAGATGGAATCTCAGACCTAGAAGTCGGGGGTGCCCCATTTCTCCTTCTTCCGAAGACGCTTGAACTCATGAGAGATTAACTCACCAATATCCAGGACAACATTAGGATAAACGCGCGCCCAAGCCTTCTCAATGAGTAACATGATGAACGGACCATAGATAGGGCACTTGCGCTCGGAGATGGCTGAGACGAGTTCAGACCACATGACATGAGAGATATCCAATGATTCTCCAGTGTTTTCTTCCTTCTCATGCTGGCAAAAAATAAGCATGTCTACGAGAAAGGAGTGAACCATATCCAAGTTCCCAATGCAATGGAAGAGAGTCTCTTGGAAGATGCGATGAAGAATGTCCAGATAGGCAGGTAGCTCATAGGTCTCCTTCTGAGTCACGGGGTGAATCTTCAAAGTACAGTAGGGCCAGAGAGATTGCTTGTGAGTGGAAGTTGCATTGCGGCGAGGGCGAAAGCCAACTGGGTTCTCAAGTCCTTGATCTTCAACTCCAAGTAACTCCATGAAGGCCTTCCACTTGACAGAAAGCAGCTTGCCATTTGTCATCCAAGTCAGAGTCCTTTCCTCATCTGTTTCAAGATGGATCGTGGCATAAAACTGAGCCACCAAATCTGCATCGAAGTCCTTGTTGAACTGCATGATCCTGAGGATGTTCAGCTGAGAACACATCTGTAGGGATTCGCCAAAGTAGGCAGGATCCTTCTCCATAAAGTCAATGTCGATGGTGCGAACATCAACATAGAGATTCTTCTTCGATTTGATCACATAAAAGTAGATGGAAAACTGAAAACGGTTCCAGAACGGGCGGTTGACTAAAGTGGGTTCTTGATCTTCCGCATAGGGGTTGCGCCAACGCCTTTCCCAGAATTCCTTAGCATTCATCTCTGTCACAGTCTTGCCCCTAGGTTTTGGCTTGTGGGCAATAGTCTTCTTGTGCTGAGAAGGAGGAGGAACACTTGAGGAGGCAGCCGTAGTCTCAGAGGTGCGATAGAGCTTTGAAGTTGAACGCCCGGGGTTGACACGCCGTACATGCTGCTCTGGGGGTCCATCACCTGGAACCAAACACACAGACAGAAGAAACAACACAAAAAAAGGAGCATAAGCCACCAACCAAAACAAAATGGATCAAAATTTGGTACGAGTAGGATGGAATTGGGCATCCAGCAGTAGTACCGCGATCAGTAAGCGGAAGTACCGCTCCGGGGGAGCGGTAGTACCGCGCCAGGCAGGGCAACGGCGGTTCCCTATTGCTGTGGACAAATCCGGCACTACCGGGATGCCAAGTTCAAAACTAATCCTACCAAATATCAATCCAAACAGTCTAGATGCCTTCTCCATCCTACTCAAGCCTTGATTTAGCCAAAAATCGAGAAATGCAACAACTATTGCCCATAAATACTAGATCTGAAACCTAGGCACAAAGATAAGGGGAACAGGGGCAATACCGGCATCCATGGCAAGAGGACAGGGTGGGGATCGATTCCACCGAAGGAAATGAGAGGGACAACCCAGAGACGGAGGCCCGCGAGCCCTCCCGCGACGAGTCAGCGCTGGCGCAACGAAGAGGATGAGTGGGTTGTGCGAATGGGTATGGGGGAGAAAAAAAACTCCCCCTGCCCCGGCATAACCCCCAAGTCCCACCCCGCGGCGGTAGTACCGCTGGGGTGGGCAGTAGTACCGCTTACTGACCATCAGTGGTAGTACCGCGCACCACGAGCGGTAGTACCGCTCAGCCACGAACTCAAGTACTAGACACAAAAGGGCTTAGCTCAAGAAGGAGAAAGAAACGACTAGAAGAGAGAGCAAACACACAGGCAGAAAAACACCACGAGAAGACAAGAAACACACTCCTCTCCAAGAGAGGGCGGTGGCCGAGGCCACCTATGTTTGAGTCAAGAGGTATGGCACCGCGATGATTTTAACTTTGGGTCCATGACCAAAACTCATCCGTGAAGCACAAGTACCATAAAAAATGGCTAATGTGAAAGACTAGATCAATTTATGCATAATGGGGGGAGGGAGAGCTCATTGGGAGAACAACACTCCCCCTATGTCCATGCCTACACCTAAACAAGATATCATGATGAGTATGGCGGGGTGTGCAAAGGTTCAAGCCGCATTGCTTGAATCAATGATATTTAGCTCATGCCTTAACTCACGAAATCTTGCTTCATTCAAGGGCTTCGTGAAGATATCTGCAAGGTTATCATGGGTGTTGACATAGTTAAGGTCGATCTCCCCTCGCCTAATGTGATCCCGGATGAAATGATACCGAATCTCAATATGCTTCGTCTTGAATTGTTCCACCGGGTTGAGAGAAATCTTGATGGCACTTCATTGTCACACCAAAGAGGCACTTTGTCACAAATGACACCGTAATCCTTTAAAGTTTGCCTCATCTAAAGAAGTTGTGCACAACAACTACCGGCGGCCACATACTCCGCTTCGGTGGACGAGAGAGACACACAACTTTGCTTCTTGGAAGACTAACTCACCAAAGAGCACCCAAGAAATTGGCACCCTCCGGACGTGGACTTCCTATCCACTTTGTCTCCCGCCCAATCAGAATCCGAATAGCCTACAAGATCAAAGTTTGCTCCTCTTGGATACGATAAGCCAAAGTTTGGGTATGAGCCAAATATCGAAAGATTCGCTTGACCGCCACAAAGTGGCTTTCCTTAGGTGCGGCTTGAAACCGTGCACAAATTCCCACACTCAACATGATATCCGGTCTAGATGCACAAAGGTAAAGCAAGGAGCCAATCATGGAGCGATATACCTTTTGATCCACCGCTTTACCATTGGGATCTATGTCAAGTTGGCATTTGACAGGCATTGGAGTGGAAGCCGGCTTGACATCACTTAGCTTGAATCTCTTGAGAATGTCTTGAGTGTATTTGGCTTGGTTGATGAAGGTTCCTTCTCTTCTTTGCTTGACTTCGAACCCGAGAAAGAACTTAAACTCTCCCATCAAGGACATCTTGAACTTTGAGGTCATGAGAGCGGCAAATTCCTCATTGAAAGCTTTGTTAGGGGAACCAAAGATAATATCTTCAACATATAGTTGGCACACAAACAACTCCCCTTTGACCTTCTTAGTAAAAAGAGTGGGGTCAATTTTCCCAATTTCAAACCCGCGATCTTGCAACAACTCCGTAAGGTGGTCATACCATGCACGTGGGGCCTGTTTAAGGCCATAGAGTGCCTTATCGAGTTGGTACACATGATCGGGGAAATAGGGATCCTCAAACCCGGGGGGTTGTATGACATACACCAACTCATTAATAGGACCATTAAGAAAAGCACTCTTCACATCCATTTGTTGCAACTTAAAGTTATGATGAGAAGCATAAGCAATCAACATGCAAATGGATTCAAGGCAAGCAACCGGAGCAAAGGTTTCACCATAGTCGATACCCTCGACTTGGGAGTAGCCTTGTGCTACCAATCGAGCCTTGTTGTGAACGATAATACCATGAGCATCTTGCTTGTTCTTGAATATCCACTTGGTTCCAATGATATTATGATTCCCCGTTGGCCTTGGCACCAATCTCCACACCTTGCTGTGCTCAAAGTTGTTGAGTTCTTCATGCATGACATTAATCCAATCCGGATCCTCGAGCACCTCATAGACCGTTTGGGGAACACAAGAGACAAATGCGTGATGTTCACAATAGTTTGCTAATTGTCTATGAGTGATTACCCCCCTTCGGATGCTTCCAAGCACATTCGTCATGAGATGGCCCTTGGTAGTGAGCTTGGAAGCAATCTTGGTGGCACGACGCTCCAATTCCTCCTCAGGAGTGAGTTGAGGAGCGGTAACTTGATCATCTTGAGCGTCATCTTGAGCTTGATCTTGATCTTGGAGTTGCTCTTGATCTTGAACTTGCTCGGAGGAGAGAACTTGAACTTGGGCATCACTTGGAGGTTCAACACCAACTTGAGGTTGATCTTGCCCTTGATCTTGTTCAAGAGGTTGAGGGCCTTCACTTTGTTCTTCGGAAGCATGTGGGTCTTGGGTTTGTGATGGTTCCACTTGAGTGGAACATTGTCCTTCTCCTTCGGCCACAAGGGGTTCCTCAATGGGTAGGATAAAACCAACACCCATTATTCTTATGGCTTGGGGAGGAATTTCATCACCTACATCACAAGTATCACTTTGCTCCACTTGGGAGCCGTTATCATCAAACTCCACGTTACATGTCTCCTCAATAAGCCCCGTGGACTTATTGAGGACACGGTAAGCATGAGAGTTTGTAGCATAACCAACTAATATGCCCTCATAAGATCTAGCCTCTAATTTAGACAAACGAACACCTTTCTTGAGACTGAAACACTTACACCCGAATACCCCGGAAGTACTTGAGGTTGGGCTTGTTACCAGTGAGTATCTCATATGGAGTCTTGTTCAATCCTTTGCGGAGATAGAGCCGATTGGATGCATTGTTGGGGAACGTAGCAGAAATTCAAAATTTTCCTACGTGTCACCAAGATCTATCTATGGAGAAACCAGCAACAAGGGGAAGGAGAGTGCATCTACATACCCTTGTAGACCGCTAAGCGGAAGCGTTCAAGAGAACGGGGTTGAAGGAGTCGTACTCGTCGTGATCCAAATCACCGGAGATCCTAGTGCCGAACGGACGGCACCTCCGTGTTCAACACACGTACAGCCCGGTGGCGCCTCCCACGCCTTGATCCAGCAAGGAGAGAGGAGAGGTTGAGGAAGACTCAAATCCAGCAGCAGCACAACGGCGTGGTGGTGGTGGAGGAGCGTGGCAATCCCGCAGGCTTCGCCAAGCACCATGGAGAGGAGGAGGAAGAGAGGTAGGGCTGCGCCAAGAGGAAGATGTTCTCGTGTGTTAGGCAGCCCCAAAACCTCCACTATATATAGGGGAAATGGGAGGAGGCGCCTAGGGTTTCCCTAGGGGGGGGCCAGGCGGATGGGATCTCCCCTTGGTGACTTGGCCCCCAAGCCGGAGGTGGGAACCCTAGATGGGGCGCCCAAACCCCTGGTCACGTGGGAATAGGTGAGGGGCGACAGCCCCTTAGTGGGCTGGTTTGCCCCTTCCCTTGGCCCATGAAGCCCCCAACACTTGCTGGGCCTCCCAAACACCTTTCGGTCATGCTGGTCATCACCCGTACCTCGGAACACTTCCGACTCCAAAACCCTTCGTCCAATATATCAATCTTTACCTCCGGACCATTCCGAACTCCTCGTGACGTCCGGGATCTCATCCGGACTCGAACAACATTCGGTAACCACGTATATCTATTCCCTATAACCCTAAGCGCCACCGAACCTTATGTGTAGACCCTACGGGTTCGGGAACCATGCGAACATGACCAGACGTTCTCCGGTCAATAACCAACAGCGGGATCTGGATACCCATGTTGGCTCCGACATGTTCCACGATGATCTCATCGGATGAACCACGATGTCGAGGATTCAATCAATCCCGTATTCAATTCCCTTTGTCTAGCGGTATTATACTTGCCCGAGATTCGATCGTCGGTATCCCGATACCTTGTTCAATCTCGCTACCGGCAAGTCTCTTTACTCGCTCAGAACACATCATCCCGTGATCAACCCCTTGGTCACATTGTGCACATTATGATGATGTCCTACCGAGTGGGCCCGAGATACCTCTCTGCTTTACGGAGTGACAAATCCCATCTCGATTCGTGCCAACCCAATGACACTTTCGGAGATACCTGTAGTGCACCTTTATAGCCAGCCGATTCGTTGTGACGTTTGGTACACCCAAAGCATTCCTACGGTATCCGGGAGTTGCACAATCTCATCGTCTAAGGAAATGATACTTGACATTAGAAAAGCTTTAGCATATGAACTATGATCTTTGTGCTAGGCTTAGGATTGGGTCTTGTCCATCACATCATTCTCCTAATGATGTGATCCCGCTATCAACGACATCCAATGTCCATGGTCAGGAAACCGTAACCATCTGTTGATCAACGAGCTAGTCAACTAGAGGCTTACTAGGGACATGGTGTTGTCTATGTACCCACACTTGTATTTGAGTTTCCTATCAATACAATTATAGCATGGATAATAAACGATTATCATGAACAAGGAAATATAATAATAACTAATTTATTATTGCCTCTAGGGCATATTTCCAACAGTCTCCCACTTGCACTAGAGTCAATAATCTAGTTCACATTGCCATGTGATTAACACTCACAGGTCACATCACCATGTGACCAACATCCAAAGAGTTTACTAGTGTCATTAAACTAGTTCACATCATCATGTGATTAAGACTCAATGAGTTCTGGGGTTTGATCATGTTTTGCTTGTAAGAGAGGTTTAAGTCAAGGGTCTGCAACATTCAGATCCGTATGTATTTCGCAAATCTCTAGGTCATATTGTAAATACTGCTTCCACGCTCCACTTGGAGCTATTCCAAATGGTTGTTCCACTATACGTATCCGGTTTGCTACTCAGAGTCATTCGGATAGGTGTTAAAGCTTGCATCGACGTAACCCTTTACGCCGAACTCTTTATTACCTCCATAATCGAGAAACATTTCCTTATTCCTCTAAGGATAATTTTGACCGCTGTCCAAAGATCCGTTCCTGGATCATTCTTGTACCCCTTGACTGACTCATGGCAAGGCACACTTCCGGTGCGATACACAACATAGCATACTATAGAGCCTATGTCTGAAACATAGGGGACGACCTTCGTCTTTACTCTCTCTTCTGCCGTGGTCGACCTTTAACTCTTAACTTCATACCTTACAACTCAGGCAAGAACTCCTTCTTTGACTGATCCATCTTGAACACCTTCAAGATCATGTCAAGGTATGTGCTCATTTGAAAGTATTATTAAACATTTTGATCTATCTCATAGATCTTGATGCTTATTGTTCAAGTAGCCTAATCCAGGTTTTCATTGAAAAACACTTTTCAAACAACCCTATATGCTTTCCAGAGATTCTACATCATTTCTGATCAACAATATGTCAACGACATATACTCATCAGAAATTTTATAGTGCTCCCACTCACTTCTTTGGAAATACAAGTTTCTCATAAACTTTGTATAAACCCAAAATCTTTGATCATCTCATCAAAGCGCACATTCCAACTCCGAGATGCTTACTCCAGGTCCTTAGAAGGATCGCCGGAGCCAAGATACCTTTTAGCATCCTTAGGATCGACAAAAACTTTCGATTGTATCACATACAACCTTTCCTTACGAAGACTGGTAAGGAAACTCGTTTTGACATCCATCTGCCAGATTTCATAAATGCAGCTAATGCTAATATGATTCCGACGGACTTAAGCATCGCTACGGATGAGAAAATCTCATCGTAGTCAACTCCTTGAACTTGCGAAAAACTCTTCGCCACAAGTCGAGCTTCATAGACAGTGACATTACCGTCCACGTCCGTCTTCTCCTTAAAGATCCATTTATCTTAATGGCTTGCCGATCATCAGGCAAGTCCACCAAAGTCCATGCTTTGTTCTGATACATGGATCCTATCTCGGATTTCATGGCTTCTAACCATTTGTCGGAATTTGGGCCCACCATCGCTTCTCCATAGCTCGTAGGTTCATTGTTGTCTAGCAACATGACCTTCAAGACAGGATCACCGTACCACTCCGAAGCAGTACGCGTCCTTGTCGTCCTACGAGGTTCGGTAGTGACTTGATCTGAAGCTTCATGATCACTATCATAAGCTTCTACTTCAATTGGTGTAGGTGCCACAGGAACAACTTCCTGTGCCCTGCTACACACTGGTTGAAGTGATGGTTTAATAACCTTATCAAGTCTCCACCATCCTCCCTCTCAATTCTTTCGAGAGAAACTTTTCCTCGAGAAAGGACCCATTTCTAGAAACAATCACTTTTGCTTCCGGATCTGAATTAGGAGGTATACCCAACTGTTTTGGGTGTCCTATGATGATGCATTTTATCCGCTTTGGGTTCGAGCTTATGAACCTGAAACTTTTCCACATAAGCGTCGCAGCCCCAAAATTTTAAGAAACGACAACTTAGCTTTCTCCAAACCATAGTTCAAACGGTGTCATCTCAACGGAATTACGTGGTGCCCTTATTAAAGTGAGTGTGGTTGTCTCTAATGCCTAACCCATGAACGATAGTGGTAATTTGATAAGAGACATCATGGTACGCACCATATCCAATAGGGTGCAACTATGATGTTCGGACACACCATCACACTATGGTGTTCCAGGCGGTATTAATTGTGAAACAATTTCCACAATGTCTTAATTGCGTGCCAAAGCTCGTAACTCAGATACTCATCTCTATGATCATATCATAGACATTTTATCCTCTTGTCACGATGATCTTTAACTTCACTCTGAAATTACTTGAACCATTCAATAATTCAGATTTGTGTTTCATCAAGTAAATATACTCAACATCTACTCGAATCATCTGTGAAGTAAGAACATAACGATATTCACTGCATGCCTCTGTTGGAAATATGCCCTAGAGGCAATAATAAAAGCATTATTATTATATTTCCTTGTTCATGATAATTGTCTTTTATTCATGCTATAACTGTATCATCCGGAAATCGTAATACACGTGTGAATACATAGACTGCAATACGTCCCTAGTAAGCCTCTAGTTGACTAGCTCGTTGGTCAACAGATAGTCATGGTTTCCTGACTATGGACATCAGATGTCATTGACAACGGGATCATGTCATTAGGAGAATGACGTGATGGACCAGACCCAATCCTAAGCATAGCACAAAGATCGTGTAGTTCGTTTTGCTAGAGCTTTTCCAATGTCAAGTATCTCTTCCTTAGACCGTGAGATCGTGTAACTCCCCGATACCGTAGGAGTGCTTTGGGTGTACCAAACGTCACAACGTAATCGGGTGACTATAAAGGTGCACTACAGTATCTCCGAAAGTGTCTGTTGGGTTGACACGGATCGAGACAGGATTTGTCACTCCGTATGACGGAGAGGTATCACCGGGCCCACTCGGTAGTGCATCATCATAATGAGCTCAAAGTGATCAAGTGTCCGGTCACGGATCATGCATTACGGTACGAGTAAAGTGACTTGCCGGTAACGCGAGACTGAACGAGGTATTGGGATACCGACGATCGAGTCTCGGGCAAGTAACATACCGTCTGACAAAGGGAATAGTATACGGGGTTGCTTGAATCCTCGACATCGTGGTTCATCCGATGACATCATCGAGGAGCATGTAGGAGCCAACATGGGTATCCAGATCCCACTGTTGGTTATTGACCGAGAGCGTCCCGGTCATGTCTGCATGTCTCCCGAACCCGTAGGGTCTACACACTTAAGGTTCGGTGACGCTAGGGTTATTAGGAAGACTTGTATGTGATTACCGAATGTTGTTCGAGTCCCGGATGAGATCCCAGACGTCACGAGGAGTTCGGAATGGTCCGGAGGTAAAGATTTATATATGGAAGTTGTCAAACGGACACGGAAAAGTTTCGGGTCATATCGGTATTGTACGGGGCCACCGGAAAGGTTCCGAGGACCACCGGAGGGCCACCTCCCGGGGGCCACTTGGGCTGCGTGGGAGGCAGCCAGCCTCGGTGGGCTGGGCGCACCCTCCCTTGGGCCCATGCGCCTAGGGTTGAGGGGGAACCCTAAGGGGCGCCCCTTGCTTGGGGGCAAGCCCCTCCCTTGGCCGCCCCCCTCTAGATGCATCTAGAGGGGCCGCCTCCTCCCTTCCCTATAAATAGAGGGGTGAGGGAGGCTGCATACACAACTTGAAGGCGCAGCCCTCCCTCCCAACACCTCTCCTCCTCCGTGCGCTTGGCGAAGCCCCTGCCGAGAACTATCACTCCATCATCATCACGCGTCGTCCGTGCTGCTGTTGGAGCCATCTTCCTCAACCTCTCCTTCCTCCTTGCTGGATCAAGACGGAGGAGACGCTGCCCGCACTGCACGTGTGTTCAACACGGAGGTGCTGTCCGCTCAGCACTTGGTCATCGGTGGTCCGAGTACGACTCCATCATCACCATCCCCTCGAAAGCTTCCGCACGCGATCTACAAGTGGTATGTAGATGCAAACTCACTCCCTTGACTCGTTGCTTAGATGAACTCATAGATGGATCTTGGTGAAACCGTAGAATTTTTTTTAATTTTCTGCAACGTTCCCCATCAGTGGCATCATGAGCTAGGTCTATGCGTAGTTCTCTATTGCACGAGTAGAACACAATTTTGTTGTGGGCGTGGATCTTGTCAACTTACTTGCCGCAACTAGTCTTATCTTGCTTCCGCGGTATTGTGGGATGAAGCGCCCGACCAACCTTACACGACGCTTACGTGAGACCGGTTCCACCGACTAACATGCACTAGTTGCATAAGGTGGCTAGCGGTGTCCGCTCTCCCACTTTAGTTGGAGCGGATTCGATGAAAAGGGTCCTTATGAAGGGTAAATAGAAGTTGACAAAATCACGTTGTGGTTATTCGTAGGTAAGAAAACGTTCTTGCTAGAACCCAATTGCAGCCACGTAAAAGATGCAACAACAATTAGAGGACGCCTAACTTGTTTTTGCAGCAATTGTCATGTGATGTGATATGGCCAAGTTGTGATGAATGATGAATGACATATTGTGATGTATGAGATCATGTTCTTGTAATAGGAATCACGACTTGCATGTCGATGAGTATGACAACCGGCAGGAGCCATAGGAGTTGTCTTTATTTTTGTATGACCTGCGTGTCATTGAAGAACGCCATGTAAATTACTTTACTTTATTGCTAAACGCTTAGCCATAGAAGTAGAAGTAGTCGTTGGCATGACAACTTCATGGAGGCACAATGATGGAGATCATGATGATGGAGATCATGGTGTCATGCCGGTGACAAGATGATCATGGAGCCCCGAAGATGGAGATCAATGGAGCTATATGATATTGGCCATATCATGTCACTACTATATAATTGCATGTGATGTTTATTATGTTTATGCATCTTGTTTACTTAGAACGACGGTAGTAAATAAGATGATCCTTACAACAATTTCAAGAAGTGTTCTCCCTAACGTGCACCGTTGCTAAAGTTCGTCGCTTCTAAGCACCACGTGATGATCGGGTGATGGATTCTTACGTTCACATACAACGGTGTAAGACAGATTTACACACGCAAAACACTTAGGGTTAACTTGACGAGCCTAGCATGTACAGACATGGCCTCAGAACACGGAGACCGAAAGGTCGAACACGAGTCGTATGGAAGATACGATCAACATGAGAATGTTCACCGACGATGACTAGTCCGTCTCACGTGATGATCGGACACGGCCTAGTCGACTCGGATCATGTAACACTTAGATGACTAGAGGGATGTCTAATCTGAGTGGGAGTTCATTTAAATAATTTGATTATATGAACTTAATTATCATGAACTTAGTCTAAAACTTTTGCATAATATGTCTTGTAGATCAAATGGCCAACGCTCATGTCAACTTGAACTTCAACGCGTTCCTAGAAAACCAAGCTGAAAGATGACGGCAGCAACTATACGGATCGGGTCCGGAACTTGAGGATCATCCTCATAGCTGCCAGAAACAATATGTCCTAGAAGGACCGCTAGGTGACGCCCCGTCCCCAGAACCAAGACATTATGAATGCTTGGCAGTCTCGTCTTGATGATTACTCCCTCGTTCAAGGCGGCATGCTTTACAGCTTAGAACCGGGCTCCAAAAGCGTTTTGAGCATCACGGAGCATATGAGATGTTCGAGGAGCTGAAACTGGTTTTCCAAGCTCACACCCGGTCGAGAGATATGACATCTCCGACAAGTTCTATAGTTGTAAGATGGAGGAAAATAGTTCATCGGTGAGCACATACTCAAGATGTCCGGGTTACACAACCATATGACCCAGCTGAATATTAACCTCCACGATGAGGCGGTCATTGACAGAATCCTCGATCGCTCCCACCAAGCTACAAGAGCTTTGTGATGAACTACAATATGCAGGGGATGGTAAAGACCATTCTGAAGTATTCTCTATGCTGAAGTCACCGAGGTTGAAATCAAGAAAGAACATCAAGTGTTGATGGTCAATAAGACCACTAAGTTCAAGAAGGGCAAGGGCAAGAAGAACTTCAAGAAGGACGGCAAGGAGGTTGCCGTGCCCGATAAGCAAGTTGCCGGAAGAAGTCAAAGAATGGACCCAAGCCTGAGGCCGAGTGCTTTTATTGCAAGGGAAGGGTCACCGAAGCGGAACTGCCCCAAATACTTAGCGGATAAGAAGGCCGGCAACATCAAAGGTATATTTGATATACATGTAATTGATGTGTACCTTACCATTACTCGTAGTAACTCCGGGTATTTGATACCGTGCCGTTGCTCATATTTGTAACTCACAGCAGAGCTGCGGAATAAGCGGAGATCTGGCGAAGGGCGAGGTGACGATGCGCTGTCGGGAATGGTTCCAGAGTCGATGTGATCGCCGTCGGCACGCTACCTCTTCATTTACCTACGGGATTAGTTTTGAACCTTAATAATTGTTATTTGGTGCCAAGTTTGAGCATGAACATTGTATCTGGATCTCGCTTGATGCGAGATGGCTACTCATTTAAATCGAGAATAATGGTTGTTCTATTTATATGAGAGATATGTTTAATGGTCATGCTCCGATGGTCAATGGTTTATTCTTAATGAATCTCGGTTAGTATTACACATGTTCATAGCGTGAATACCAAAAGATGTAAAGTTGATAACGATAGTCCCACATACTTGTGGCAATCGCCGCCTTGGTCACATTGGTGTCAAGCGCATGAAGAAGCTCCATGCTGATGGACTTTTGGAGTCTCTAGATTATGAATCATTTGACACATGCGAACCATGCCTCATGGGCAAGATGACCAAGACTCCGTTCTCCGGAACAATGGAGCGAGCAACCAACTTGTTGGAAATCATACATACCGATGTATGCGGTCCAATGAGTGTTGAGGCTCGCGGAGGATATCGTTATGTTCTCACTCTCACGATGACTTGAGTAGATATGGGTATGTCTACTTGATGAAACACAAGTCCGAGACCTTTGAAAAGTTCAAGGAATTTCAGAATGAAGTAGAGAATCAACATGACCGAAAGATAAAATTCTTACGATCGGATCGTGGAGGAGAATATTTAAGTCACGAATTTGGTACACACTTAAGAAAATGTGGAATCGTTTCACAACTAACGCCACCGAACACCTCAACAGAACGGTGTGTCCGAACGTCAGAATCGCACTCTATTGGATATGGTGCGGTCTATGATGTCTCTTACCGATTTACCACTATCATTTTGGGGATACGCTCTAGAGACAACTACATTCACTTTAAATAGGGCACCGCCTAAATCCGCTGAGACGACACCGTATGAATTATGGTTTGGGAAGAAACCTAAGCTGTCTTTTCTAAAAGTTTGGGGATGCGATGCTTATGTCAAGAAACTTCAACCCGAAAAGCTCGAACCCAAGTCGGAAAATGCGTCTTCATAGGATACCCTAAGGAAACCATAGGGTATACCTTCTACTTAAGATCCGAGGGCAAGATCTTTGTTGCCAAGAACGGATCCTTTCGGAAAAGAGTTTCTCTCGAAAGAAGTAAGTGGGAGGAAAGTAGAACTCGATGAAGTACTACCTCTTGAACGGGAAAGTAGTGCAGCTCAGAAAATGTTCTGTGATGCCTACACCAACCGAAGAGGAAAATAATGATGATGATCAAGGTACTTCGGATCAAGTTGCTCTTGAACTCAGAGGGTCCACTAGGACATGTTCCGCGCCAGTGGTACGGCAACCCTGTCTCCGGAAATCATGTTGTTAGACAACGGTGAACCTTCAACTATGAAGAAGCGATGGCGGGCCCAGATTCCAACAAATGGCTAGAAGCCATGAAGTCCGAGATAGAATCCATGTATGAAAACAAAGTGTGGACTTTGACCGACTTGTTCGATGATCGATTTGATAAAAACAAATGGATCTTTAAGAAGAAGACGGACGCGATGGTAATGTCACCATCTATAAAGCTCGACTTGTCGCTAAGGGTTATCGGCAAGTTCAAGGGATTGACTACGATGAGACTTTCTCTCCGTAGCGAAGCTTAAGTCCGTCCGAATCATGTTAGCAATTGCCGCATACTATGATTATGAGATATGGCAGATGGACGTCAAAACAGCGTTCCTTAACGGTTATCTTAAGGAAGAGCTGTATATGATGCAGCCGGAAGGTTTTGTCGATCCTAAGAATGTCGACAAAGTATGCAAGCTCCAGCGATCCATTTATGGGCTGGTGCAAGCATCTCGGAGTTGGAACATTCGCTTTGATGAGATGATCAAAGCGTTTGGTTTATGCGCACTTATGGAGAAGCCTGCGTTTACAAGAAAGTGAGTGGGAGCTCAGAGCATTTCTCATATTATATGTAGATGACATACTTTTGATGGGAAATGATATAGAATTCTTGGACAGCATTAAGGCCTACTTGAATAAGTGTTTTTCAATGAAGGACCTTGGAGAAGCTGCTTATATATTAGGCATCAAGATCTATAGAGATAGATCGAGGGCGCCTCATAGGTCTTTCACAAAGCACATACCTTGATAAGATTTTGAAGAAGTTCAAAATGGATCAGTCCAAGAAGGGTTCTTGCTGTCTTGCAAGGTGTGAGATTGACCTCAGCTCAATGCCCGACCACGGCAAAAGATAAAGAAGAGATGAGTGTCATCCCTATGCTTCAGCCATAGGATCTATTATGTATGCCATGCTGTGTACCGGACCTGATGTAAACCTTGCCGTAAGTTTGGTAGGAAGGTACCAAAGTAATCCCGCAAGGAACACTTTGGACAACGGTCAAAAATATCCTAAAGTACCGAAAAGGACAAAGGACATGTTTCGTTTATGGAGGTGACGAAGAGCTCGTCGTAAAGGTTACGTCGGCGCTAGCTTCGACACGATCTGATGACTCTAAGTCACAAACCGGATACGTGTATATGTTGAATGGTGGAGCAATAAGCTGGTGCAGCCGCAAGCGAGCGTCGTGGCGGGATCTACATGTGAAGCGAGTACATGGCAGCCTCGGAGGCAGCGCATGAAGCAATTTGGGTGAAGGAGTTCATCACCGACCTAGGAGTCATACCCAATGCGTCGGGGCCGATCAAACTCTTCTGTGACAACACCGGAGCTATTGCACTTGCCAAGGAGCCCAGGTTTCACAAGAAGACCAGAGCACATCAAGCGTCGCTTCAACTCCATCCGTGAAAATGTTCAGGATGGAGACATAGAAATTTGTAAAGTGCATACGGTTCTGAATGTCGCAGATCCGTTGACTAAACCTCTTCCGCGGGCAAAACATGATCAACACCAGAACTCTATGGGTGTTCGATTCATCACAATGTAACTAGATTATTGACTCTAGTGCAAGTGGGAGACTGTTGAAAATATGCCCTAGAGGCAATAATAAAAGCATTATTATTATATTTCCTTGTTCATGATAATTGTCTTTTATTCATGCTATAACTGTATCATCCGGAAATCGTAATACACGTGTGAATACATAGACTGCAATACGTCCCTAGTAAGCCTCTAGTTGACTAGCTCGTTGGTCAACAGATAGTCATGGTTTCCTGACTATGGACATCAGATGTCATTGACAACGCGATCACGTCATTAGGAGAATGACGTGATGGACCAGACCCAATCCTAAGCATAGCACAAAGATCGTGTAGTTCGTTTTGCTAGAGCTTTTCCAATGTCAAGTATCTCTTCCTTAGACCGTGAGATCGTGTAACTCCCGGATACCGTAGGAGTGCTTTGGGTGTACCAAACTCACAACGAATCGGGTGACTATAAAGGTGCACTACAGGTATCTCGAAAGTGTCAGTTGGGTTGACACGGATCGAGACAGGGATTTGTCACTCTGTATGACAGAGAGGTATCACTGGGCCCACTCGGTAGTGCATCATCATAATGATCTCAAAGTGATCAAGTGTCTGGTCACGAGATCATGCATTATGGTACGAGTAAAGTGACTTGCCGGTAACGAGACTGAACGAGGTATTGGGATACCGACGATCAAGTCTCGGGCAAGTAACATACCGTCTGACAAAGGGAATAGTATACGGGGTTGCTTGAATCCTCGACATCGTGGTTCATCCGATGACATCATCGAGGAGCATGTGGGAGCCAACAAGGGTATCCAGATCCCGCTGTTGGTTATTGACCTGAGAGCGTCCCGGTCATGTCTGCATGTCTCCCGAACCCGTAGGGTCTACACACTTAAGGTTCGGTGACGCTAGGGTTATTAGGAAGACTTGTATGTGATTACCGAATGTTGTTCGGAGTCCCGGATGAGATCCCGGACGTCACGAGGAGTTCCGGAATGGTCCGGAGGTAAAGATTTATATATGGGAAGTTGTCAAACGGACACCGAAAAGTTTCGGGTCATATCGGTATTGTACCGGGGCCACCGGAAAGGTTCCGGAGGACCACCGGGAGGGGCCACCCCTCCCGGGGGGCCACTTGGGCTGCGTGGGAGGCAGCCAGCCCCTGGTGGGCTGGGCGCACCCCCTCCCCTTGGGCCCATGCGCCTAGGGTTGAGGGGGAACCTAAGGGGGGCGCCCCCCTTGCTTGGGGGGCAAGCCCGCTCCCCTTGGCCGCCGCCCCCCCTCTAGATGCATCTAGAGGGGCCGGCCCCCTCCTCCCTTCCCCTATAAATAGAGGGGTGAGGGAAGGGCTGCATACACAACTTGAAGGCACAGCCCTCCCTCCCCAACACCTCTCCTCCTTCAGGCGCGCTTGGCGAAGCCCTGCCGAGAACTGTCACTCCATCATCATCACGCCGTCGTGCTGCTGTTGGAGCCATCTTCCTCAACCTCTCCTTCCTCCTTGCTGGATCAAGACGGAGGAGACGTTGCCCGCACTGCACGTGTGTGTTGAACACGGAGGTGCTGTCCGTTCAGCACTTGGTCATCGGTGGTCCGAGTACGACTCCATCATCACCATCCCCTCGAAAGCTTCCGCACGCGATCTACAAGTGGTATGTAGATGCAAACTCACTCCCTTGACTCGTTGCTTAGATGAACTCATAGATGGATCTTGGTGAAACCGTAGAAATTTTTTTAATTTTCTGCAACGTTCCCCATCAGCCTCAGCACTCATTGGACTGCACACATCAAAATGTGTTACTTCCAACAAGTTGCTATCTTGTTCCATCTTACTAAAAACGAGGCTTTTCAGTCATCTTGCCCATGTGGTATGATTTGCATATCTCAAGTGATTCAAAATCAAGTGAGTCCAAACGATCCATCTGCATGGAGTTTCTTCATGCGTATACACCAATAGAAATGGTTCGCATGTCTCAAACTTTTCAAAAACGAGTAAGTCCAAAGATCCATCAACATGGAGCTTCTTCATGCTTTTACACCAATATGACTTACATGGCAAAGGCCACAAGTAAGTGGTACTATCATTACTATCTTATATCTTTTGGCATGAAAATGTGTATCACTACGATCGAGATTCAATAAACCATTCTTTTAGGTGCAAGACCATTGAAGGTTTTATTCAAATAAACAGAGTAACCATTATTCTCCTTAAATGAATAATCGTATCGCGATAGACATAATCCAATCATGTCTATGCTCAATGCAAACACCAAATAACAATTATTTAGGTTTAACAAAAATCTCGATGGTAGAGGGAGCAGGCGATGCTTGATCACATCAACCTTTGGAATCACTTCCAACACATACCGTCAGCTCACCTTTAGCTAGTCTCCGTTTATTCCGTAGCTTTTATTTTGAGTTACTAACACTTAGCAACCGAACCGGTATCTAATACCCTGGTGCTGCTAGGAGTACTAGTAAAGTACACATTAACATAATGTATATCCAATATACTTCTATCGACCTTGCCAGCCTTCTCATCTACCAAGTATCTAGGGTAATCCTGCTTCAGTGTCCGTTCCTCTCATTACAGAAGCACTTAGTCTCGGGTTTGGGTTCAACCCTGGGTTTCTTCACTGGAGCAGCAACTGATTTGCCGTTTCACGAAGTACCCCTTCTTGCCCTTGCCCTTCTTGAAACTAGTGGTTTCACTAACCATCAACAATTGATGCTCCTTCTTGATTTCTACATTCGCGGTGTCGAACATTGCGAATAGCTCAAGGATTATCATATCTATCCCTGATATGTTATAGTTCATCACGAAGCTTCTAGCAGCTTGGTGGCAATGACTTTGGAGAAACATCACTATCTCATCAGGAAGATCAACTCCCACTCAATTCAAGTGATTGTTGCACTCAGACAATCTGAGCACAAGCTCAACGATTGAGCTTTTCTCCCTTAGTTTGCAGGCTAAGAAAATCGTCGGAGGACTTATACCTCTTGACGTTGGCACGAGCTTGAAATCCCAATTTCAGCCCTCGAAACATCTCATATGTTCTGCGACGTTTCGAAATCATATTTGGTGCCTCAACTCTAAACCGTTTAACTGAACTATCACGTAGTTATCAAGACGTGTATGTCAGATGTTCACAACATCGACAGACAACGTTCGAGGTTCAGCACACCGAGCGGTGCATTAAGGACATAAGCCTTCTACTGTCCGCATAATTGCTACTGTCAACTTTCAACTATATTTTCTCTAGGAACATATCTAAAATAGTAGAACTAAAGCGCGAGCTATGACATAATTTGCAAAGGGTTTTTGACTATGTTTAGGATCATTTAGTACATCTTATGAACTCCCACTCAGATAGACATCCCTCTAGTCATCTAAGTGATTACATGATCCGAGTCAACTAGGCCGTGTCCGATCATCACGTGAGACGGACTAGTCATCATCGGTGAACATCTTCATGTTGATCGTATCTACCATACGACTCATGCTCGACCTTTCGGTCTCTTGTGTTCCGAGGCCATGTCTGTACATGCTAGGCTCGTCAAGTCAACCTAAGTGTTTCGCGTGTGCAAATCTGGCTTACACCCGTTGTATGTGAACGTAAGAATCTATCACACCCGATCATCACGTGGTGCTTCGAAACGATGAACTTTTGCAACGGTGCACAGTTCGGGGGAACACTTTCTTGAAATTTTAATGCGGGATCATCTTATTTACTACCATCGTTCTAAGCAAATAAGATGCATAAACATGATAAACATCACATGCAATCAAATAGTGACATGATATGGCCAATATCATTTTGCTCCTTTTGATCTCCATCTTCGGGGCTCCATGATCATCATCGTCACCGGCATGACACCATGATCTCCATCATCGTGTCTTCATGAAGTTGTCTCGCCAACTATTAATTCTACTACTATGGCTAACGGTTAGCAATAAAGTAAAGTAATTACATGGCGTTGTTCAATGACACGCAGGTCATACAATAAATAAAGACAACTCCTATGGCTCCTGCCGGTTGTCATACTCATCGACATGCAAGTCGTGATTCCTATTACAAGAACATGATCAATATTATACATCACATATCATTCATCACATTCCTTTTTGGCCATATCACATCACATAGCATACCCTCCAAAAACAAGTTAGACGTCCTCTAATTGTTGTTTGCATGTTTTACGTGGCTGCTATGGGTTTCTAGCAAGAACGTTTCTTACCTACGCAAAAGCCACAACGTGATATGTCAATTGCTATTTACCCTTCATAAGGACCCTTTTCATCGAATCTGATCCGACTAAAGTGGGAGAGACTGGCACCCGCTAGCCACCTTATGCACCAAGTGCATGTCAGTCGGTGGAACCTGTCTCACGTAAGTGTACGTGTAAGGTCGGTCCGGGCCGCTTCATCCCACAATACCGTCGAAACAAGATTGGACTAGTAACGGTAAGCATATTGAACAAAATCAACGCCCACAACTACTTTGTGTTCTACTCATGCAAAGAATCTACGAATAGACCTAGCTCATGATGCCACCGTTGGGGAACGAGCAGAAATTCAAAATGTTCCACGTGTCACCAAGATCTATCTTTGGAGAAACCAGCAACGAGGGAAGGAGAGTGCATCTACATACCCTTGTAGATCGCTAAGCGGAAGCGCTCAAGAGAACGGGGTTGAAGGAGTCGTACTCGTCGTGATCCAAATCACCGGAGATCCTAGTGCCGAACGGACGACACCTCCGCTCAACACACGTACAGCCCGGTGACGTCTCCCACGCCTTGATCCAGCAAGGAGAGAGGGAGAGGTTGAGGAAGACTCCGTCCAGCAGCAGCACAACGGCGTGGTGGTGGTGGAGGAGCGTGGCAATCCTGCAGGGCTTCGCCAAGCACCGCGGGAGAGGAGGAGGAAGAGAGGTAGGGCTGCGCCAAGAGGAAGATGTTCTCGTGTGTTAGGCAGCCCCAAAACCTCCACTATATATAGGGGGAAAGGGGACGGGAGGCGCCCTAGGGTTTCCCCTAGGGGGGCGGCGGCCAGGGCAGATGGGATCTCCCCCTTGGTGACTTGGCCCCCAAGCCAGGAGGTGGGAACCCTAGATGGGGCGCCCCAAACCCCCTGGTCACGTGGGAATAGGTGAGGGGGGCGCACAGCCCCTTAGTGGGCTGGTTTGCCCCCTTCCCTTGGCCCATGAAGCCCCCCAACACTTGTCGGGGGCTCCCAAAACACCTTTCGGTCATCTTGGTCATCACCCGTACCTCCGAACACTTCCGACTCCAAAACCCTTCGTCCAATATATCAATCTTTACCTCCGGACCATTCCGAACTCCTCGTGACGTCCGGGATCTCATCCGGACTCAACAACATTCGGTAACCACGATATCTATTCCCTATAACCCTAGCGCCACCGAACCTTATGTGTAGACCCTACGGGTTCGGGAACCATGCGAACATGACCGAGACGTTCTCGGTCAATAACCAACAGCGGATCTGGATACCCATGTTGGCTCCCACATGTTCCACGATGATCTCATCGGATAAACCACGATGTCGAGGATTCAATCAATCCCGTATTCAATTCCCTTTGTCTAGCGGTATTATACTTGCCCGAGATTCAATCGCCGGTATCCCGATACCTTGTTCAATCTCGTTACGGCAAGTCTCTTTACTCGCTCCATAACACATCATCCGTGATCAACCCCTTGGTCACATTGTGCACATTATGATGATGTCCTACCGAGTGGGCCCAGAGATACCTCTCCTTTTACACGGAGTGACAAATCCTAGTCTCGATTCGTGCCAACCCAATGACACTTTCGGAGATACCTGTAGTGCACCTTTATAGCCACCCGATTATTGTGACGCTTTGGTACACCCAAAGCATTCCTACGGTATCCGGAGTTGCACAATCTCATGGTCTAAGGAAATGATACTTTACATTAGAAAAGCTTTAGCATATGAACTATGATCTTTGTGCTAGGTTTAGGATTGGGTCTTGTCCATCACATCATTCTCCTAATGATGTGATCCCGCTATCAACGACATCCAATGTCCATGGTCAGGAAACCGTAACCATCTGTTGATCAACGAGCTAGTCAACTAGAGGCTTACTAGGGACATGGTGTTGTCTATGTACCCACACTTGTATTTGAGTTTCCTATCAATACAATTATAGCATGGATAATAAACGATTATCATGAACAAGGAAATATAATAATAACTAATTTATTATTGCCTCTAGGGCATATTTCCAACATGCATGACACGCGGTGTTGATGGCTTCGGCCCAAAAGTTGTATGGAGACTTGAACTCCGCCATCATGGTTCTTTCCACATCCATCAACGTCCGGTTCTTCCTCTTCGCTACACCATTTTGTTGAGGGGTGTAAGGTGCGGAATATTGATGGTTGATCCCCTCATCACTAAGAAACTCATCCAAGGTGTAGTTCTTGAACTCGGTGCTGTTGTCACTTCTTATCATCAAGATCTTTGCATTGTGTTGGCGTTGAGCTTCATTTGCAAAATCAATGATGGTTTGTTGGGTCTCACTCTTCCTCTTGAAGAAGTACACCCAAGTGTATCTTGAATAATCATCCACAATTACCAAGCAATACTTTCTACCCCCAAGACTATCAAATGATGGAGGCCCAAATAGATCCAAGTGAAGAATCTCCAAAGGCCTCTTCGAGTAAATGATAGTCGTGGGAGGGTGAGCCTTCTCATGTAGCTTTCCTTCGATACAAGCACTGCAAGCACGATCTTTAGCAAAACTAACATTTGTTAGTCCACAGACATGGTCCCCCTTGAGAAGACCTTGAAAAGATCTCATATTGACATGGGCTAAACGGTGATGCCAAAGCCATCCCACGTCAACTTTAGCCATTAGGCATGTCGCAGTCTTAGTGGGTCGCTCCGAAAAGTTAATCACATAGAGACCGTTCTCGACATGCCCAACAAAGGCTATTTTAAGAGTCTTGCTCCACAAGAGGGCCACGGTATCAATATGAAAGAAAGTGGCAAAGCCCATGAGTGCAAGTTGACGAACGAAAAGTAAATTGTATGCAAGGGACTCAACAAGCATGACCTTCTCGATCGTGAGATCATGAGAAATGACAACCTTGCCAAGTCCCAATACCTTAGAAGATGAGGCATCACCCCACTCAACATTGGTAGGCATAGATGGAATCTTGTGCACGTCCACCACCAAGTCCTTGCTTCCGGTCATATGATTTGTGGCTCCACTATCGAGCAACCATGATGAAAGTGCTAGTTATCGACTAGAGGGGGGGGGGTGAATAGGCGATTTTTACGAAAGTCTTCAAAACATGAAAGTTTCGAAGACAAACATGAAAACTGGACCTATAAACATGCAGCGGAAGATGAACTACACTAGACAAGCCATAGTCAAACAAGTATGAAGCTAAAGCATGATTACTGATAGTAGCTATGTAGTAGGATCAGGATGGAAGATAGTATGAAGCCAATTAGAACAAGTAGTCACACAGTGAAGACAAATAGGTAGAGTAATCAGGCAATGACTTCATAAAGACAAACTGTAAGTAAGGAGAGTAAGAGATAGAACTAGTGTGTTGTGAAGAAAAGGATTTGTTCGAACAGTTCCAGTTGCTGTGACAACTGTACGTCTGGTTAGGGAGGTTGAGATTGAACTCAGAAGACCGTGTCTTCACCTTATTCCCCTTGAGCTAAGGACACACAGTCCCCGCCCAATCACTCGGGTAAGTCTTCAAGGTAGACTTCCAAACCTTCACAGACTTCGTTCACCGACAATCCACAATTACTCTTGGATGCTCAAAACGTGACGCCTAACCGGGTGGAGGATTCACAGCCCTCAAGTGTAACAAGTCTTCGATCACGCAGATGAAAGACTTCAAAGGACGCCTAACACTCTTGGCTCGGGTGTTTGGGCTTTGTCCTCACAAGGATTTCTCTCTCAAAAGCTTCGAGGTGGGTTGCTCTCAAACGACAAAAGCCGTGCACTAACTCCGAGCAGCCACCAATTTATGGTGTAGGGGTGGGCTATTTATAACCACTAGGCAACCCGACCTGATTTGTCCGAAATGACTCTGGGTCACTAAGGAACTGACACGTGTCACAACGGTCAGATTTCAAACACACGTGACAGCTTGACTTGGGCTACAAGTAAAGCTGACTTATCCGACCCTCGATAAGATTTTCTCTCATTGTCTTCGTCAAGACATAGGATTTTGTTGAGCATCACTTGACCACTCGACTTTGTTCACTTGGACCCCACGTAACAGTGCGGTGGTTCCTATGACTTAACAAAGAAGAAAAGAAACAACGAAACTGCTAAGTCTTCGCGCTCCATAGTCTTCACTCAATGTCTTCTTCTGTCATAGTCTTCAATGTGAATATCTTCACGTACCACCATTATCTTCAATGCCTTCATACATTGTTAGGGGTCATCTCCGGTAGGTAAACCGAATCAAGGAGGGACTACTACCTGTGTTATCCTGCAATTCTCACAAACACATTAGTCCCTCAACCACGTTTGTCGTCAATACTCCAAAACCAAACTAGGGGTGGCACTAGATGCACTTACACATGATCCCCAACCGGAAGCAAACACCTACAAGAGATCAATTCTTGGTTTTAGGTACCCATTTTGTAATGGGTCCTTTGATGTTAGTAACAAGGGTCTTAGGAACCCAAATAGACCACTCAATGTACTCATAAGGAGAACCAACAAATTTAGCATAAACATGTCCATCACTAGCACGACATAACACATAAGAAGGGTTGAAGTTGCCGGCTTTGTTGGAAGGGGTGGCATTGCCCTTCTTGACACCGCCACCCTTCACATTGTTCTTCTTCTCCTTATAAGCACCCTCTCCCTCCTTCACAAAAGTTTGCTTGAGAGGAGGAGGTCGTTTGGCCTTGTCATTCTTCTTCTTGTTCTTGTACTTGGGTGCGAACCCAATTCCCTCCTTGGCCACAATTTCCTTTTGATTGCTCAAAAGGTCGTTGAGGTTCTTCTCACCTTGTATGCAAGACACAAGGCCTTTCTCAAGTTGCTCCTTCAACATTGCATTCTCCTCAACAAGGTGCATATGCTCCCAACAAGGGTTAGTAGCATTTGCATTATCAATTAAAACCATATGAGGAAAAGTGGCTTTCTCCTTGGTTGGCTTCACTTGGAGTTGATCAAGAGACTCTTTAAGACTAGCATGAGTACCCTTCAAGGCCTTGTGATCCTTGTCAAGTATATCAAACTCCTCCTTGAGTCTAGCAAGATCAACCCCAAGTTTGGCCTTCTCGGGTTTTAGCACACGAGATACAACAAGAGCATGATCAAGATCTTTCTTCAGTTTAGCATGGTCAACATTGTGTGACTCCTCAAGAGCCAAACGATGACCGCGCTCTTCCTCAAGCACATTAGGGAGATCTGATATCTCATCGGCATAGTCACGACTATGCCCCTCCATCTTAGAGATGGTTTCTTCGTGAGGCTCGATCATGTCATTGGCTTCACCAATTTGTTCCAAGAGACCAACAAAGTGCTTCTTGGATTTACCCTTAAGCTTACTCATAAATGACTCAAATTCATTTTCCTCCTCATTAGACACCTCATTTTCATCAATGCAGTCCGTCAAAGAAGGATTAGTAATGATGGTGGTTTTGATGTTGGGGGTTACCTTGTTGGTGGCTTTAGCCATGAGGCACTTGGCGGTGATGTTCTTGTTGGGTGAGTCAAAGAGAGACACCCCTGGAATTGTCGCAATGGCAACGGATGTTGGGGAACGTAGTAATTTCAAAAAATTTCCTACGCACACACAAGACCATGGTGATGGCATAGCAACGAGAGGGGAGAGTGTCTGTCCACGTACCCTCGAGACCGAAAGCGAAGCGTTATAACAACGCTGTTGATGTAGTCGACGCCTTCACGATCCGACCGATCCAAGCACCGAACGCACGGCACCTCCGAAGTTCGCACACGCTCATCTCGATGATGATCCCGGACTCGATCCAAAAAAGTGTCGGGATGAGTTCCACAAGACGACGGCGTGGTGACGATGATGATGCTCTCATCGCGCAGGCTTCGCCTAAACTCTGCGACGATATGACCGAGGTGGAATATGGTGGAAGGGGCACCGCTGACACGGCTAAGAGATCCAAGGATCAATTGTTGTCTCTTTGGTGCTAGCCCTGCCTCTATTTATATGTTGAGCCCCGGTCGAATCTTGGAGCAAAACCTCCTCAAAGTCGGTTTTGCCCGAAAGGCAAGAGTCCCACTCGGACTCCAGGACCAAACGCCACAATCCTTGGCGTCGCCCAGACGCCATGGGCCTCGGCGTCGCCCAGGCCGACGCCAGGACTCCGGCGTTTGGCCCCGGCCTCCGCAAAACTCCTTTTGCACCGACCTAAAGCCTCATGGGCTTGACCCCTTGGCCTAAACATATCATCCAATATATGAATCTTTACGTCTCGACCATTTCGAGACTCCTCGTCATGTCCCCGATCTCATCCGGGACTCAACTCCTTCAGACATCAAAACATGCAAACTCATAATATAACCATCATCGAAACCTTAAGCGTGGGACCCTACGGGTTCGAGAACTATGTAGACATGACCTAGAACTATTCTCGGTCAATAACCAATAGCGGAACCTGGATGCCCATATTGGTTCCTACATATTCTACGAAGATCTTTATCGGTCAAACCGCATAACGACATACGTTGTTCCTTTTGTCATCGGTATGTTACTTACCCGAGATTCGATCGTCGGTATCCAATACCTAGTTCAATCTCGCATCGCAAGTCTCTTTACTCGCCCGTAATACATCATCTCGCAACTAACTCATTAGTTGTAATGCTTGCAAGGCTTATGTGATGTGTATTACCGAGAAGGCCCAGAGATACCTCTCCGACAATCGGAGTGACAAAACCTAATCTCGAATACGCCAACCCAACATGTACCTTTGGAGACACCTGTAGTACTCCTTTATAATCACCCAGTTATGTTGTGACGCTTTGGTAGTACCCAAAGTGTTCCTCCGTAAACGGAGTTGCATAATCTCATAGTTACAGAACATGTATAAGTCATGAAGAAAGCAATAGCAATATACTAAACGATCAAGTGCTAAGCTAACGGAATGGGTCATGTCAATCAGATCATTCTCCTAATGATGTGATCCCGTTAATCAAATGACAACTCATGTCTATGGTTAGGAAACATAACCATCTTCGATTAACGAGCTAGTCTAGTAGAGGCATACTAGTGACACTGCTTGTTAATGTATTCACACATGTATTCTGCTTCCGTTAATACAATTCTAGCATGAATAATTAACATTTATCATGATATAAGGAAATAAATAATAACTTTATTATTGCCTCTAGGGCATATTTCCTTCAGTCTCCCACTTGCACTAGAGTTAATAATCTAGTTCACATCGCCATGTGATTTAACATCAATAGTTCACATCTATATGTGGTTAACACCCATAGTTCACATCGACATGTGACCAACACCCAAAGGGTTTACTAGAGTCAATAATCTAGTTCACATCGCTATGTGATTAACACCCAAAGAGTACTAAGGTGTGATCATGTTTTGCTTGTGAGATAATTTTAGTCAACGGGTCTGTCACATTCAGAGCCGTAAGTATTTTGCAAATTTCTATGTCTACAATGCTCTGCACGGAGCTACTCTAGCTAATTGCTCCCACTTTCAATATGTATCCAGATAGAGACTCAGAGTCATCTAGATCAGTGTTAAAACTTGCATCGACGTAACCCTTTACGACCGAACCTTCTTTCACTTCCATAATCGAGAAACATATCCTTATTCCACTAAGGATAATTTTGACCGCTGTCCATTGATCTACTCCTAGATCACTATTGCACTCCTTGCCAAACTTAGTGGTAGGGTATGCAATAGATCTGGTACACAAGATGACATGCTTTATAGAACCTATGGCTGGTGCATAAGGAATGACTTTCATTCTCTTTCTATCTTCTGCCGTGGTCGGGTTTTGAGTCTTACTCAATCTCACACCTTGTAACACGTGCAAGAACTCTTTCTTTGACTGCTCCATTTTGAACTACTTCAAAATCTTGTCAAGGTATGTATTCATTGAAAAACTTATCAAGCGCCTTGATCTATCTCTATAGATCTTGATGCTCAATATGTAAGTAGATTTACCGAGGTCCTTCTTTGAAAAACTCCTTTCAAATACTCCTTTATGCTTTGCGAATAATTCTACATTATTTCCGATCAACAATATGTCATTCACATATACTTATCGAAATGTTGTAGTGCTCCCACTCACTTTCTTATAAATACAAAGCTTCTCCAAAGTCTCAGATAAAACCATATGCTTTGATCAAATCATCAAGCATATATTCCAACTCGAGATGCTTGCACCAGTCCATAGATGGATCACTGGAGCTTGCACATTTTGTTAGCTCCTTTAGGATTGACAAAACCTTCTGGTTGCATCATATACAACTCTTCTTTAATAAATCCATTAAGGAATGCAGTTTTGACATCCATTTGCCGATTTCATGAAATGTGGCAATTGCTAACATGATTCGGACAGACTTTTAAGCATCGATACGAGTGAGAAAATCTCATTGTATTCAACATCTTGAACTTTGTCAAAACCTTTTTCGACAAGTCTAGCTTTGTAGATAGTAACACTACTATCAAGATCTGCCTTCCTCTTGAAGATCCATTTATTTAACATGGCTTGCGATCATCGAGCAAGTCAATCAAAGTCCATACTTTGTTCTCATACATGGATCATATCTCAGATTTTATGGCCTCAAGCCATTTCGCGAATCTGGGCTCATTATCGCTTCCTCATAGTTCGTGAGGTTCATCATGGTAGTAACATGACTTCCAAAGACATGATTACCGTATCACTCGTGCGGATCTTACTCGAAGACCTACGAGGTTTGGTAGCAACTTGATCTGAAGTTTCATGATCATCATCATTAACTTCCTCACTAATTGGTGTAGGAATCACCGAACTGATTTCGTGATGAACTACTTTCCAATAAGGGAGAAGGTACAATTACCTCATCAAGTTCTACTTTCCTCCCACTCACTTCTTTCGAGAGAAACTTCTTCTCTAGAAAGGATCCATCTTAGCAACGAAAAACTTGCCTTCGGATCTGTGATAGAAGGTGTACCCAATAGTTACCTTTGGGTATTCTATGAAGACGCACTTCTCCGATTTGGGTTCAAGCTTATCAGGTGAAAACTTTTTCACATAAGCATCACAACTCCAAACTTTTAAGAAACGACAGCTTAGGTTTACTGCTAAACCATAGTTCATACGGTGTCATCTCAACGGATTTAGATGGTGCCCTATTAAATGTGAATTCAGCTGTCTCTAATGCATAACCCCAAAACGATAGTGGTAAATCGGTAAGATACATCATAGATCGCACCATATCCAATAAAGTGCGGTTACGACGTTCGGACACACCATTATGCTGTGGTGTTCCATATGGCGTGAGTTGCGAAACTAGTTCACATTGTTTTAAATGAAGACCAAACTCGTAACTCAAATATTCATATCCACGATCAGATCGTAGAAACTTTATTTTTCTTGTTACGATGATTTTCCACTTCACTCTGAAATTCTTTGAACTTTTCAAATGTTTCAGACTTATGTTTCATCAAGTAGATATACCCATATCTGCTCAAATCATCTGTGAAGGTGATAAAATAACGATACCCGCCGCGAGCTTTAACACTCATCGGACCGCATACATCAGTATGTATTATTTCCAATAAGTCATTTGCTCGCTCCATTGTTCCGGAGAACAGAGTCTTTAGTCATCTTGCCCATAAGGCATGGTTCGCAAGCATCAAGTGATTCATAATCAAGTGATTCCAAAATCCCATCAAGATGGAGTTTCTTCATGCGCTTTACACCAATATGACCTAAACGGCAAGTGCCACAAATAAGTTGCACTATCATTATTAACTTTGCATCTTTTGGCATCAATATTATGAATATGTGTATCACTACGATCGAGATCCAACAAATTATTTTATTGGGTGTATGACCATTGAAGGTTTTATTCATTTAAATGTAACAACAATTATTCTTTGACTTTAAATGAATAACCGCTTTTGAAAACTATTTTCATTGGGTGTATGACTATCGAAGGTTTTATTCATTTAAACAGAACAACAATTATTCTTTGACTTTAAATGAATAACCGCTTTGCAATAAACATGATCAAATCATATTCATGCTCAACGCAAACACCAAATAACATTTATTTAGGTTTAACACTAATCCCGAAAGTATAGGGAGTGTGCGATGATGATCATATCAATCTTGGAACTACTTCCAACACTCATCGTCATTTCCCTTCAACTAGTCTCTGCTTATTCAGAACTCCTGTTTGAGTTACTAATCTCAAAACCTAACAAGTATCAAATACTCGGGGCTACTATAGACACTAGTAAGGCACACATCAATAACCTGTATATCAAATATAATCTTGTTCAATTTGCCATCCTTCTTATCCGCCAAATACTTGGGGTAGTTCCGCTTCCAAAGGACCAGTTCCATTGCAGCAAAAGCACTTAGTCTCGTGCTTAGGTCCAGACTTGAGCTTCTTCACTCGAACAGCAACTTGCTTGCCGCTCTTCTTGAAGTTCCCTTCTTCCCTTTGCCCTTTTCCTTGAAACTAGTGGTCTTGTCAATCATCAACACTTGATGCTCTTTTCTTGATTTCTACCTTCGTCGATTTCAGCATCACGAAGAGCTTGGGAATCACTTTTGTCATCCTTGCATATTATAGTTCATCACGAAGTTTTACTAACTTGGTGATGGTGACTAGAGAATTCTTTCAATCACTATCTTATCTGGAAGATTAACTCCCACTTGATTCAAACAATTGAAGTACCTGCATAATCTGAGCACATGCTCACTAGTTGAGCGATTCTCCTCCATCTTTTAGCTATAGAACTTGTTGGAGACTTCATATCTCTCAACTCGGTATTTGCTTGAAATATTAACTTCAATTCCTGGAACATCTCATATGGTCCATGACGCTCAAAACGCCTTTGAAGTCCCGATTCTAAGCCTTTAAGCATGGTGCACTAAACTATCAAGTAGTCATCATATTGAGCTAGCCAAACGCTCATAACGCCTCGCATCCGCTCCTGCAATAGGTTTGTCACCTAGCGGTGCATTAAGGACATAATTCTTCTATGCAGCAATGAGGATAAACCTCATATCACGGATCCAATCCGCATCATTGCTACTAACATTTTTCAACATAATTTTTCTCTAGGAACATATCAAAACAAACATATAAAAGCATAGGGAAGCAACAACGCGAGCTATTGATCTACAACATAATTTGCAAAATACTACCAGACTAAGTTCATGATAAATTAAAGTTCAATTAATCATATTACTTTAGAACTCCCACTTAGATAGACATCCTCTAATCTTCTAAGTGATTACGTGATCCATATTAACTACACCATGTCCGATCGTCACGTGAGATGGAGTAGTTTCAACGGTGAACATCAATATGTTGATCATATCTACTATATGATTCACGCCGACCTTTCGGTCTCCGTGTTCGAGGCCATATCTGTTATATGCTAGGCTCGCCAAGTTTAACTGAGTATTCCGCTGCGCAACTGTTTTGCACCCGTTGTATTTGAACGTAGAGCTTATCACACCCGATCATCACGTGGTGTCTCAAAGACGAAGAACTTTCGCAACGGTGCATACTCGTGGAGAACACTTCTTGATAATTTTAGTGAGAGATCATCTTATAATGCTACCGTCAATCAAAGCAAGATAAGATGCATAAAGGATAAACATCACATGCAATCAATATAAGTGATATGATATGGACATCATCATCTTGTGCTTGTGATCTCCATCTCCAAGCACCGCCATGATCACCATTGTCACCGGCGCGACACCTTGATCTCCATCGTAGCATCGTTGTCGCCTCGCCAACTATTGCTTCTACGACTATCGCTATCGCTTAGTGATAAAGTAAAGCAATTACATGGCTTTGCATTTCATACAATAAAGCGACAACCATATGGCTCTCGCCATTGCCGATAACTCGGTTACAAAACATGATCATCTCATACAATAAAATATAGCATCACGCCTTGACCATATCACATCACAACATGCCCTGCAAAAACAAGTTAGACGTCCTCTACTTTGTTGTTGCAAGTTTTACGTGGCTGCTACGGGCTGAGCAAGAACCGTTTTACCTCGCATCAAAACCACAACGATAGTTTGTCAAGTTGGTGCTGTTTTAACCTTCGCAAGGACCGGGCGAGCCACACTCGGTTCAACTAAAGTGAGAGAAACCGACACCCGCCGGTCACCTTTAAGCAACTAGTGCTCAAGCGGTGAAACCAGTCTCGCGTAGCGTCTGACAAGAATGTCGGTCCGGGCCGCTTCATCTCACAATACCGCCAACCAAAGTATGACATGCTGGTAAGCAAGATGACTTATATCGCCCACAACTCACTTGTGTTCTACTCGTGCATATGACATCAAAGCATAAAACCAGGCTCGGATGCCACTGTTGGGGAACGAGTAATTTCAAAAATTTCCTACGCACACACAAGACCATGGTGATGGCATAGCAACGAGAGGGGAGAGTGTCCGTCCACGCACTCTCGAGACCGAAAGCGAAGCGTTATAACAACGCGGTTGATGTAGTCGACGCCTTCACGATCCGACCGATCCAAGCACCGAACGACGGCACCTCCGAGTTCTCGCACACGCTCAGCTCGATGACGATCCCGGACTCGATCCAGCAAAGTGTCGGGGATGAGTTCCACAAGACGACGGCGCAGTGACGATGATGATGCTCTACGCGCGGGGCTTCGCCTAAACTCTGCGACGATATGACCGAGGTGGAATATGGTGGAAGGGGCACCGACACGGCTAAGAGATCCAAGGGATCAATTGTTGTCTCTTTGGTGCTAGCCCTGCCCTCTATTTATATGTTGAGCCCCGGTCGAAACTTGGAGCAAAACCTCCTCAAAGTCGGTTTTGCCCGAAAGGCAAGAGTCCCACTCGACTCCAGGACCAAACGCCACAATCCTTGGCGTCCCGCCCAACGCCATGGGCCTCGGCGTCCCCAGGCCGACGCCAGGTCTCCGGCGTTTGGCCCCCGCCTCCGCAAAACTCCTTTTGCACCGACCTAAAGCCTCATGGGCTTGACCCTTGGCCTAAACATATCATCCAATATATGAATCTTTACGTCTCGACCATTTCGAGACTCCTCGTCATGTCCCCGATCTCATCCGGACTCGAACTCCTTCGGTACATCAAAACATGCAAACTCATAATATAACCATCATCGAAACCTTAAGCGTGCGGACCCTACGGGTTCGAGAACTATGTAGAAATGACCTAGAACTATTCTCGGTCAATAACCAATAGCGGAACCTGGATGCCCATATTGGTTCCTACATATTCTACGAAGATCTTTATCGGTCAAACCGCATAACGACATACGTTGTTCCTTTTGTCATCGGTATGTTACTTACCCGAGATTCGATCGTCGGTATCCAATACCTAGTTCAATCTCGTTACCGGCAAGTCTCTTTACTCGTTCCGTAATACATCATCTCGCAACTAACTCATTAGTTGTAATGCTTGCAAGGCTTATGTGATGTGTATTACCGAGAAGACCCAGAGATACCTCTCCGACAATCGGAGTGACAAAACCTAATCTCGAAATACGCCAACCCAACATGTACCTTTGGAGACACCTGTAGTACTCCTTTATAATCACCCGCTTCGCCAGACGCTTGGTAGTACACAAAGTGTTCCTCCGTAAACGGAGTTGCATAATCTCATAGTTACAGGAACATGTATAAGTCATGAAGAAAGCAATAGCAATATACTAAACGATCAAGTGCTAAGCTAACGGAATGGGTCATGTCAATCAGATCATTCTCCTAATGATGTGATCCCGTTAATCAAATGACAACTCATGTCTATGGTTAGGAAACATAACCATCTTCGATTAACGAGCTAGTCTAGTAGAGGCATACTAGTGACACTCTGTTTGTTAATGTATTCACACATGTATTCTGTTTCCGGTTAATACAATTCTAGCATGAATAATTAACATTTATCATGATATAAGGAAATAAATAATAACTTTATTATTGCCTCTAGGGCATATTTCCTTCAACGGAGGCCATGGCAACCGACTCACCGTCATCATCATCATCATCATCATCCTCATTGTACTCTTCTTGTGCCACCAACCCCTTGGGAGGAGTCTTCTTGGTGAAGTTGCTCTTGTTGGGGAAGGACTTGGCCTTGTCTTTTCGGATGAGCTTGCTCCCATTGTCTTCCCTCTTCTCATATGGGCACTCCGCAACAAAGTGACTCACATTGCCACAATTATAGCAAGTCCTCACTCGTTGCTTGCCCTTAGCGCCACTTGTGTTGTTCTTATTGAAGTTGGGCCTTGTGTTCTTCTTGCTCCAAAATTGCCTTGAAGCGAGAGCCATGTACTCATGATAAGCATATTTTGTATCTTCTGGATTTCTCTCCTCTTCTTCCTCTTCATCCTCTTCTTCCACACTAACCATGGCCTTCAAGGCAAGGTTGGGCTTCTTTGCTCTTTGAGAACGCAACACCGCATTGTCGGCGGTCTTGACCAAGATCCTCATTGCCACAAACTCATCCAACACTTCGCTTGAGGACAAGGTGTGGAAGTCCGGCCTTTGACGGATGACGGAGGACATGGCCTTGTGGTAAGGCATCATTGCCTTGATAAACTTGCGCTTGATCCAATTGTCATCCGTATCCTTGCTCCCATGATCTCGGAGTGAGACCGCGAGAGTGGTAAGTCTCCGGTAAAGCTCACGAGGTTCTTCATCTTCATTCATTGCAAAATCATCGGCTTCATCTTGCACCACTTCATAGTCGGAGCGTTGAATGCTTGCGCTTCCCTTGTAAAGGGAAACCACATGGTGCCATGCTTCCTTGGCCACGGTAAAGGGTCGAAGATGTGCAATATCTTCTGGTGGAATTGCATCTTGTATGATGAAGAGAGCATTCTTGTTGAATTGATTATCTGCGGCTTCTCTAGGGGTGAAGTTGCTTCGGTCATGCGGATAGAAACCTTCTTCAATGATTCTCCAAAGATTAGTATTGACATGATTTAAATGACGCTTAAAGCTATAGACCCAAGCGTCAAAATCCTCAATTTTCACAATCTTAGGAGGAGAACCGGCATGATATAAATGAGTAGAGGGAATCGGTCCTCCATAAGTGGAGGTTCCACATGGGCAAAGATGCCACTACCATTTCTACCACTAGATAAAGGAACTTTGCCACTAGTAGTTTCCCCCTTATCGGAGTTGGCATCCGTCACCTTGTTAGTGGGATCGACCACTTCCAATGGTGCGGTGGATAATTTAAGACCATCAAGAAAGTTCTTAAGCATGCCTTTGACCTCGGCCGTCATGCAGGTTTTCAATGTGTCCAACGCCACATTAAACTCCTCACGCGAGACTGAGGTTCCCCCATCATTCGTAGACAAGGACGGAATCACACCGGGGTGCTCCTCCTCACCGTCTACGATGTCAAACCATACTCTTCGGACGGCAAAGTCCTTAATAAAAGAGACGTGGCTCTTATACCAATTGAAAGGATCGATATAGTTGACTAGAGGGGGGGGGGTGAATAGGCAACTAACAATTTTTAGCTTTACTTTACCAATTTAAACTTTGCAACTAAGTAGGTTGTCTAGATATGCAACTAGGTGAGCAACCTATATGATGCTGAAGGAAATATGCCCTAGAGGCAATAATAAAGTTTTTATTGTATTTCCTTATATCATGATAAATGTTTATTATTCATGCTAGAATTGTATTAACTGGAAACTTGATACATGTGTGAATACATAGACAAAACAAAGTGTCCCTAGTATGCCTCTGCTAGACTAGCTCGTTAATCAAAGATGGTTAAGTTTCCTGACCATAGACATGTGTTGTCATTTGATGAACGGGATCACATCATTAGAGAATGATGTGATGGACAAGACCCATCTATTAGCTTAGCATAATGATCGTTTAGTTTTATTGCTATTGCTTTCTTCATGACTTATACATGTTCCTCTGACTATGAGATTATGCAACTCCCGAATACCGGAGGAACACCTTGTGTTCTATCAAACGTCACAACGTAACTGGGTGATTATAAAGATGCTCTACAGGTGTCTCCGATGGTGTTTGTTGAGTTGGCATAGATCAAGATTAGGATTTGTCACTCCGTGTATCGGAGAGGTATCTCTGGGCCCTCTCAGTAATGCACATCACTATAAGCCTTGCAAGCAATGTGACTAATGAGTTAGTTATGGGATGATGCATTACGGAACGAGTAAAGAGACTTGCCGGTAACGAGATTGAACTAGGTATGAGGATATCGACGATCGAATCTCGGGCAAGTAACATACCGATGACAAAGGGAACAACATATGTTGTTATGCGGTTTGACCGATAAAGATCTTTGTAGAATATGTGGGAGCCAATATGAGCATCTAGGTTCCGCTATTGGTTATTTACCGGAGATGAGTCTCGGTCATGTCTACATAGTTCTCGAACCCATAGGGTCCGCACGCTTAACGTTCGATGACGATCGGTATTATGAGTTTATGTGTTTTGATGTACGAAGGTTGTTTGGAGTCCCGGAAGTGATCACGGACATGACGAGGAGTCTCGAAATGGTCGAAACATAAAGATTGATATATTGGAAGGCTATGTTTGGACACCGGAAAGGTTTCGGATAGGTTCGGGCATTTTTGGAGTACCGGGGGTTTACCGGAACCCCCCGGGGAGTTAATGGGCCTTCATGGGCCATGGTGGAAGAGAGGAGGAGGCGGCCAGGTGTGGCGCGCGGCCCCTAGGCCCAATCCAAATTGGGGTAGGGTTTGGGGGGGCCGGCCTCCCTTTTCCTTCTCTCCCTCTTCCTCTTCCTTCTTCTCCTACTCCAAGTAGGGAAGGGGGGAAGCCTACTCCTACTAGGAGTAGGAATCCCCCCTTGGGCACGCCCCATGAGGACAACCCTCCCCCTCCTGCACTCCTTTATATACGGGGGAGGGGGGCACCCTAGAGACACACAAGTTGATTGTTTAGCCGTGTGCAGTGCCCCCCTCCACAGATTTCCACCTCGGTCATATCGTTGTAGTGCTTAGGCGAAGCCCTGCGTCGGTAACTTCATCATCACCATCACCACGCTGTTGTGCTGACGAAACTCTCCCTCGGCCTCAGCTGGATCAAGAGTTCGAGGGACGTCACCGAGCTGAACGTGTGCAGATCGCAGAGGTGCCGTGTGTTTGGTACTTGATCAGTTGGATCACGAAGATGTTCGACTCCATGAACCGCGTTACTTAACGCTTCGGCTTTCGGTCTACGAGGGTACGTGGACACACTGTCCCGCTCATTGCTATGCATCACATAGATAGATCTTGCGTGATCGTAGGTAAACTTTTTGAAATACTGCGTTCCCCAACAGTGATATCAGAGCCAGGTCTATGCGTAGATGTTATATGCACGAGTAGAACACAAAGAGTTGTGGGCAATAATAGTCATACTGCTTACCAGCATGTCATACTTTGATTCGGCGGTATTGTTGGATGAAGCGGCCCAGACCGACATTACATGACCGCGTTCATGAGACTGGTTCTACCGCCGTGCTTCGCATACAATGGCTAGTGGGTGTCTGTTTCTCCAAGTTTAGTTGAATCGAGTGTGACTACGTACGGTCCTTGTTGAAGGTTAAAACATCACACTTGACGAAAAATCGTTGTGGTTTTGATGCGTAGGTAAGAATGGTTCTTGCTAGAAGCCCGCAACAGCCACGTAAAACTTGCAACAACTAAGTAGAGGACGTCTAACTTGTTTTTGCGGGGCATGTTGTGATGTGATATGGTCAAGACATGATGTGATATAATTTGTTGTATGAGATGATCATGTTTGGTTAAAGTTATCGGCAACTGACAGGAGCCTTATGGTTGTCTCTTTATTGCATAAGATGCAAGCGCCATATAATTGCTTTACTTTATGGCTATGCGATAGAAATAGTTGCAAAAGCAATAGTTGGCGAGACAACCATGTGACGACGCGTTGATAAAGATCAAGATGATGGAGATCATGGTGCCATGCCGGTGATGATCGAGATCATGACGGTACTTTGGAGATGGAGATCAAAGGCACAAGATGATGATGGCCATATCATTTCACATATTTTGATTGCATGTGATGTTTATCTTTTATGCATCTTATTTTGCTTAGTACGGCAGTAGCATTATAAGATGATCCCTCACTAAATTTCAAGGTATAAGTGCTCCCTGAGTATGCACCGTTGCGACAGTTCGTCGTGCCGAGACACCACGTGATGATCAGGTGTGATAAGCTCTATGTTCACATACAACGGGTGCAAGCCAGTTTTGCACACGCAAAATACTCGGGTTAAACTTGACGAGCCTAGTATATGCAGATATGGCCTCGGAACACTAAGACCGAAAGCTCGAACATGAATGATATAGTAGATATGATCAACATAGCAATGTTCCCCATTGAAAACTACTGCATCTCACGTGATGATCGGACATGGTTTTGTTGATATGGATCACGTGATCATTTAGATGACTATAGGGATGTCTAAGTGGGAGTTCTTAAGTAATATGATTAATTGAACTTTAAATTTATCATGAACTTAGTCCTGATAGTATTTGCATATCTATGTTGTAGATCAATTGCTCGCATATAGCTTCCCCGTTTTATTGATGATATGTTCCTAGAGAAAACTAAGTTGAAAGTTGTATAGTAGAAATGATGCGGACTAGGTCCGTGATCTGAGGATTATCCTCATTGCTGCACAGAAGAATTAAGTCCTTGATGCACCACTAGGTGATAAAATTATTGCAGGAGCAGATGCATACGTTATGAACATTTGACAAGCTCGGTATGATGACTACTTGATAGTTTAGTGCACCATGCTTTACGGCTTAGAACCAGGACTTCAAAAATGTTTTGAAATGTCATGGAGCATATGAGATGTTCCAAGAGCTGAAATTGGTATTTTAGGCTCATGCCCGAGTCGAGAGGTATCAGATCTCTGACAAGTACTTTGCCTACAAGATGGAGGAGAATAGCTCAACCAGTGAGCATGTGCTCAGAATGTCTGAGTACTACAATCGCTTGAATCAAGTGGGAGTTAATCTTCCAGATAAGATGGTGATTGGTAGAGTTCTCTAGTCACTATCACCAAGTTACTGGAACTTCGTGATGAACTATAATATGCAAGGGATGACGAAAACGATTCCCCGAGCTCTTCGCGATGCCGAAATCGGCGAAGGTAGAAATCAAGAAAAGCATCAAGTGTTGATGGTTGACAAGACCACTAGTTTCAAGTAAAAGGGCAAGGGAAAGAAAGGGAACTTCAATAAGAATGACAAGCAAGTTGCCACTACCATGAAGAAGCCCTTAGCTAGACCCAAGCCTGAAACTGAGTGCTTCTACTGCAAAGGAAATGGTCACTGGAAGCGGAACTGCCCCAAATACTTGGTGGATAAGAAGGATGGAAAAGTAAACAAAAGTATATATGGTATACATGTTATTGATGTGTACATTACTAGTATTCATAGTAGCCCCTGGGTATTTGATACTGGTTCAGTTGCTATGATTAGTAACTTGAAACAGGAGTTACAAAATGAATAGAGACTATTTGAGGGCAAGGTGGCGATGTGTGTTGGAAGTGATTCCAAGGTTGATAAGATCACCATCACACACTCCCTTTTTCCTTCAGGATTAGTACTGGAACTAAATAAATGTTATTTGGTGTTTGCGTTGAGCATAAATATGATTGGATCATGTTTATAGCGATACGGTTATTCATTTTAGTCAGAGAATAATTGTTGTTCTATTTACATGAATATCACCTTCTATGGTCTTACATCCAATGTAAATGGTTTACTGAATCTTGATCACAGTGATACACATAATATCGATGCCAAAAGATATAAATTTAATAATGATATGTAACATCCCAAATTTCCTATTTGGAATGTTTTACAATTATAGCTAAGCATCTAATGCATCCTGTTTGAATTTGAGTGCCATTTGAAGTTTCAGAGGATTTTGAGTTTTGAATTTGAATTCAAACTTTGGCAAGTGGGAATCATTTCAAAAACTATGCCTGATAAATACTTGATCAAAAGTATGAGAGGAGTAAACATGACACTCCAAAAATATCAGAGGAAACAATGCCAAAAGTTTTGAATTCAAATTTGGGTTTTATTTGAATATTGGAAAAATGGATTTTATAAAGTTTGGATTTTGCCTTTGAAAATGTTCAAATGATAGGAATATTCCCCGATCATTTTGGTATATATATGTCCTATATAAAATATTTATATTTATTAAGTTATCTCTGTTTTTGTTTTATTAAAAAAATAATTTTTTTAAAAAAAAGGAAAACCCACCCCAGCGCCACCAGCCCCTCTGCCCAGCCAAATACCAAGACTGCCCACCAGCGCCCAACTGCCAGCCAATGAGCCAGCCGAGCCGGCCTCACCTCCCCGCACCTGAAGCCCCTTCGAGTCGGTCGCCCGACGCCAGCACCCCCTCCTCTCACCGACAAAGGACCCCACCCTCCTTCAACCCCCACGCACGCCACACACCGCCGATCGCCGGATCCCGTGAGATTCGGGATATCGATCCCCCTCCCGATCGCCTCCCTTGCCACGCTAAGGCCCCCGCCTATATAAGCCCCCTCCCCGCACCCCATTCCCCCCCTTACCCCCTCGCCGGAACCTCTCCTCCCCTCTCACGAGCTCGCCGGAGCCCGAGCCTACCTCCGCCGCCATTTGCGTCGCCGTCGCCGCCCTAGCCCCTCCCGAGCTCCACCGACTCCACCAAACACCTCCCCGAGCTCGTCAAGCACTCGCGGACCACTCCGACGACCTCCCCGGCGACCGGAGCCGTCGGCACACTCGCCACCGAGCCGCCGCCGCCGTTCAAACTCCGGTGAGTCGCCGGAGCTCCACCCCGCCGTCCGATCTCCAATCTACGGCGTAGATTAGAACACCCCCGAAGGGGTATCCTCTTTTAATAAAAACCGGTTCGCTCCGGTTTAGTTCCGGTTTAATTTTAGTTAGGTTTTTTTATTTAGCCGGTCCGACTCGTTTAACCCTATGCCCGTTTAGTTTATATTACACTCAGTGCGTAGTTTAGGCCCATTAGGCCCTTTTTTATTTATTTTCGTTTTCTGTTTTAACAGAATAGTTCCTGCTTTGAAAAATTCATATCTTTTATTCTGTTTAATATTTTTAGGTGATTCTTTTTTTGTTGGTTTGCAAATTTTCTATAGTTTCTGTAGAAAATATGTTTAGCTATGTTAAAATTAAATAAAATTGCTTTATTTTAGTTTTAGCCAGAATAGTAAATCTGTTATAACATGAGTTAGAAAAATTATTTTTGGATGATTCTTTTTGCCCCAACTTTATTTTGACATTGCCAAACCATAGGAATTAATTTGGGTATTTTAGGATTAATAAAAAATAGTTTTAAGCAGAATCTTGTTAATCCTAATTAATTAACTAGCTACTGTTTTCCTATTATTTTAATTAGTAAATAAATTTATTTTTAACATGTGATTGATTATTCTAGGATAGTTTCTGTCACTTAATGGATGAACTTTTATTTATAATAAATAAAAGTTTTATTTTATTTTCCTAATAGAAATTGAATTAGGCCTAATAGGAGTTTCATAATAGATTTTTAATTAATTCTTTTTGCTCCTAGTTGCTTAATGAAATCTTTTCTGTTAAGTTTACATAAAACCATGATTAGGTTATGTTGAGAAATTTTTGTTATATAAAACTATTCTAGTTGTTGTTTGAAGTAGGAAACTTGAGTTGGTTTTCTTTGAGTTTTCCCTTGGGTTTTGGTTTGGTTGTTTTGGTGTGTTATGTTGCTATTGCTATGCTATTGTGTTATGTGATCCTATGCTATATGCTTATTGTGATTATTGTTTGTCTCGGTAGAGTTTCCGAGTGCTAAGCTTGCTACTACTGAATCTTTAGCTTACGAGGATCATCAAAGGCAAGTTTTGATCATGTTATTTTCTATACCTATGTTTTTGTGCATTAGAATTTATCATCCACCCCACCATGCATGCAGTAGTTGAAATTTTGAAGTTGTTAATCTTGAGTAGTATCATGTGGTAGGATGAACCAATCCCCTTGTTACCATGACCCCGGGACGAAGTAGTTTATTTTGCTATGCTCGTAGACGGGTTTTGGTTGAGTGAAATTCATAAGCAAGATGTGAGAGTCAATGATGATGACAACCCCATGAACTACAATGATCAAGATGGACTTTGAAATTCACTACTGGGTGGAGGACGGTTGACGGGCACCCTGGAGAACCCAGTGGTTGGCCGGGATGCATGGAGAAGTGCCATGACATCTTGCGGAAAGCTTCACCCAGCCACGAAGAGACGGATGGATGCCCCATGACCGAAGCTTACTCTGCAGCCGCAAGCCATTATGGGCTCGCTGGGTCAACCCTAGTAGTGACGCTGGCTGGACGGTACTACGAGATGTAGAAGAACGGTAGGATTGATGGGTACGGCAGAGCTGTAAGAACTCTTTGGAAGACCTGTTTCATTGGTCCCGTCTTCAAACACCATGAAGTGCGAAGACTTAAAAGGAGGGAATGATTCTTGCGGGAAAAGTGCGCAAACCTCTGCAGAGTTTAAAGATCTAATCGATTAGCCGTGTCCCCGGTTACGGACAATTTGAGCCTCTGGAACTTGGAAGTATTCGGAAATCTCAACACTAAAACTAATGAATTAATTGAAGGGTTTTATGATTTAATAATTTGGGAATGAGATATTGGTTGGCGGAACCATCTCAATAACTACCAACAATTTGTAGTAATTTGCAAGCAAGTCCACTGTAGTAGGAAAAAATTTGCTTTTCGCAAAATGATGAAACTTAGAGCTCCACAGCCAAAATGCATATAGTGATAGTAATTTTACTTTTGTTATTCATGACTTGCCAGCTTATTCAAAAAGCTGACCTACATGGCTGCAACGCCTTATGTTGCGAGGTATATTCCGATCAGAGTGAGGCTACGCTCGCGCTTAGCGATTGCCCTTTGGAGTCGGATGGACTCGCTTTATCTTCTACGCTCCGCAGCATTAGTAGTTTATTTCTCATGAGTTGGCCTTGAGCGAATTTATTCTATTGTAATAAAGATTCTATATGAGAAACGTGTAATAAATTCAGGTGTGATTGAACTTTGATTATTTCATCGATGTACTGTGAGTACCAAAGATGATCTTGGGATGGTATGCATACGTAGATTTGACCGATTTTGGGTCAGTCGCTATAGAGATGGTATCGAGCACACGCCGACCGTAGGATCGTAACCCCTAGGATCGGAAAGCCATAGGAAGAGACCATTTACTTTATATCCTTATCATTCCGTAATTCTCCCTGTTCATTTCTAACTCCTCTCCGATTTTCAACATTCTAGATGGCCGTCGAGTTCACCCCAGTTTGCTACGGAGTTTTGCCAGCCCGACGAGACGATGCCCTTCGAAGGAAGCTGGTCCAGATGGTGAAGAAGCTGAAGATTGCTCTGCCTCGATCACCGGAAGCCAACCAATGCACTTCCGACGGACACCCGCTCATGTGATTGAGGTGCATATCCTGGGAGAACCTTCGGAGGACACACGAGCCTATTGACTTTGAGTTCACCGACTTCAACTGGATCATCGGAAGGGACATGGCGATCTATCGTGCCCTTGGACATCTCCGAGAGGAGTACAGGCCGAGCTCGATCCCTCGGACCTCGGCATGGTTTCTCGCAGAGCACGGAATGGAGATATCATCCGCACTGTGAGAGGACGACTCCATTCTCTCTTATGTCCAGGACTTGGAGTGTCTCCTCGTGAAACGGGAGATTCGACTCGCCGAACTCAAGGCACATAGGAGGCTTTTGTTCCGTGAACTGGAACTGGAGGAGAAGGCACACGCAGACTTCCTTAACCATGAGGAAGAAGTCGCGGACTTCATGGAGACAGTCGACGACCTGAAGATGAAGCTTGCCGCGATAGAGGAAAAGATGGACTTGGGAGAGGAACTTTTTCCGAGTGGAGATGACGGACCCCTCGTGAGCAATGATCAGGATTATGAAGGGAGTTCCACTGAAGGAAGCCGCAAGAGGAGGCGCCACAACAGAGGACATCACACCAGAGGACGCAAGGATTATTGATGAAGACTTTTAGACGACCACCATGTTATTTTTACTTTTTCGTCGATCAGTTAGGCCGATATTTTTCGATTAGTCATGAGCTTTTGTAATCGAGATTGAACCATGTTTGAGTGGAATGAATAAATGATTGGTGTGTTTTATGATTGTGCATTCATATGGGTAGTGTTATTTCTCATAGACCATTGTTCTATTCAAATTTTCTCATCCACTCCAAGACACCGATGCCTCCGAGACGTGACACGGTTTTCCGCCAGAGCTCACCCAAATGCTTCAAAGCAGCAGAATGCACTCATGCAGCTACTCATCCGAATCGTAACAACAACACCAACAATCCACCGCCACCACCCCTGTGGACAACTTGACTCGATTCTCGAGGCTGAATCCGCCAGTGTTCTCTAGTAGCACCGAGCCGATTGTGGCTGATGATTGGCTCCGCAAAGTCGGAAGGAGCAAATCACCGTTGGATGCACCGATGCAGAGAAGGTGCGCTTTGTCACAGATCAACTTGATGGACCTGCAGCTTCTTGGTGGGAGAACTACACCGCCACTTATCCCATCGGTGCCATCACATGGGATCAGTTCCAGCAGCCTTCCGCACCGCTCATGTCTCACCGGAGTCATGAGTCGAAGAAGCGTGAGTTCCGCAACTTACGCCAGGGGAACCGCATCTTGTGGCGCAAGATGCGTGGATGAGTTCAGCAAGCTAGCTCGCTATGCCCCGGATGATGTGGCCACAGATGCCGCAGCAGGAGAAGTTCCTTGAGGGACTCAATGACGAGCTGAGTATGCAGCTTATTGTGGCTACCTTCAACAACTACCGTGAGCTGGTAGACAAGGCCACCATACTTGAAGGCAAGCAGCAGCAGATTGAAAGCCATAGCGGAAGTACAGCCGGGGAAGCACAACTCGGGAGCCCAATGAAAGCCCGTTATGCACCATACTCGGGAGGGCACACCCATCATAACCATGGAGGTCATAACCATGGAGGAAATGGGAACAACCGCAACCGAACAACAAGTCGGCCATGGCAATGGCAATGGAAACGGTAATGGCAATCAGCATCGTTTGCCCGGCTCAAGGATCTGAGCCACATCACCGCTTCAAGTGCCGAAGACGGGGCACTATGCCACCGACTGCCCGGAGGCCAAGCGGAGGAATGGAAACGACAATGGAGGCTCAGCGAAGAAGCCCAATCCGCTCCCTCGTGCTCGGTGAACCACATTGACGTGGAGGACGTCTACGATCAGCCGGATAATCGTGGTTGGTAAGTTTTATTGAATTCACGCTCAGATTGGTACTCTTTGATTCGGTGCAACGATTCATTCATATCAAGGGTAGTTGTGGAAAAGTATGGGTTGCCCACTAAAACCCTTAGAAGCCCCTTCGCGTCGGCCGCAGAGGAGAAATGATGGCAGGTTTAGGCTGTCATGCAACCTCAACATCGGAAACCATAAATTTCCCAGACCTCATAGTGTTGGAAACCCGGACCTTGGATGTAATCCTAGGCATGGATTGGTTGACGAAGTTTGAAGGAAACATAGATGTGCTCAGAAGTCTATTCTGCTCACCACCCGGAGCGTAAGAGGATCAAGTATGTAGCCAGCACAGCCAGATGAAGAATCAGTGCATTCCCTCACGGGAGTTGTTCAGAGGAAGTGCCAGAGTGCAAGATTTTCCGATGTGTTTCCTGAGGAATTACCAGAATGCCACGGACGAGACATTGAATTTCTGATCGAGTTATTGCTCGCACAGCCCCAATATCCAAGAGACCTTATCGGATGCCACCGAATGAGTTGAAAGAGATCAAGGATCAAATAAATGAGTTATTGGAGAAAGGATATATTCGGCCAAGCTCATCACCTTGGGGAGCCCCAGTTCTTTTGGTAGAGAAGAAGGATGGAAGCTTGAGGATGGTTGTGGATTATCGTGCGTTAAACGAAGTAACCATCAAGAACAAGTACCCTCTGCCGATGATTAATGATCTGTTTGATCAGCTAGTTGGAGCCAAGGTATTCTCTAAGATCGATCTTCGATCAGGGTATCATCAGTTGAAGATCCGTGAAAAGGATATACCCAAAACAGCATTCACTACCAGGTATGGTTTATATGAGTATACCGTCATGTCATTTGAATTGACTAATGCTCCTGCATACTTCATGAATTTGATGAACAAAGTGTTTATGGAATATCTGGACAAGTTTGTCGTGGTGTTCATCGATGATATATTGATTTTCCAAGAGCGAGGAAGAGCATAAGGAACATTTGCGCCTAGTTCGGAGAAACTTCGAGAACATCAGTTGTATGCCAAGTTCAGCAAATGTGAATTTTGGTGAAGGAAGTTGGATTCCTCGGACATGTTATTTCAGGAGAAGGAATAGCAGTTGATCCCGCCAAGGTTGAATCACCACCGATTGGCGATCACCCACCTCGACCAAGGAGATCCGCAGTTTTCTCGGACTCGCAGGATATTATCGGAGGTTTATTGAGAACTTCTCGAAGATTGCCAAGCCCATGACTGAGCTTTTGAAGAAGGAAGCCAAGTATGTTTGGACCGAGGAATGTGAAGCCGTTTTCAGGAATTGAAGAAACGGTTGGTTACAGCCCAGTGCCGATTTTGCGGACATACACAAGGAATACCAGTATATTAGACGCTTCTCGTCAAGGACTCGGAGGAGTATTAATGCAGAAGGAAAAGTTGTAGCTTATGCCTCCGCACAGCTCGACCTCATGAGATGAATTATGCCACACATGATTTGGAGTTAGCAGCCGTAGTGCATGCACTCAAGACTGGAGACATTTCCTCATCGGAAACCGCTGTGATGTCTACAGATCACAAGAGTTTGAAGTATATTTTCACGCAGAAGGAATTGAACCTCGGCAGAGGATATGGCTAGAGTTGATCAAGGACTACGACATGAGATTGCATTACCACCCGTAAAGCTAATGTTGTAGCCGATGCTTTGAGCCGTAAGAGTTATGTGAATACTCTTACAAAGCAGGAGGATTACCCGAGAGTTAGTCGATGACCTCGTAGATCTCCGATCGGAGATAGTTCCGAGAGGATATGTTGCAACTCGAAGTTCAGTCCACTTTGGCGAAAGGATTCGTGAAGCCCGTAAGTCGGACAAGGAAATTAATGAGATAAAGCAAAAGATGAATGAAGGAAAAGCTAAAGGATTCCGTAAGGATGAGCACGGAGCTATATGGTTTGAGGATCGATTTATGTGCCCAATGATCCCGAACTCAGGAAGCTAATTCTTCAGAGGCTCATGATTCACCGTACTCGATTCACCCCGCAACACCAAGATGTACCGGATTTGAAGGAAAGTTTCGTGGACGGTATGAAGAAGGATATTGCCGAGTACGTAGCAAGATGCGATGTTTGTCAACGAGTAAAGGCAGAACATCGAAGCCAGCAGGGTTACTTCAACCTTTGCCGATTCCGATTGGAAATGGGAGAAACTTGGAATGGATTTCATCACAGATTACCCAGACCCGCTCAGTTATGATTCCATCTGGGTAGTGGTTGATCATTTGACCAAGGTAGCTCACTTCATTCCCGTGAAGACTACCTATACCAAAGCTAAGTTGGCCAAGATATACATGACCAGGATCGTATGTCTGCATGGAGTTCCGAGGAAAATCGTGTCGATAGAGGAACGCAGTTTACCTCAAAGTTTTGGAAGCGATTGCATGAAACTTTGGGTACGAGGCTGGAATTCAAGACAGCTTTACATCCGCAGCATGATGGATGACCAAGAGAGTCAACCAGATTCGGAGGACATGTTGAGAGCTTGTGTGCTAGACTATGGGTCTAGCTGGGATGATAATTTGCCGTCGCAGAGTTCTCATACAACAACAGTTATCAATCCAATCGAAGATGGCCCCTTTCAAGCTCTATACGGAAGGAGGTGCGAACACCATTGTTTGGGGATAGTGTTGGAGATCGATCACTTTTCGGTTCCGATCTTATCGAGGATTCGAAGAGAAAGTCAAGCTGATTCGAGACAGACTCAAGATAGCACAATCGAGACGTAAGAGTTATGCGACACGATGGCGCAAGGAAGTAACATACGAAGTGGGAGACCGAGCATATCTTCGTGTGTCTCACTTCGTGGGATCAAGAGGTTTGGTGTCAAAGGAAGTTAGCACCCGATTCATTGGCCCTACAAAATCCTCGAACGTCGTGGGGAAGTTGCTTACAAGTTGGAATTGCGGAAGGATTGTCCGAGTTCATGATGTCTTCCATGTTTCTCACCAAGAAGTGTCATGCCGACATGGCCGATGTTCCGTTGAGAGACACAAAGCCCCTAGAGGCCATACAGCTTGACAAAGATCTGACTTACAAGGAGAAACCCGTCCGAATTCTCGAGATCTGCGAGCAGAGTCACCCGCAGCAAGGTCATCAAATTTTGCAAGGTGTAGTGGAGTCACCACACCGAGGAAGAAGCCACCTGGGAGCGCAAAGAAGACCTTCTTCGAGACCACCCGCACCTATTTGCTAGCCAACCCGAATCTCGAGGGCGAGATTCATCTTAAGGTGGGTAGGTTTGTAAATCCCAAATTTCCTATTTGGAATGTTTTACAATTATAGCTAAGCATCTAATGCATCCTGTTTGAATTTGAATGCCATTTGAAGTTTCAGAGGATTTTGAGTTTTGAATTTGAATTCAAACTTTGGCAAGTGGGAATCATTTCAAAAACTATGCCTGATAAATACTTGATCAAAAGTATGAGAGGAGTAAACATGACACTCCAAAAATATCAGAGGAAACAATGCCAAAAGTTTTGAATTCAAATTTGGGTTTTATTTGAATATTGGAAAAATGGATTTTATAAAGTTTGGATTTTGCCTTTGGAAAATGTTCAAATGATAGGAATATTCCCTGATCATTTTGGTACATATATGTCCTATATAAAATATTTATATTTATTAAGTTATCTCTGTTTTGTTTTATTAAAAAAATAAATGTTAAAAAAGGAAAACCCACCCCAGCACCACCCAGCCCCTGCCCAGCCAGCCACCAGACTGCCCACCAGCGCCCAACTGCCACCTCAAAGAAGCCAGCCGAGCCGGCCTCACCTCCCCGCACCAAGCCCCTTCGAGCCGGTCGCCTGACGCCCGCACCCTCCTCTCACCGACAAAGCGGACCCCACCCTCTCCTTCAACCTCCGCCCACACTTCACGCAGCCCGATCGCGGATCTCGTGAGATCCGGATATCGATCCTCCCGATCGCCTCCCTTGCCACGCTAAGGCCCCGCCTATAAGCCCCTCCCGCACCCCATTCCCCCTTACCCCTCGCGGAACCTCTCCTCCTCTCACGAGCTCGACGGAGCCGAGCCTACCGCCGCCGCCATTTGCGTCGCCGTCGCCGCCCTAGCCCCTCCCGAGCTCCACCGACTCCACCAAACACCTCCCGAGCTCGTCCAAGACTGCTGACCACTCCGACGACCTCCCGACGCCTCGAGCCGCTCAAGCACTTCGCCACCGAGCCGCCGCCGTCAAACTCCGGTGAGTCGCCGAGCTCCACCCGCCGTCCGATCTCCAATCTCGGCGTAGATTAGAACACCTCAAGGGGTATCTCTTTAAAAAACTGTTCGCTCGGTTTAGTTCCGCTTAATTTTAGTTAGGTTTTTTATTTAGCCGCCCACTCGCTTAACCCTAGGCCCGCTTAGTTTATATTACACTCGGTCGTAGTTTAGGCCCATTAGGCCCTTTTTTATTTATTTTCGTTTTCTGTTTTAATAGAATAGTTTCTGTTTTGAAAAATTCATATATTTTATTCTGTTTAATATTTTTAGGTGATTATTTTTTGTTGGTTTGCAAATTTTCTATAGTTTCCGTAGAAAATATATTTAGCTATGTTAAAATTAATTAAAATTGCTTTATTTTAGTTTTAGCCAGAATAGTAAATCTGTTATAACATGAGTTAGAAAAATTATTTTTGGATGATTCTTTTTGCCCGACTTTATTTTGACATTGCCAAACCATAGGAATTAATTTGGGTATTTTAGGATTAATAAAAAATAGTTTTAAGCAGAATCTTGTTAATCCTAATTAATTAACTAGCTACTATTTTCCTATTATTTTAATTAGTAAATAAATTTATTTTTAACATGTGATTAATTATTCTAGGATAGTTTCTGTCACTCTAATGGATGAACTTTTATTTATAATAAATAAAAGTTTTATTTTATTTTTCCTAATAGAAATTGAATTAGGCCTAATAGGAGTTTCACAATAGATTTTTAATTAATTCTTTTTGCTCCTAGTTGCTTAATGAAATCTTTTCTGTTAAGTTAACATAAAACCATGATTAGGTTATGTTGAGAAATTTTTTGTTATATAAAACTATTCTAGTTGTTGTTTGAAGTAGGAAACTTGAGTTGGTTTTCTTTGAGTTTTCCCTTGGGTTTTGGTTTGGTTGTTTTGGTGTGTTATGTTGCTATTGCTATGCTATTATGTTATGTGATCCTATGCTATATGCTTATTGTGATTATTGCTTGTCTCGGTAGAGTTTCCGGAGTGCGAAGCTTGCTACTACGAATCTTTAGCTTACGAGGATCATCAGCAAGGCAAGTTTTGATCATGTTATTTTCTATACCTATGTTTTTGTGCATTAGAATTTATCATCCACCCCACCATGCATGCAGTAGTTGAAATTTTGAAGTTGTTAATCTTGAGTAGTATCATGTGGTAGGATGAACCAATCCCCTTGTTACCATGACCCCGGGACGAAGTAGTTTATTTTGCTATGCTCGTAGACGGGTTTTGGTTGAGTGAAATTCATAAGCAAGATGTGAGAGTCAATGATGATGACAACCCCATGAACTACAATGATCAAGATGGACTTTGAAATTCACTACTGGGTGGAGGACGGTTGACGGGCACCCTGGAGAACCCAGTGGTTGGCCGGGATGCATGGAGAAGTGCCATGACATCTTGCGGAAAGCTTCACCCAGCCATGAAGAGACGGATGGATGCCCCATGACCGGAAGCTTACTGCAGCCGCAAGCCATTATGGGCTCGGCTGGGTCAACCCTAGTAGTGACGCTGGCTGGACGGTACTACGAGATGTAGAAGAACGGTAGGATTGGATGGGTACCGCAGTAGCGAAGAACTCTTTGGAAGACCCTGTTTCATTCGTCCCGTCTTCAAACACCATGAAGTGCGAAGACTTAAAAGGAGGGAATGATTCTTGCGGGAAAAGTGCGCAAACCTCTGCAGAGTTTAAAGATCTAATCGATTAGCCGTGTCCCGATTACGGACAATTTGAGCCTCTGAACTTGGAAGTATTCGAAATCTCAACACTAAAACTAATGAATTAATTGAAGGGTTTTATGATTTAATAATTTGGGAATGAGATATTGGTTGGCGGAACCATCTCAATAACTACCAACAATTTGTAGTAATTTGCAAGCAAGTCCACTGTAGTAGGAAAAAATTTGCTTTTCGCAAAATGATGAAACTTAGAGCTCCACAGCCAAAATGCATATAGTGATAGTAATTTTACTTTTGTTATTCATGACTTGCCAGCTTATTCAAAAAGCTGACCTACATGGCTGCAACGTCTTATGTTGCAGAGGTATATTCCGATCAGGAGTGAGGCTACGCTCCGCGCTTGGCGATTGCCCTTTGGAGTCGGATGGACTCGCTTTATCTTCTACGCTTCCGCAACATTAGTAGTTTATTTCTCATGAGTTGGCCTTGAGCCGAATTTATTCTATTGTAATAAAGACTCTATATGAGAAACGTGTAATAAATTCAGGTGTGATTGAACTTTGATTATTTCATCGATGTAATCGTGAGTACCAAAGATGATCTTGGGATGGTATGCATACGTAGATTTGACCGATTTTGGGTCAGGTCGCTACATGATAGTGCAACTTATTTGTGGCACTGCTGTTTAGATCATATTGGTGTAAAGCGCATGAAGAAACTCCATGCGGATGGACTTTTGGAATCACTTGATTATGAATCATTTGATGCTTGCGAACCATGCCTCATGGGCAAGATGACTAAGACTCCGTTCTCAAGAACAATGGAGTGAGCCACTGACTTATTGGAAATAATACGTGCCGATGTATGCGGTCCGATGAGTGTTGAGGCTCGCGGCGGGTATCATTATTTTCTGACCTTCACAGATGATTTGAGCAGATATGGGTAAATCTACTTGATGAAACACATGTCTGAAACATTTGAAAAGTTCAAAGAATTTCAGAGTGAAGTGGAAAATCATTGTAACAAGAAAATAAAGTTTCTGTGATCTGATCGTGGAGGAGAATATTTGAGTTACGAGTTTGGTCTTCATTTGAAACAATGCGGAATAGTTTCGCAACTCACGCCACTCGGAACACCACAACATAATGGTGTGTCCAAACATCGTAACTGCACTTTATTAGATATGGTGCGATCTATGATGTCTCTTACTGATTTACCGCTATCGTTTTGGGGTTATGCTTTAGAGACGGCTGCATTCACGTTAAATAGGGCACCATCTAAATCCGTTGAGACGACACCTTATGAACTATGGTTTGGCAAGAAACCCAAGTTGTCGTTTCTTAAAGTTTGGGGCTGCGATGCTTATGTGAAAAAGCTTCAACCTGATAAGCTCGAACCCAAGTCGGAGAAATGTGTCTTCATAGGATACCCAAAGTAGACTGTTGGGTACACCTTCTATTATGGATCTGAAGGAAAGATATTCATTGCTAAGAATGGATCCTTTCTAGAGAAGGAGTTTCTCTCGAAAGAAGTGAGTGGGAGGAAAGTAGAACTTGATGAGGTAACTGTACCTGCTCCCTTATTGGAAAGTAGTTCATCACAGAAATCAATTCCTGTGATTCTTACACCAATTAGTGAGGAAGCTAATGATGATGATCATGTAACTTCAGATCAAGTTACTACCGAACCTCGTAGGCTAATCAGAGTAAGATCCGCACCAGAGTGGTACGGTAATCCTGTTCTAGAGGTCATGTTACTTGACCATGACGAACCTACGAACTATGAGGAAGCGATGATGAGCCCAGACTCCGTGAAATGGTTTGAGGCCATGAAATCTTAGATGGGATCCATGCATGAGAATAAAGTATGGACTTTGGTTGACTTGCCCAATGATCGGTGAGCAATTAAGAATAAATGGATCCTCAAGAGGAAGACGGATGCTGATACACTACAAAAAAATACACTTCCGTGATGATACCTGTTTGTCACAGTAGGTCACATTTTTTGTCATGCATGTACATCCATGACAATTTTTATGACAGAATCAAGATAGTCATACCTTTGTTGTCGTAGAAGTGTTCCATGACATTACCAAAATTATCATCACGGAAGTGTCCACTTCCATGACGATAAATCGCGCGTCCACGAAGTGCTTTCGTCAAGGGTGACCGACACGTGGCATCCACCGTAACGGAACGCCGTTAAGCTATCGGGTCCGGTTTTGGATCCGATAACCCATTAACAGCCCCGACCAATGGGGATTTTCCATGTGTAAAATCATCATTGGCTGGAGGAAACATGTGTCGGCTCACCGTTGGGACAGATTTCATCCACTCATTGGACCCAAAGCGCCTATGATACGTCGAGACGTGGCACGGCCCAACAGCGACCCATATAGGTTAAAAAGGCCGGCCCAGTCAAAGGCCCGTAGTACTTACTCAGGTACTAGTGGGCCAACCCAATAACGGCCTACTTAATAAATGCCCATTTACGGCCCGAAGCCAGATCTGGCCCGTTAATTGTTCGCTGAATATTTGGCCCATTTATGGCCTGAAGCCAGATCTGGCCCGTTAATTGTTCGCTGAATATTTGGGCCCAATTACAGCCTAGGGACTTTCGCCCTGTTAGAGGCCCGATGTAGACATGGGCCCATTTCAGCCCGGTGTGACTTTCGGCCTGGGAATGGCCCCTGCTGCCCATGGGCCATATATGGTCCGACGGGACATCGGGCCCACTAACGGCCCGTGATAAAGGTGGCAACAGTTAAGACCAACGTGACTTTGGGCCTGTTAAAGGCCTGTCACATAATTCGGCCCGTTGATGTCTATACTAAGCTTTCGGCCTCTTAAAGGCCCATGATATTAGTGGGCCAACTAAGGCCTGAGATATGTTTCAGCCTAGTTACTACCCATGATATAACTGGGCCCAAAAAGGCCCGGTCTACATTTCAGCCTGCTGAAGGCCCATCGCCGACTAGTGAAAATTGAGGCCCAATATGCATTTCCGCCTGCTAAAGGCCCATGGTTTCATTTGGGCCGTAACAGGCTAGTACAATATTCAGTCTGTTAATGGCCCAACGCTACCTGGGCCAAACTAAGCGCTGGGTCCACAAAAGGCCCAACTAAACTATAGTCCGGTGTAAGTTGTGGGCGTCGTGCAAAGTGTGAAGGCCCCAATCATTCAGGCCCAAGAAAGATGCAGGCCGGCCCAATTGTGGCCCGCTAAACACCAGGCCCGTTAGAGGCGAATGTTTCGGCCCGGTCGACTACATCTGTTTTTTTTTTCAGATAGCGAATGATGGCAGTAACTAGTAGGAATTAAGAACAAACCTACTCTATACAATAATGAAATTACGTCATAGTAACTAAGAATAAACCTACACTATACAATAAAAGATTTATGGTATATTACATCCACTGGTCATCGAAATTTGCCACCAGTGATCATAAAGCGCAACGAAGAAGCAGACATTAAAATCGGGCAACATTGCAACAGAACAAAATAATATTGAACCGAGACCACTTCCAAGACAGTTCAAGAAAGGTTAGCCTTACGCTGGAGCTGCTGAGCAAGGCAAAGGAGACCGCCTAGCATGTCGGTCATAGCTTCCGTGTGTAGCTGTTTAGCGATGAGGTTCTCATTGGTGTTCTCCGGAATCTTTCTCGTAGATAGGACTTCAAGTCGAAGTTGAGTTGCGTAATGCCTTTACGCTAGAACTTGGGATGAAGAAGTCGAACTGATTCGCATAACAAATTCGTGAGCTTGTCATTGCTAGTCTCAAGTAACTTGAACACTGCATCAAGACAAGACTTTGGGGTTGTCTCGCTATCTTCAAGATGTTTTGCCTTCTTTGCTGCAATATATGTTGGGTTTGTCGCACAGCCTTCAAAGAGACTTGTGCATGCCATCGCATATGACCTGAAACAAAGCGTAGAGATGACATGTTTTGCACGTATAAACAAAGATGATAACTGTCATTCAATTCCATCCAATTTCATATTAGAAAATAAAGAGTAAGTTCAAAATACCAATAACATAATTTGGCATTGTTCATAATGCGGGGAGCTTCACCACACTACTGGATTACCATGTCAACATAACAAGCATAGTGAAGGGCAAAGAAAATCGTTGTATCTATTTTGGTTAATGTGCATGGCATGTTGTTCATATCATCACCATATCAAGAAGATAAAACAGAGATGACAAGGTGTAAACATGGGCTACTTCACCGCACAATCGGATTATAGATCCACAAAACAAGCATACATATAGGGAGTATTGAGTAATGTGCATGGTATGAATAAGGAATTTGGTTTTACAAGTAAAACTTAGAACTTACGGTTCTTGCAAACATGCATTTCGGTAGAAACAACAAACTAAACAGCAGTAAACGATAGGGAGTATGAGAAAATTAAACATCAGTTGAGGATAAAGGCTTTAGAAGGACTGACTTACATTAACAGTTAACACCGGCTTTATAATGCCCTTCTCCATGTCAAGGGAAGGATAAATCAAGAATTTCAGCACATAATCTTCTCCATAAGCATTGCCTGTACTCTACATTTTGTAGAGAGTAATTATAGATATGATAATACTGGAAGGGATAGAGGATAATGAAGATAAGTTGCAGATTGATGCTACATAATAAACTACCAATCCTCGGAAGTACAAGCATTACAGACAAAATGTAATTGACAAGAGCAATGGGCTACACTTCAGACCGGCATTGTCTCATGTATTCTACTCTTTGGTAAGATTAAATATAGATCTGATCTTTTTTAGTAGATGGTGGGCGAGGGAGATAAGATGCAGAATGCTACACAATGAACCAATCCCTCTTCCCATAATAGAAGAGTGTTTTGAACACTGGTGTACTGTACAAAACGTTCTTATATTATGGGACGGAGGGACTAGCTGTTAATGTAAGTAAAGTGATAGACGAAGTTCAGTCCTTACAAGAGGACTGCAGAGCTAAACCTCTTCAAAAGCATTGGGTTGATTCTAAATTTGTGTAAGAGTCCATACGGATCTTATAATGTCCACCAAATGGACGATAACGAGGCTAACATGTGCAGTGATGCTACATAATCAAACAGCTATGAAAGTAAGTATGGTCATACAGGGCAAGAGGTACTCACAAGAGCAATGCAGTGTGCAGTATAGTTGCGAGATTCTGTGGTCCCTTGAGAATGAATGTTCTTCTGTTAACAGTTTTCGTACAAGTGAGACGTTAAGAAAAATGCAGAAATGTAGTTCAAATTGTGATGTGATATCATAGATAGTACCTTACGCTGCAGCCGAGACCAATGTGTAACAAGATTATTCCAGTCACCGTCGGATAAATGTAGCACCACAGACTTTACAGAAATTTCATTTAGAGGCTTGCCATCGAAGTGCGATTTCCTCTGGTAGGAACGATACTTCATCAATGAGTGCTTGAAAAGTGCAACCAACCCTTGCTCGTCTTCATAATCCAGTTTGGTCCTCGCCTATTTAAAAGAATGAAATCTTGTGTCTTCGTCAAGAAAACATATGCGAGAATGACCATGAATAACATTAGTACATTACTTACGCGTAAGTTGCGGAGGAAGACTGGAAATCGTTATGTGTCTGCGGTATAATCTTTCCATGAAGGAAAGATGCGCACAAAGTTCCTGACAACAATATAAGCTCTGTCTTCTAAACTGGAAAGAAATGGAACAGGGGTCCTATTTGCTGCAACTGGGGCTCTCTCTGGTTTGAAAAGGGATTTGGCAACTGGATTTGGCATACTCTTTGCTGGAATGGGGGGTTTTACGTCGTAGAGCTGGTGCTATGTCAATCGGCATAATCATAATGTTTGCTGCAGTTGGGTCTGCTGAGTTTGGGCATCAGAAATGACTAGTGTAGTAGGGCTAGAGTCTGCTAGAGTTGGGGTGTCTTGTGGGTCAGGTGATATTGCAACTACACCTAATGGGCTATTTGATTTATCAGGTGCCACTACCTTTTCCAAATACTTTGCTTGTGCTCCTCCACGACCAGCAATCGCCCTCTTCCTTTTGAACGTCTGATACACAAGAACAACATTTGAATGGATAAATATGGTATGATGACATGGAATATGTATTGAAAATGGATAGGTGATGTCTACTACGCAACCTTCTCCTTGTAGACATTGTTGGGCCTTCAAGTGCAGAGGTTTGTAGGACAGTAGCAAATTTCCCTCAAGTGGATGACCTAAGGTTTATCAATCTGTGGGAGGCGTAGGATGAAGATGGTCTCTCTCAAGCAACCCTGCAACCAAATAACAAAGCGTCTCTTGTGTCCCCAACACACCCAATATAATGGTAAATTGTAGAGGTGCACTAGTTCGGCGAAGAGATGGTGATACAAGTGCAATATGGATGGTAGATATAGGTTTTTGTAATCTGAAAATATAAAAACAGCAAGGTAACTAATGATAAAAGTGAGCGTAAACGGTATTGCAATGCTAGGAAACAAGGCCTACGGTTCATACTTTCACTAGTGCAAGTTCTCTCAACAATAATAACATAATTGGATCATATAACTATCCCTCAACATGCAACAAAGAGTCACTCCAAAGCCACTAATAGCGGAGAACAAACGAAGAGATTATGGTAGGGTACGAAACCACCTCAAAGTTATTCTTTCCAATCAATCCGTTAGGCTATTCCTATAAGTGTCACAAACAGCCCTAGAGTTCGTACTAGAATAACACCTTAAGACAAAAATCAACCAAAACCCTAATGTCACCTAGATACTCCAATTTCACCTCGAGTATCCGTGGGTATGATTATATGATATGCATCACACAATCTCATATTCATCTATTCAACCAACACATAGAACCTCAAAGAGTGCCCCAAAGTTTCTACCAGAGAATCAAGACGAAAACGTGTGCCAACCCCTATGCATAGGTTCATGGGCGGAACCCGCAAGTTGATCACCAAAACATACATCAAGTGAATCACGTGATATCCCATTGTCACCACAGATACGCACGGCAAGACATACATCAAGTGTTCTCAAATCATTAAAGAATCAATCCGAGAAGATAACTTCAAAGGGAAAACTCAATCCATTACAAGAGAGTAGAGGGGGAGAAGCAACACAATATCCAACTATAATAGCAAAGCTCGCGATACATCAAGATCGTGCCAAATCAAGAACACGAGAGAGAGAGATCAAACACATAGCTACTGGTACATACCCTCAGCCCCGAGGGTGAACTACTCCCTCCTCGTCATGGAGAGCGCCGGGATGATGAAGATGGCCACCGGTGAGGGTTCCCCCCTCCGACAGGGTGCCAGAACAGGGTCCCAATTGGTTTTTGGTGGCTACAGAGGCTTGCGGCGGCGGAACTGCCGATCTATTCTGTTCCCCGAAGTTTTTAGGGTATATGGAGATATATAGGCGGAAGAAGTACGTCAGGGGAGCCAAGAGGGGCCCATGAGGGTGGAGGGCGCGCCCAGGGGGGTGGGCGCGCCCCCCTGCCTTGTGCCTCCCTCGTTTCTTTCTTGACGTGGACTCCAAGTCTCCCGGGTTGCTTTCCTTCCAAAAATAACTTCTCCAGAAGGTTTCATTCCATTTTGACTCCGTTTGATATTCCTTTTCTTCAAAACACTGAAACAAGGGAAAAAACAGGAACTGGCACTGGGCTCTGGGTCAATAGGTCCCAAAAATAATATAAAAGTGCATAGTAAATCCCATAAAACATCGAAGATGGATAATATAATAGCGTGGAACAATAAAAAATTATAGATACGTTGGAGACGTATCAGCATCCCCAAGCTTAATTCCTGCTCGAGTAGGTAAACGATAAAAAAAACAGAATTTTTGATGTGGAATGCTACTTGGCATAATTTCAATGTAATTCTTCTTAATTGTGGTATGAATATTCAGATCCAAAAGATTAAAGATAAAAAATCATATTGACATAAAAGTAATAATACTTCAAGCATACTAACTAAGCAATTATGTCCTCTCAAAATAACATGGCCAAAGAAAGTTCATCCCTACAAAATCATATAGTTTAGTCATGCTCCATTTTCGTCACACAAGCATACTCTCATCATGCACAACCCCGATGACAAGCCAAGAAATTGTTTCATACTTTAGTAATCTCAAACTTATGAACCTTCATGCAATACATGAGCGTGAGCCATGGATATAGCACTATGGGTGGAATAGAGTATAATGATGGGGGTTATGTGGAGAAGACAAAAAAGGAGAAAGTCTCACATCAACTAGGCTAATCAATGGGCTATGGAGATGCCCATCGATTGATGTTAATGCGAGGAGTAGGGATTGCCATGCAACGGATGCACTAGAGCTATAAATGTATGAAAGCTCAACAAAAGAAACTAAGTGGGTGTGCATCCAACTTCCTTGCTCACGAATACCTAGGGCACTCGAGGAGGCCCATTGTTGGAATATACAAGCCAAGTTCTATAATGAAAAATTCCCACTAGTATATGAAAGTGACAAAACAAGAGGCTCTCTATCATGAAGATTATGGTGCTACTTTGAAGCACAAGTGTGGAAAAGGATAGTAACATTGTCCCTTCTCTCTTTTTCTCTCATTTTTTTGGGCCTTCTCTTTTTTTTATGGCATTTCTCTCTCTTTTTTTATTCCTCACTTGGGACAATGCTCTAGAAAATGATGATCATCACACTTCTATTTACTCAATGATTACAACTCGATACTAGAACAGAGTATGACTCTATATGAATGCCTCCGGCGGTGTACCGGGATATTCAATGAACCAAGAGTGACATGTATGAAAGAATTATGAACGGTGGCTTTGCCACAAATACTATGTCAACTACATGATTATGCAAAGCAATATGACAATGATGAACGTGTCATGATAAACGGGATGGTGGAAAGTTGCATGGCAATATATCTCGGAATGGCTATGGAAATGCCATAATAGGTAGGTACGGTGGCTGTTTTGAGGAAGATATAAGGAGGTTTATGTGTGAAAGAGCGTATCATATCACGGGGTTTGGATGCACCGGCGAAGTTTGCACCAACTCTCAATGTGAGAAAGGGCAATGCACGGTACTGAAGAGTCTATCAATGATGGAAAGGTGAGAGTGTGTATAATCCATGGACTCAACATTAGTCATAAAGAACTCACATACTTATTGCAAAATTCTACAAGTCATCAAAAACCAAGCACTACGTGCATGCTCCTAGGGGGATAGATTGGTAGGAAAAGACCATCGCTCTTCCCCGACCGCCACTCATAAGGAGGACAATCAAAGAACACCTCATGTTTAAAACTTGTTACATAAAGTTTACTATACGTGCATGCTACGGGACTTGCAAACTTCAACACAAGCATTTCTCAAATTCAAAACTACTCAACTAGCATGACTTTGATATTATTACCTCCATATCTCAAAACAATCATCAAGCATCAAACTTCTCTTAGTATTCAACACACTCATAAGAAGGTTTTTACTAATCTTGAATACCTAGCATATTAGGATTAAGCAAATTACCATGCTATTTAAGACTCTCAAAATAATATAAGTGAAGCATGAGAGTTCATCTACTTCTTCAAAATAAAACCACCACCATGCTCTAAAAGATATAAGTGAAGCACCAGAGCAAACAACAAACTACTCCGAAAGATATAAGTGAAGATCAATGAGTAGTCGAATAATTATGAAACTTTGTGAAGACTCTCCCATTTTAAGAATTTCAGATCTTGATACTTTATTCAAACAGAAAGCAAAACAAAATAAAATGACATGACGCTCCAAGCAAAACACATATCATGTGGTGAATAAAAATATAGCTCCAAGTAAAGTTACCGATGAACGAAGACGAAAGAGGGGATGCCATACATGGCATACCCAAGCTTAGGCTCTTGGTCATCCTTGAATATTACCTTGGGGTGACTTGGGCATCCCCAATCTTAGGCTCTTGCCACTCCTTATTCCGTAGTCCATCGAATCTTTACCCAAAACTTGAAAACTTCACAACACAAAACTCAACAGAAAACTCGTAAGCTCCGTTAGCGAAAGAAAACAAAACACCACTTCAAGGTACTGTAATGAACTTATTCTTTATTTATATTGGTTTTAGACCTACTGTATTCCAACTTCTCTATGGTTTATAAACTATTTTACTAGCCATAGATTCATCAAAAATAAGCAAACACCACACGAAAAACAGAATCTTTCAAAAACAGAACAGTCTGTAGTAATATGTAACTAACGCAAACTTCTGGAACTCAAAAAATTCTAAAATAAATTTGTGGACCTGAGGAATTTGTCTAGTAATCATCTGCAAAAAGAATCAACTAAATAGCACTCTCCAGTAAAAAGTTGAAGCTAATCTCGTTAGCGCTAAAGTTTCTGTTTTTTACAGCACGATCATAAAGACTTCACCCAAGTCTTCCCAAAGGTTCTACTTGGCACAAACACTAATTAAAACATGAAAACACATCTAACTAGAATCTAGATGTATTATTTATTACTAAACAGAACCAAAAAGCAAGAAACTAAAATAAAATTGGGTTGCCTCCCAACAAGCGCTAACGTTTAACGCCCCTAGCTAGGCATGATGATTTCAATGATGCTCACATAAAAGATAAGAATTGAAACATAAAGAGAGCATCATGAAGAATATGACTAGCACATTTAATTCTAACACACTTACTATGCATAGGGATTTTGTGAGCAAAAAACTTAAGGGAACAAGAATCAACTTGCATAGGAAGGTAAAACAAGCGTAACTTCAAGATTTTAAGCACATAGAGAGGAAACTTGATATTATTGCAATTTCTACAAGCATATATTCCTCCCTCATAATAATTTTCAGTAGCATAATGAATGAATTCAACAATATAACCAGCACCTAAAACATTCTTTTCATGATCTACAAGCATAGAAAATTTACTATTCTCCACATAAACAATTTTTTTCTCATTCGGGATAGTGGGAGTATCATAAGAGACTTGAATACTATAAATTGTTTCCACATTAAAAGAGTAATGCTTAGAAAAAGGGTAATCATAATCATGACAAGTTTTATAAATATAATCATCACTACTTTTTATAGCATAAGTTTCATCACAATAATCATCATAAGTAGCAACTTTGTTCTCATCATAATCGATTGAAACCTCTTCCAAGATAGTGGAATCATTGCTAAATAAAGTCATGACCTCTCCAAATCCACTTTCATAATTGTCACAATAATATTCAACATCCTACAAAATAGTGGGATCATTACTTCCTAAAGTTGACACTCTTCCAAACCCACTTTCATCACTATAATCATCATAAGTAGGAGGCATGCTATCATTATTATAAATTTGCATATCAAAACTTGGAAGACTAAACATGTCATCTTCATTAAACGTAGCATCCCCAAGCTTGGGACAAACATTAATTGCAGCAAATATATTCTCAAAAACGTCATCTTCATCAAACATAGCATCCCCAAGCTTGGGCCTTTTCATATCATAAGCATAATCACTTTCAACATTAATAGTATGGATAGCACCAATAGTATAGCAATTATCATATTTTTCCAAGCAAGTGCCAAAAAGATTTTCAAGATCATAAGAAGTATCATTATCTTCCCAATCATAATCATCACAACAAACAATAGGCATAACGAGATCATCATCAAATGCATCATCTTCCACAATTATTTTTGATTCATTTTCATGGGGCACAACAATAATAGGAGCAACATTATTTGGGAGAGATATCTTTTTACCTCTCTTCCTTTTTCTTTTCTTCTTCTTCACCTCATGTGTGGGTTCAATCTTCTTTTCGGAGCTCCTTATTAATGGGATTGGTCGAATAGAAGGCTCCTCCTCGTTACCTGATTCATCATAAGAAATAATAGGAGAATATTGGGAAGTCTCTTCCCTTTCGTTAGCATTCTCTTCATCTTCTATTTGTTTTCTTTTCTTAATGTAATTGGCAATATAAGGATTTTCAATGCAATTCACCGCACAATACATATAAATCTTCTCTAGATCAAAATCAAGAAATCTATCAAGATTAAACTTGGGAATACCCTCAGTTATACGTTTTATTTCCTCATACCCCAAAAGAAGACTAAGCTCTTTATGATGCGCAAGGGTAATCAAATTATCACAATTTTTGGATACAATTCGGTCACGAAACAATTTGCATTCGAGATTTAAATGACCATGTTCATTGCAAAGTTCACAAGGGGCGCGAAAAATATTGAATTCTTCAGCACAAACATCAAGACTTTCTTGCAACAATTTAGTTTCATAGTACTTATGCCTCTTGCAATATCTATCTTCCCTATTTGGTGTGTACTTGCAAACCCAATGCACTCCACAAAAATTGACATGTTTATAGGAGACATTTTCATCATAACTAGTGCAATCATCATTAGTACCATGGATATTCAAGGAATTCATACTAACAACATTGCAATCATGCTCATTATTCAAAGATTTAGTGCCAAACATTTTAATGCATTCTTCTTCTAACACTTTGGCACAATTTTCCTTTCCATCATACTCACGAAAGATATTAAAAAGATGAAGCGTATGAGACAAACTCAATTCCATTTTTTGTAGTTTTCTTTTATAAACTAAACTAGTGCTAAAACAAGAAACAAAAAGATTCGATTGCAAGATCTAAAGATATACCTTCAAGCACTCACCTCCCCGGCAACGGCGCCAGAAAAGAGCTTAGTTGACGGGGTGTGTGTACCGCTTACCTAGCCTCCCCGGCAACGGCACCAGAAAAGAGCTTGATGTCTACTACGCAACCTTCTCCTTGTAGACGTTGTTGGGCCTCCAAGTGCAGAGGTTTGTAGGACAGTAGCAAAGTTCCCTCAAGTGGATGACCTAAGGTTTATCAATCCGTGGGAGGCGTAGGATGAAGATGGTCTCTCTCAAGCAACCCTCCAACCAAATAACAAAAAGTCTCTTGTGTCCCCAACACACGCAATACAATGGTAAATTGTATAGGTGCACTAGTTCGGCGAAGAGATGGTGATACAAGTGCAATATGGATGGTAGATATAGGTTTTTGTAATCTGAAAATATAAAAACAGCGAGGTAACTAATGATAAAAGTGATCGTAAACGGTATTGCAATGCTAGGAAACAAGGCCTAGGGTTCATACTTTCACTAGTGCAAGTTCTCTCAACAATAATAACATAATTGGATCATATAACTATCCCTCAACATGCAACAAAGAGTCACTCCAAAGCCACTAATGGCGGAGAACAAATGAAGAGATTATGGTAGGGTACGAAACCACCTCAACGTTATTCTTTCCAATCAATCCGTTGGGCTATTCCTATAAGTGTCACAAACAGCCCTAGAGTTCGTACTAGAATAACACCTTAAGACAAAAATAAACCAAAACCCTAATGTCACCTAGATACTCCAATGTCACCTCGAGTATCCGTGGGTATGATTATACGATATGCATCACACAATCTCAGATTCATCTATTCAACCAACACATAGAACCTCAAAGAGTGCCCCAAAGTTTCTACCGGAGAATCAAGACGGAAACGTGTGCCAACCCCTATGCATAGGTTCATGGGCGGAACCCGCAAGTTGATCACCAAAACATACATCAAGTTAATCACGTGATATCCCATTGTCACCACAGATACGCACGGCAAGCACTACAAAAAAAAGACACATCCTGACATTTTTGGCCGAACGAATTTTTTTTCTGTCATACATATGACACTTCTATGACGATAATTGTGACAAAACCCGGTATCATCATAGATGTGGTGGGCTCCTACTTCTATGACAAAAATCATGACGTAAAATGGGCTTTTCATCTTGGGCGGGCGGAGACGCAGATGCATGACATTCTTTGGGCCGTCCCATGACGGAAAAACCGTGGTAGAAGCGAGGGGAGGAAAATTTCGGGAGTTGCGGTTACGGTGGGAGGTCGGGGCGAGCGATGCTCGCTTTCTCGTACACGCACACGCTGCAAAAGTGCGGCGTTAGCTCTAATCAACTGAGCGAGGCGTTGGGCTCTAATTGAACCCGAAGCGATTGCAGACCGCAGCTACGCGTTCTCGAACCCGAGTGGTCGATCAATGGCTGTTAATCGAACCCGATCGAGCGATTCTTCGCTATCGCTGCTAATCAAGCCAATCGATTGGATGAACAGTGAGTGTTGGGGGTGGGGTTTGGATGAACGATGGCGGTGGCGTTGCCTCGGATGAACAGGACCCGTGGTGTGGAGGGCTGGATGAACAGAGAGCGGTGGAGGGGTGGCCGTGGAGGGTGGTTGAACATGACCCGTGGTGTGGAGGGCTGGATGAACAGAGACGGTGGAGGGGTGCCCGTGGAGGGTGGTTGAACAATGAGCCGGTGGAGTAGCGCGGTGGAGGCTGGATGAACAGGAGCCCGTGGAGGCCGGAGGAGGTCGATGGTGGAGATGAACAGATCCGTGGAGTACCGCTTTGCACGCCACACCCTCCCGATGAACAGGACCCCATTTCGACCAGAAGCTCCAACACAAGTCCGTTTGCCCATTTTGCGGTATGCCACACCCTCCCGATCAACAGACCCCGCTTTCAACCATAGGAGGTCCTTTTCCTCCGCTTTTGCGGTATGCCACACCCTCCCGATCAACAGACCCCGCTTGACCGTAGGGGTCCGCTTCTCCATTTTGCGGACGCCACACCCTCCCGATCAACAGACCCCGTTTCGACCATAGGAGGTCCGCTTCTCCGCTTTGGCGGCACGCCACACCCCTACCGATCAACAGGACCCCGTTCCGAACATAGGAGGTCCGTTTCCTCCGTTCTGCGGTACGCCAGGCCTTGTTTCCATCACTTGTCCCGTCCAAGCCCTCCCGATGAACACGACCACGCATTCCGTTTCGACCCAGCCGGTTGGCTCCCCATGAATACAACGACGACGCTGTTTCTCCGTTCCGACCCAGCCATGTACGTATGCGCGAGTAGGTGTTCGAGACCCTGCCCGTATGTACATACGTGGCCGTATTTTCTTTCTTACACCCTCGCCGCTGTCTGTACGTGTACATGCTACGTGCGTGCCTCTACTACGGCACGTGCGCGCCTCTACATCGACCAGTATGTACGTACACGTTCGCGACCAGAATGACAACGCTACGTACGCTTCGACCAGGTGGGTCCCGACTGTCAGGCACTTCCTTGCCTGCAAAGATGTAGCTGGTGGGTCCCAGCAGTCGGGGCGGGGGGGGGATCGTTTTGTTTTTTTTGCCCGGACGCACTTCCTTGCGTGCGAAGATGTAGCTGGTGGGTCCCAGCAGTCAGGGGGCGAATCATTTTTTTTGCCCAGACGCACTCCCTTGCGTGCGAAGATGTAGCTGGTGGGTCCCAGCAGTTAGGGGGGCGAATCGTTTTTTTGCCCGGACGCACTTCCTCGCGTGCGAAGATGTAACTGGTGGGTCCCAATAGTCAGGGGGCGAATCGTTTTTTTTGCCCGGACGCACTTGCTTGCATGCGAAGGTGTAGCTGGTGGGTCCCAGCAATCAGGGGGGAAACGTTTTTTTCACAAAATATGGTGGCCCGTCCGGTGGGTCCCCGCTGTCCGGTGGAGGAATAATTATTTTCCGCGTAATAAGGAGGCACTTCCTTGCTGCGGTTGTGGACCTAGCTGTCAGCCTCTCCACATACAGTCCACGTCCGATGGGAGTCGTTCCTTGACCATGTTGACCACACCGCGCCGAGAGCACCAGGGCGGTGGACGACAGCGAGGCCTAGGAAGGGACGACGGGAGCCGGGGAAGACGCGCAAAGGAAGCCCGCGGAGAGGAGGATGAGGGTTCACTGGTTCGGCTGCGGTGTGAGGCTGCCGTCGCTGCAGGGTCTGGCCAGCGGTGGGAATAGTAGGGGGCGGTGAGGCCTCCGCGACAAAGACATCCGCCACGGGAGGCGGGAGCATGCGGCACGACCGGGCGCTGCTTTGGGCGGCCGGAGCAAGAAGACCAGAGGTTAAAGAAGCACTACGGCCGTTGGATGGACATCGATCACCACTTGAGCTAGAATCGTTTATATTGACTAAGTTGACAAAGCCCTCCGTCCCGTCCAACTTAGTAGACCCATAAGTCAGCCTCCCACCAAGGTGGGTCCCGCTTAGCGGGGTATTCTTTTTTTGTGCGTAATAAGGAGGCACTTCCGGTGGGTCCGAGCTGACAGCAGGGGAACGTTTTTTCAAATCGGTGGCCCGTCAGGTGGGTCCCAACAGTCAGGGGCAAACGTTTTTTTCGCAAAATACTGGTGGCCCGTCCGGTGGGTCCCTGCTGTCATCCTCTCCACGTACAATCATCTCCTGATTGTGTACGCGTCAACTTGCTAGGCCCACAAGTCAGCCTCTAAACCCGTGGAGGACAAATACAACCCATCTAAAAAAATAACAACCCATTCCATACGTTCAAACGAAAAGTTCAACATTCAGAGCAAAGTAACATGTCTTGTCCACATATAGAGTACTGAACTTCCACGTTGACAACCATCATAGCCAAGTTAACTATCTACTTCCACTAGACAAGTACTAACTTACTCTTAGCTAACTAGACGATGCCGGCTGCCATCTGTGGTACACGCTAAACGCCGGCACTGGCGTCCTGCGCCTCACCTCGGACTTGCTTGAGGTGCGATAGGGCGCGTTGCTCACGCGCGTTGGCCCTTTCCATGCCGGCGTGGTCCACCGGCTGCTTCCTGCCGGAAACCCACTTGACGAGCTGGTAGTAAAATCGGCATCGCGAACGCGTGCGTGCCGACAGCCTCGGGGCTATTTGTCGAGCCGCCTCCATGTAGTCGGCCCGATTATGGGCGCTCGCTTTCGCGACTCGAGCGTCGGTGCGCTGCTGCTCCATGTCCCGCTAGCGGCGCAAATCAGCGATGCGCTGCTCCTCTGCCAGGTGGTCGCGCTCCAACAACTCCTGCTCCTCCGCCATGTGGTCGCGCTCCAACAACTCCTTGATCTGCGCATTGCCATCTAAAGACAGATAGAATGCCTCCTCCTCCGCTCGCCTTCCGTGAAAAACCGAACACTAGTTCCGGCGGTGACCGCCTCCGGCGTCGCCTACCGCGGACGGGCGGGGGCATGGCGGACGTGGCGAGCGACGTCGGGCCGGTGGGGGCTTATGAGGATATAGCGAGTCTGGACATGGTGGCACTGGAGAAGGCCGGGAAACAGTACTTATAGGGGGAAGTTAGAGCGACGGTCATCGGAATTCGATGCATAATTGCTTAGCGCGCCAGCTTGCCATGGAAAACTAGGGAAACTAAAATTATGACTGTGATGTCCCGTCCTGTCTGGGTCGCACGCCGGCATGGCGGTCAAACGAGTGCACTCGAATCATCTCCCTCCTTGTCAATAATGATTTCACGGATTTAAAAAGCCCGCAACAATTAAAGCGTATCTTTTTTTGCATCAGTTAGCTGCCTTAATTACGGCCGGCTGCATGCAGGTAGTACGCGAAGCAGCATGCAACGAGTCGCAGCCGAGGGCACGCATGCAGCCACTTAAATCGCTGGAATTAATTAGGCTTAAACTTCTGCATGCCATTAATTATTGCCATGCCTTGGTCTTGCTGCTTTGCTCACGGGACTAATAAACCCGGACGGAGGGAGTACCTTGGTTGGTGAGAGGTTTGAATTAAGCCCTGCAAACCGGAAAGGAGGTACTAGTACGTGCGTGATCCGCGATTTATTCGTGTAGGATCGAGTAGGCCGTTTCTTGAATTGAGCCCTGCAAACCGGGAAGGAGGTAGTACGTGCGTGATCCGCTATTTATCCGTGTAGGACCGATAGTGTAGCTTGTCAGTTTCTTCAGAGGTAGGCATTTTTATCCGTAGGATCGATAGTGTAGCTTGTCGGTTTCTTGAGAGGTAGGCATTTTTATTCAAAAACTGCCACTCCGCATCTTGCGTCCGCAAATAAAACTGCCAGAGCGCATTTGTAGGTTAGCTAGTGATCGATCAAGAATTTGTAAACACCGAGCTAACAGAAATAAGTAATGTTAATGCATCACAATGATTCACAGAGCATATACAAAAATGTAGCTCCAAAAGCAAAGATCAGCCACTTCGGATCCTGCGTCGCAACTAAAACTAACTAGTACGATTCCCATACATAAGATCAACATGTTAATGCATCTCAATGATTCACAGATCATATACAAGTATGTAGCTCCTAAAGCAAAGATCTAGAAAAAAACATCTGTTCTTCCTACTAACATGGATGCTTCTCTTGGCCAACACTCAATACAGACTGAAAGACAATTTTTTTTGTGAAGTCTACAATTCCTCTTGCAAACGTAAGTGGTTTCACCAACAGCTGGAACCATGAGAATGAACCACACATGATGGTGGAACATCCACTGTAATATGATTTGTTCTTCTCTCGATCACACCGCGAGACTATTTTCGGAATACAAACTTTAACTTAGGGAAAATGATGCCCATTGTATAATCAGACCAAAGCAATGAAGCACCTAGTGTAATAGTACAGTACTACTTTTTTGCAGTCCATGAAGTGACTATCCAATCTTTGTGTCTATTTTCAAATGGCAATCGCATGCAAGGACTATACTATTCTCTTGTGCAGTTCAACCAAAATTGCGGACACTTTGTTTGTTTGCCAAATAGCAACGGCGTACATCTCTCTGTCGCACAAATATCAAGCAGCTAGTAAACATATACCACACCATGTTCGCAGTGATGGAAGAGGTGAAATCGATACACGAAATTGAGCATCCAATCATTGAATCCTGTCCTGCACCTCCAATGTAGGTCCACCCTGCCAATAAATTCACATGCAAACCACTAGTATTACTATCTAATGACAGTACAAAAAGAGTAGCAAAATAGTAGCAAACCATGTTCCTTCGTAATGAACAACTCATAGTGCCACCAATTGGATATAAAGGTTTAGAAAAAAACATGCTCCTAATGTTGAACCAGTTGGACTTTTGGTGCAGTTCCACTAAAATCGAGCATCCCTGTTTGCATAGATATTGAAAGTGTGATTACTATAAAAGTGGCACTAGTTGAAGCATAGACTCACAAATATAAGCATTCCAATTTCTTAATGGGAAAAGGTAGCAAGATTGTTTCTAACCACCTGTTTGAAGGAATAAATAAAGCAACATCGGCTGATGTCAGGAAGGCATACATAGTTTTTTCTAAAAAACTGAGCCATTCCTGACCTTTCCTCTTCTTTTAAGCAAATTTTGTGCAGTTCTACTAAAATAAAATGCCATCACCGCCTTGACAATTCAGTGACACTGTACAAAAGGAAATGACTTAACAATACATCATGATGTCGGGTATGTAGTAGACATGATTAGAGACAAACTCATAGACCACCTCCGATAACATAATGAACATTAATTTTAACAAAGGTGTGACTAGCTTTACCGGGATAATTTGAGTGAACTCTACACCCTCTGTTCCTTAATATAAGACGTTTTCGCGTTCAATTTAAAGTACCCAAACGTCTGGTATTTAGAAAAACAGGTAGTAGTTTTCTTGAGCACATATCTGGGAAAGCTTGCCACACTTTATTTATGTCCATACGCTAATGCAACACCATTCGAATACTACAAATATACACTAATCCAAAGGCTAGTGCAACAAGAGAGTAGTTAGTTTATTACATGGTACAAAGACAATGGTTTTACCGAACAAATTTCAATAAACTCTAGCATCGGAAGGTTTCCATAAGAATTAACAATACAAAATGTAAAGGTAACAAGTTTCAGCATTGGTATACTAGCTGTGCATGAGCATTAAACCAAATACAAAAGTCTGAAGGTAACTAGCATTATTAACTAATGACAGTATAAAAAAATTGCAAACCATGTACCTCCAAGGTAAATATCATTTCGAACTCGGGGGGACCTTAAAAATTGCTATCCCAATCTTGATAATCGATCAAACATAAAAACTTGATCAAACGAATCAAGAGAACAGCCGGAGGAGGAGGTACCCACTATTGACCTTTCCTCTTGTCTTCATAATTGTGCATGCGGTTTAACCAAAATAAAATGACATCAGCGCCTTGGCATTTTGGTGACATCAGACAAAAAATTAACATATCTCATGAAAGTGAGGTATGTAATCTATAAGCATTAACAAAGGCAAAAATCTGAAGGTAGTAACAAGTTTCATCGTTGGTATCTTGGGTGTGCAACAAAGATTAGAATGCCTTAGCTGAAAAATCTTTAATACATCCACAATCAAAAGCTAACCCTGAAATGATCTAGTGACATTAAATGGCACTTTGCTTAAATTTATCGGTGGCATTAGACCGAGAGCGGCATTAGTTAAATGTGGCATCACTTTAGCAGTAGCATTGCTTGACTTGATCTGGCGTTATACTAACAGCAAGAAAAGTGGCAATAAGAGCATGGGAGGCCCATTCAACAATGGGCGCACCAGTACGATGTACCTCCACGGACGCAGAGTGGTGAGGGAGGTATGGTTGCCCAGAGCAACAAATATCCAGGCAGCATATGTGGATTACGCCCCATTTTTGTTCTCTTTAGCCACCTTTTTCCTATGTGAGGACAACAAACCGATCGACCTGGTCATTCTCTATTGTGTTGCCATGCCTTTCTACCCTTATTCAACCAAGAGACACGAGACTCGTTCCTTAGCTACCGACTTTCCCCTTTTCAACCTAGATGCAGGTTCGATGCCTACTCTCTTGGACAGTACAGTCTCCCTTCCTTTCCTTATTCAACCCAGACATGCATTAGTCTGCATGAAGTAGGGTTTCCTTTAATAGTGCAAATTATGGTTTTCGTTTGCGTGGCCAGCAGAGCAGAGGATAGCAAATTGGGAAGATGGTGGAGTGGAAAAATATCCACATGCAACGACGTGCCAGATGGGGAAATAGAACAAGGGTATGGTTCGAAAAGAGGTAGCATACCTGAGGGTCGGCGGGAAGTGGCTTCGCTCGTGGTCGTCATCCTCCGCACACACTACGACATCGAGCTTGGGGACGGAGGCCATCCCGCGCGGGCGCTAGGTCTGAGAGGACGACCTTGTCGTCAGTGCGTGACCTTGCTCGCCAACGGCGAGTGTGTCAATGCTGCATGTCCTTTTCTTCCCCGGCGGATCTATGACCACCGGTGAGGAGGGAAAGAGGGGCCATCTTTTTTAGATCTGGAGAGAGGGTGGTAGTGTGAGAAGCAAGTGGGCAGCCCTTGGCAAGAAAGCGCTGAAGCTCCAGCCTATATATCTTCTTTATATTACTAGTACTGGAGGTGGAGTAGTGGTAGAGTAGTTTATATTTTCTCTGCGTACAGTAGTACCAGTTAGTCGTGCTTCAAAACTGAACGGCACTCCATTAAAAAAATAAAGGTCGACAACTAATGCGGTACCTCGGGCCAACGCGGCCAGATCGCATTTTGCACGAGAAATTACACACCATGTTTCGTTGACATGTGGTCCCGTTCCAACATATCAGTGAGACGACGGCGAGTAGTAGGAGTATTTCCAAACCGACGTGTAGGCCGGGGCGCCCCTTCGTGAACTGTGGCAAACTGGCAACCGTCCACCGACTCTTCGCCTTTCCCTCTCGATTTGGAACTGCTGCATGCGCTCTTCCTCTCCCTCCTCCATTTTCCTTCAGCCCTTCACCCTTTCTTCTGCCATTGTTCGATCGTCTTCTCCATGGAGGAACAGGACGGAACGACCCGTTATTCTTGCCCCGATCTGAAAGATGACATGGTGGAGGAACTCATTGATCGGTGCGACTTCATCACCTCCGCTAGCATGGCAGGTTCGTTCAAGCCCATTCTCAACTCAACTAATAACATCATTACAAGGAACCCAAGAGTCAAGGAGCGGTTTGATCTCCCCTATCTTCTTCGCCGTGACCCTGATGACTGGCGCCGTCATGATGGAGGCCTCGCCCTGTGCAAGTTGATGCCGCTTGATAATGATACGCATGATGTTAAGATGCCATTGCTTGAGGGCAAGGCTTGGGCAGGCGCAAATGGAGATTGGGTTGTTTACATTGGGTCCAACTACGAGTGGGAACTTGTGAATGTGTATACTCGTGACCGGGTTCCACTTCCAAAAATCTCAGCAGGCTGCCCAGAGGTTGAGCACACCGGTATTGTACGCACGTCCAAATACAATCATGGCGACTGTCTTCTACGGAAGAGAGCAATTTCTCGAGTTCCCAACCGCTCTTGGAATTACAACAACTATGAAGTTATTGCTATCTTCGACAAGCTTGTTGCCATCGTCAGTGGTTTGACTGGATGGATATTGCTCAAAATCCAGTTTCTGTACACGGATGAGTATTGTGATGCAATTCAATACGAGGGCCTTGTGTTTGCTGCCACCACTCGTGGCACTGTTTTGCATGGCATCCTCGTTGTTTCGGTACGTTTGTCTTCCACCGTAATTATAATTGTTTCATCCACATGCATGCGGGTTAGCAAGTTTCCCTTTAGGCTGGTCATAATGGGGAGTAACTTAGACTAGTAATATGCATATGTTACTAGTTTATGTTACTACCTCTATAGTGCATAGTATCTTAGATTAGTATCATATGTGGTCTCATTTATTGCCATGCATGACACATAGTAGCATCACATTTATTATGTTACGGTATCTACCTATGTTACTATAACCATCTCTCTCTTCCTTAATTGCACGCCACATAAGCATGTTTGCGAGTCCCAAGTGCATGATACTACTTATGTTACCCCCAGTATGGCCAGCCTTACTAATTAACCTTCTTCTTGTGTTTCCAAGATCCTGTGAACATTCCACCACCTATACTTGAAGATTTTTATAACCAAGGGGGAGATGATGATGGTGACGATCACGAGCATGAGGACGAGCATCGCCCATATACTATTTGGCGCCTGGCAACTAATTCTGATGGATCACCTCTTCTCGTGTGTATACATCCCACTGATGATGTTACTGCTAAGGAAGCAGGTGTAGTCTCCCATGGTCGCACTCTCCGGACCTATTCCAACACCCGTTGCCTAGTATTCAGGATGGATACTAGTGTGCTAGCGCCAACTCCTTCTCCCTGGTACAGAATTGATAATCTTGGAGAAAACTCGCTCTTCCTTGGACAAAACTATCCAATGATGGTGAAAGGCGATCCAACTGCTGTTGACACAACGTTACTACCATTTATGAGAAGCAACTGTGTCTATACCTCGGACATTTGAGTGGTTCCCTACCCTGGTACTGATATAGTAGGCCGCTTCAGCCTGGATGATCAGTCCTACGTTGGTCTCCAGATCGACAATGGATGGCCCGTCCTAGAGAATCACTTGTGGTTCAAAGCAAGCGTTTCCAACGCCGAGGACTAGTTGAGTTGAAGTTCATTTCATTGCTTGTTATTTGTTGTGTGGTGAAAACTTTAGTATTTATAATGTATCCTCATTGTCGATGTGGGTTGATGACCTGTTGTATGTAATAAAATGATATGCCTGTGATAAACTTACTAAATTTATGAATGGCTTTCGAGTTGCTTCTGTGAGTGAGTGGTTCGACGAGGCAAAAAAATATTTTCCGAATACATAATTGTACGTGCATTACAACAGGTTATCGGATGAGGCCAATCAACAATAGTAGTACACTATTTGTACTAGCTTCACATGCTTCGCGCGTCGTGCGGGTGTTTTACTGTAGCCATATTGTACCACGTAACCACCACCTCGAATCCTCGATACTAGTAGTACTATATAGTAAGTAGTAGGAGTAGTAGGGTGGCATGGGCTAGAACAAGCATTCACGTCCAGGAGTAGGGCACACGCCACCAGCACGACTTCCATCTGACACCATATTTCTTGGAGTCCGTGCTAGAGCAATCTCTTCAACCTCATTGTTTCTCTAACTCATCCATCGCGCGGCGGGCGAGGTGGGGGTTTGCCGATAGTCGGTTTCCTTAACTGCGGTCCCACTTGTAAGGCCAACTACCCCAAACGGACCTCCATTTTGCACGAACTCCAATGATAATTTTGACTAGAAAAGCAAGACCAAAGAAAACAAGAACCACAAGAATACATTTTACTACTCCTGTAAGTTGGATTAGTGCCTTCTCGATGCATTCATTGTTGATCTGCGGAGGCTCGATCTTGCGTGCTTCTTTCTTCTTCGAGTGTAAAGAAGTAGACGTTGCTTCCTCGCATCTAGTCTCATGTCTAGCCTCTATTCTAATACTCCCTCCCGTCTGTTTTTCTCTGCGTCTAAGCAGCAACACACATACCAAGTAGGAGTATCAACAAGTGCACTAATCTCATCTATAGCCTCTGTGCTAGATAAAAGTGATAGAACATCTACTAAATTGCGCTCTATCAATATATGGATGTACTCTTCTTCCCAATACAAAAACTTGCATCCGTTTTACTCCCTCCGTTGCACAATACATGCCTTCTGTTGTCAAAATATATATGTATCTAGACATGTTTTAGTATATAGGTACATCCATTTTTGGACAAATGGAAGTCAAGTGTTTTGGAACGGAGGGAGTACACAATAAATTTTTTAAGTTAGCACAACTAGTCTAATCCGAGAGCACAACCGAAGATTTGGTCGGGTTCTTCCTCCTTTTGCCGGCACGTGGGACATCCAAAGATCCGTGTCGTGTCATGAAAATAGAGTGGTAGTTGAAGCCACGAGATGTGCATCTTGGGTTAAATCAGATAGAATCTTACTACTCTTGAGTAACTCCAAAAGCGCCACCAAGATCTTTCTTGATTTTTTTAATCACCAGACGTCGAGGTGAAAGATGTGCAGGTTCGATGGGTCCGCTTGCGCTTTCAGCGACATGTGGGACCGCATGTGAGCAAACAGACGATGGGCTCCGCACGTCCGCTGGCTGGCTGAGAAGAGAGATAGAGGAGGGCTGAGCACAGACTGCAGGAAATTTGTTCTACGTACCTCGATATAGCCTCGATATAGTGGGGTGGCATGGGCCATAACTAGCATTCACGTCTAGCAGTACGGCACACGCCACCCACACGAGTCCCATCCGACACCAATTTTCTTGGAGTCCGTGCTACAGCCATCTCTTCTCCCTCCTGTTTTCTTAGCCATCGTGCGGTGGGCGGGGTGGGGGTTTGCCGATAGTCGGTTTGCTCAACTGCGGTCCCACTTGTAAGTGAAAATGCCACACCGCACGCATTCCCGCTTGAGCGGCGTGCCGGACCAACCGTGTGGGGGTGCGACGCGAACACGGAAGGCTTTTCCTTTTGAACTCGTAACGTGTAAAATTTGGTTCTGCTCCATGGCGCGATCGATAGATAGAAAATAATGATTTTGCCTAGAGTAATGAGAAGTTTGGTTCTGGCGCCGTTCATGCATGGAGTACGTACGAAAATTATGAAGTTGATGCGAAAGGTAAGATAATTACTGTAGTATCATATACTAATACATGGATTTGACGGAAAGATAAAAATACATACGGATCCATCAACGACATCCTCACGCCCTAGTGCGCCGGGTCACCAACCGACGTGTGAGGAGCAGCGGCGTTGGCGGCGAGCTCAACGTGCTTCTGAACAGTGTCGTCCAAGGTTGCCCTGCGTCTCAGGAAGGCCAGCGTCCTATCGTCCTCCTCTTGCATGTAGACCTTGTGGACGATTTGCGCGTAGACGTGGGTGATTATGTCGATGGTGTCTTGCTGCGCCAGGCGCTGCGCCGCGAGCGCGACCTCGAGGTGGACATTCTCCGGCACGACGGCGGGCAGTCGCAGGCCACCAGTGCGTCGAAGAGGTTGTCACCATAGTGGCTGTTGAGGGTGGTGGGCATCGCAGAGCCTGGGCGCGTCGGCTGGAGGCTTACGTCAAAGTCGTCCACGAGCTTCTTGACGACGGTGAACTTGTCGAGGAAATAGACGAGGACCTCGTCGAACAAGGAGACGAAGTTGTCATCCAAGCGGCCCCTCGCCCTGGCGGCCTCAAGCAATACTACCTGGAGACGTTCCTCGTTGCCGGGCCGTAGGCCGGCGTCGTGGACCATCTGGCACAGCCGGATGATGCTCGCGCTCATCGCCTCCATGGGTCTAGCTTAGCTTCTATTCAACTGATCTTGCGATTCGAGTGATCACTCTTGCCCTTGGTTAGTGTGCGAAGGTGCGTAGGATTTCGTACTACTCCTCGGTCCTCTACTGCACCTGCCTTTGGCTGTATGATAGGTGGGCCAGCCACCCCCTGGGCCCATGTGTCATTCACCCAAAGGCAGTTGCCGTAAGTCAATGAAGCTGCGTCCCCCTCCGTGCCGGTGCAGTATAGTCATCTCACCGGACCTCTAGTTGGGGCCAAACGAGAGAAGTTTGATGTTTATTGGTTTATTGACCCCCTTTGCATTTTGCGCCAAGTTTTATCCTTTGATTTAACTAATAAAATGTTAATGCATGTAAACAAAAATGTTGTGTAAGTCACATTATGAAAACCAAATAATCCCAAAACACTTAGGCACGGTGCGTTAACTCCCTCCTTGTTTCTTATTTCGTGACATATCAACCAATGAGAGATGTGGTCCGTGCATGCTTTCAATGACTTGAGACTACCAAACATGACATGCAGTGTTTAGTTCATTGCATGTAATCCTATTAGTACTCCAGTTAGCAAAAAAACATTAAGTTCTCTCGCCGATAGGAATAAAACACCATGTATTTATTTATAGAGGGAGTAGTACATTTGTTGTGACATGCATTACTAGATATTGCTAGTCAAATACTAAAATCCAGATGGACGTGGTAGTACTCCTAAATCCAGACGGTGGTGCTACTAGTACTAGTAGTAGTACTACCAATGTAGTAGTAGGAGTACTAGCACTGTACTACCCGTTGGTCAAATTATTACGTGCTGCTCCTCACAGTGAAGTGACAAGACCCTGAGCCGGAGATGACACCTGAGTATAGGCGCCGTGTTCGGCATACCATAGTCAGCCTCACCGTCTGCAGTCACTATCATCATGGCTATAGAGCTAGCATGCTTACAACTAGCCCTGTTCGACATAATTTCCCGTGCGTAGATGCCCGTGCATTGCACGGAACACCAAGATTGGGGTGGATTTGCCCGGCAGCGCCATCGCGCCAGATTTTTCCACAGCCTTCTAGATGTGGTGGGGAGGAGATAAGGCTGATTGTGAGAGACAAGGAGTTGTTTGTAAATAGGGAACAAGTGCGGCATGTTTTGCAAAATGGAGAAGCTTGGTTTGTATCGTCGATCTAGATCCGACGGCTATTGGTGAAAGATGGGAGGCACAACATCATCACCAACTCAGGACCTGTTTGATTCACAGGATTTTGAAAACGCAGGAATAGGACACGGCAATATTACAATTTTCAAACTGATATTACAAATGTTAGGAGTAATGCTGCACCTAGGAAGAGGGAATTACTAGGAAGTTTACGTAAGAACTTTCGTTACTTTAGGTGGATGCAACATTATTGTACAAACTAAAATCCACCGCCCTGACAAGTCACTAATGGGCAAATAAGTTTTCGAGTCTCTAGCCACTTGATGTTTCAAAAACAAATTCAGCTTCATGGAGACTTTGTCATTTAGGCTTAGACGCTATGTGATCATCAACACGCCATTCATTGTTGCGCCAGAGAACGCCAAACCTCATTACCTTGAGCACACTTGCCTCCAGAACAAAGATCCTGGCCAATTTAATCTCAGATGTGCTGCCTCGGTAGTCGATCAAATCAATTTTTGTAAGATGGAGATCAAGGCATTCGATGAGATTGTTATAGTGCAACACATTTTTCACTTTCAGGTCTTTTTTTATCTGCAAAAGAAGAGAACATATTAGAGCAGCTGGCTGCATAAGATTGCCGTGTCATCAAGAGGTACCAATATCATTCGCTCATACGATAGGGTTGGCTGGCTAGTGATATTTTTTCACTCTCTCTCTCTCTCTCTCTCTCTCTCTCTCTCTCTCTCTTTCTGTTTCCTCTCATTTAACTAGGAGCACGTGAAGAGCTTGGGCATTTGTTGCCTTCCACTATGTGGCCGATGCCATATTTCGCAAAAGTATGCCACATAATTCACATCAATGTCAAATCAAAAGATTTTGGCACCGCTCTCGCAATGTGAGAGAGTTGGCACCGTTGTGCACACAGACCCACATGTATAATTAAATCAATCAAACCAACTACACCAGCCTCTCACTCTCCCAAACAAGTGTTTCTTTATTGCCTTAGTCCTCTCTCTCTCCCACGCAGTGTTTTTTCATTGCGTGAGTTAATTTGGCACCGGAGCAAAGTAGGTGATCCAGATTGGGGCACTAGGTGAGCAATGGAGGGGCATCGATGCCAAATGCATCACAAGTGAATTTGGCACATGTTTTGGCCTACATAGCCCACTTTTGTACTCCCTCCGTCCCAAAATTCTTGTCTTAAATTTGTCTAAATACGGATGTATCTAGTTACATTTTAGTGTTAGATACATACGTATCTAAACAAATGTAAGACAAGAATTTTGGGACGGCGGGAATACTACCTCGTATTTAGTATACAATTTTGACCATAGATTTACCTAAGAAAATGCCAATGCATGTCACTAAAAATTACACCATTTGAAATTATGTTCAAATACGAATGCAACGATATAGTTCTTAGTGACATGCATTAACATTTTGTCAGTTAAATCTATGGTCAAATTTTGATACTACAAAATTGGAAGAGTAAACAAGGACGGAGGTAGTACTTGCTCTTAGGGTAACCATAGAGTTACTGGAGTAGTCTAAGTTACTTTCCACTATGACTAGCCTAGGCTACTATAGTAGTACAGCATAAAAACGATGCAGGTGATCACGTGAGAAAAAATACTAAAAACATTTCTTTCGGTGCAGTGCGTAGATGCAGTTTTGAACACTACACTTGTCATCGTAATTTGAGAAAATTACGAAAAAATTGAGCTACGTTGTGATTACCGTTTACTTATAGGAAAGAAGTTTCACCTCGATGAGTAGCTTCTCCGTGCACGGAAAGCATGTAAGGAATCCAACAACTTGATCCAGATTGGGGCCGATAGATTTTAGTGCTAAGATCTTCACTGTGCGCATGGACTGGGTCAAGCTTGTGGGAATCATTTTCTGGAAGATAGTCGTAAATACATCAAGAAGAAATTTAAAAATGTGAATTTCCAGAAGACGGAGAATAAGATGAGTGCTATACCTGAACGATTATGGATCCAATAAAGAGTTCGGAGATTTTGGCAGACGAGTACACCAACGCTGTCAATTTCGGCGCGTCAATGACCCTGATTTTTGTTGGACCTTCTAGATCCGATACAAGCAATATCTCAAGGAAAGGCGCATTCTCAATGATCCTAACGTGGAACAGCTGGAGTGATCTCTTCCCAATTGATATCTTGTTGCGGGGCTAGCAAGATACATAAATCCATCGGAGATTCGTTGAGGCGATGTGGAGGCTAATGAACCCGTGGATCTGCTCAAGACGAATGTACTCGAGCGCAGTACAACTGTGGAGCCGGTGCTACATAGCCTTCTTCGAGATGACAACGTCGAAGAGGTCGAGCTGCTTGAGTTGAGGGAGAAGAAGGGCGGGCGCGACATTAATCTGGGGAAGATAGCAGGAGCTGAAGCTGGCGCGGCGTAGCGTTGGCGTGAGGCGGAGCACGGATGGTGGCAGAGAGCGACATCGTCCAGCTTCAAACCCGAGCTCCTCAAGCTGATCTAGGGCGGGGGATAAGAACCACTCGTCGAACTTGGGTTGGACCTTCCAGTTGGTACTGAACATGCGGATGTCAAGGCGTCTGGCTGGCCCAGGGTGCGATGAAAGGATCTTGGAGACTGCGGCCATGCGTTTGCAATCCCCGTCACAGAGGCAGCTGTCGACGGTGAGGTTGAGGGGGACGCAGCGCCAGAGGGGGCGCCACCGCTGGGAGAGCAGGGCGGTCCGCACGGCATATTTGGTGGGGAGGAGGCCGATGATGACGAGCAGCATGTCGTCGGGGAGGTTGCTGATGAAGTCCAGGCACACCGGATGCGGTTTTGGCTCGAGCCGCCTCCGCTTGTTGGCTGCCTCGCCGTCCATCTCAACCGGCGGCGACGCTGGTGTACACGTGTGCTCGTGTGTGTTGTGTGCTGGGTGTGCTGGCAGCGTCCTTCATGCATGCCGCCGCCGCAGCGGTGAATTGTGCAAGAAGTGCGTCCTTGCGCAAGAAGTTTGTCCTCAATCGCCCTCAATTTACTAGCGTGCGGGTGCTACCCGAGTGGTTTCAACTTTGTTTACTTCACCGCGTGTCGATGGGCCTCTAATTTACTTATTTTCACCCACCGCCACATGGGCCAGCACACCAAGATACGAACACGAGTGACAACGCAACATGTGGATTGGTTGACCGTCAACTAAACAATATACGAGCTATACGCTAACACAAAGGAGCGATAATCCGTCGGTATAGAGAGTTCGAGTGAGAGGGAGGCCCGTGAGAGATAGCAGAGAGAGAGAGAAAGAGCTACTCCTCCGCTTGATAATGTAGTTACAACATTTTTTAAGTCAAACTTTTGAAACTTTGACCAAGTTTATAAAGAAATTACTTATATCTACAATACCAAAGATAAATGATAGTATGAAGTAAGTACATGTTGTGATGAATCTAATGATCGTTACGGATGTAAATGTTTTTGTCCACATATACCTGGTCAAACTTTTCTGAGGTTTGACTTTTCAAAACATACATATGCTTATGGACGTGACAGAGTCCCTAACGAGAGAGAGAGAGAGAGAGAGAGAGAGAGAGAGAGAGTGAAAAAAGTGTGTGTGTGTGTGTGTGCGTGTGTGTGAAAGAGACATGGAAAACACACGATAAAAGTAGAGAAAAAGCATGCGTGTCTTATGCAAACATATCACACATGCATCTTCGACAACAGAGGCAAGGTGAGGAGATAGTGTGTGGTTGTTTGGAACCGAGAGGGGAAGACCCCTAGCACGTGGCCAAGAGGGGTCTGGCAAACAAGGGAGAGAGGTCGAGAGAGACGTACGGAGAAAATACAGACATGGGGAGGAGAGAGTGTATGTTTGTCATAGAGATATCCCCTGGAGATCGTGATGGGACTACATGGGTGGGAGATCGAGTGACAAGGTGTGTGCGCAATAGAAGATGCCCCGAGAGATATCGAGATAGACGTATGGATGGAAGGAGACAATATGTGTGTTCCTGATGGCTAGTAAGAGATAATCATACTTAGGAGGGGGGGGGGTGCTTGCGCCTATGGCCCTGTTTGGATACTCTAACTCAGTTAGAGGTTAGAGTTAGATTCTAACCCTGAACTAACTCTAAGTAAAGAGGTGTTTGGATGGCAGGGTTAGATGGAGCACGGAGACGGTGAGGCACCTTCACGGGCGGTGCGGAAGGGAGGGAGGGAGAGGACGAGAAGCTTCGAGGAAGTGGGGAGGGATCTGCTGCGAGGAGAGCGCGAGAAAAAAGTGTTTATTAGTGGTCCCGAGAAGAACTAACCCAAATAAGCACCTCTTGGATGGGCTAGTTTTTTTTGATGGGTTAGATGCATCTAACCTAAACTAACCCTCCTGTTTGGATCTTTTTGGGTTAGTTGACTCAAAACTAACCCAAACTAACTCTAACCCATGGATCCAAACAGAGCCTATGATGGAGTGAGGGATTATGGTACTTAGGGGGGTGCGTGTCACATGGAGAGAGAACAAGGAGAGTGTTGGATGGGTCTATATGTATAGCGCGAGCGAGACATGTGTATGTGTGAACCAGGGAGATATAAGGCCAGTTTGGTTGCGTCGTGAGCATCTTTTGCATGGCTTGGGGTTGTGGCTAGATTTCATGCACGCTTGTTTGGTTGCTACCCTGTGAAAAAGAAAGCCCGCCTGGGCTGGGTTCCTTGCACTTTAATTAGCTGGCTGAACTCCAGACACGCAAGTAGCCTGCCCAAGCGATCGATTTGAACGCCTAGCCGTGCTCGGTCGATGCGGCCATGAGGCTAACAGCAACATGGATGGATATTAGCATTAAATAATTGATGCATGGATTGATTGATGGGACGTTGATGCTTTTCCGGCCTGCATGAACCAAACGCTTCAAGACCACACAAGCCTGGCCAGCAGAAATATTTTACATCTCACGCCCACACCAGCGATCGCCATCAAGGAATGAGGGTCAGGTCACGAACCAAACTGACCAATAAAGTTTGAGAGAGATTGAGGAGCCCCAATAAGGCTGAGGAGTGCGTCAGATAGCTGAGAGGGGAAAGAGATATTCCATCCGCCGATAATGCAAAGGCATGTAATTTTTTAGAAGTCAAACTTTGGAAACTTTGATCAGGTTTACGCAAATGTTATTTATATCTACAATACCAAAGATACATCATACAAAACTACATCTCATGGTGAATCTAATGGTATATGTTTGCCGTACTAGATGTAATTCTTTTTCTCCACTTACATGGTCAAACTTTGTGATGTTTGACTTTTCAATTAATCTATGTGCTATGGACGGAGGAGAGTGCCTCAGTCGAGACAGATCAAGTGCGTGTGAAGGAGAATAAGTGTGCAAAAAGAGTATGTGTGTGAACGAGAAAGTGACAACAAACGATAAATTAGAGAGAGAGTGTGTTGTTTCGTTTCTTATGCGAACATATCACGCATGCATCTCCGAGATGGAAAAGCGAGGCGAGGAGATACACGAAGATAGCTAGCGTGTGATTGTTTGCAATGGAGAGAGACACTCCTGTAGCACATGTCCAATAGAGGTCTGGCCAACAAGGAAAAAAGGTCGAGAGGGACACATGGATGGCATGGACGCATGGGGAGGGAGAGAGGGTGTGTTTGTGATAGAAAGATCCCCTCGAGATCGTGAGGGGACTATATGGGTGGGAGATCGAGGGAGTGCGTGTGCTATAGAAAGATGCCCCGAGAGAAATCAAGACAGACCATGCACATGTTTGTGATGGAGACTAAGATTAGCTAGTCATATACATATAGGGGGACTGTGTGTGCCTACAATTGACTGAGAGACTATCATACTTGGCTAGCTAGGCATGAGATTGTGTGTGTGTGTGCGTGTGAGATGGAAAGAGAACGAGGGAGATAGATAGAGTTTTAGATGGGCCTATCGAGTGCGAGTGAGATATGCATGTGTATGTGTGACCCAGGTGGATGGAGAGCTTGAGAGAGGGGGGGGGGGGGGGAGAGCTCCGAGATGACATAGTTGTGCGTGAGAGAGTTACGGGCAAAGAGCCAAGGAATTTGTGTGCGTATGATGAGTGAACCCAAGATATCTTGCTTGGACTAGCTAGAGTATCATACATAGTGTGCGAGAGAGACCTATAGATGGTGTATATATGAATGCGAACTAGAAAGACCCCCCACACACACACAAGAGAGAGAGAGAGAGAGAGAGAGAGAGAGAGAGAGAGAGAGAGAGAGAGAGAGAGAGAGAGATGAGAGGGACCAACAAGGTTTTTGTGTTTGACGCAATGCATGAATTGAAGATTGTCAGCGAGAGAGAGAGAGAGAGAGAGAGAGAGAGAGAGAGAGAGAGAGAGAGAGAGAGAGAGAGAGAGAGAGAGAGAGAGAGAGAGAGAGAGAGAGAGAGAGAGAGAGAGAGAGAGAGAGAGAGAGAGAGAGAGAGAGAGAGAGAACAGGAGTCCAGGAGAGGGGAGGTCGCGTTTTATGCATCAAAGACTGATATAAACCATGTTTTGATATAAACTTGCATTCAAATATTTAAATTGGAGAGCATGTTGTCTGCAATCCACACATGAACGGATATATGCGTATATCAAACAAGTTCATTAATTTGACTTTCAACATGTTCATGGAGTACTATAATACTGTACAACATGCTACTCAATTGAGGTGTTCAATTTTGGTTTAGTTCACTATTTTGACCTACTGAACGAGATAGTTCATTGAATCGAGATATTTCATTTTGGGTTTGATTCGCGTTTTTGAGTGGGTCAACTATTTAACATATAGTAAATCGCTAGCAACGAGCATGTAAAAACACATTACACCCGAGCTCATCTCTCCATCTAAAAAAGAAGTGGCAAGCTAATATTTCAAAATTTGATTCGAATCGACTTGGTAAGGTAGATGTGGATGCTCATTCTCCCAAAATTTGAGCGAACCGTTAAACATCCTCTCTGCTCGGTGGAATTCGCCCGAGCAAATAAATGGGAGACGCGAAATTACCGTCCTATGTGGGACACGCATCAATTGGCCCGTTGTACATCGAGGGTAGGTTCAGTAACTTCATCCAAGCGCGCTTTCTCCTCGGCGAAATGACATGTGCCGAATAATTCATAAACCATGGTCAGCAAAACACGCCTCCTCGTCCAAATAACTCGCGCCCACTATTTCAAAACACGCTCTCCTCCTCAAATCGCTCGCGCCCACTATAGTTCAAAACACCCTCCTCGCTTGAAATCGCCTCCGCCCACTATTTGGGGAGAAGCAAAGTTACTCTACTATCCCGACCCTCAAGACACGTACCCAAGCCGAGAAGCCTATAGGCAAGGGTAGAACTGTAACTCCCTCACATTTCGCATAAATGCGTCAGTAAGACATGGTTCCACTCCTCCCAATTCCCCCGCCGCCCCATTCATACCTCGTGGGCGCCAAATCACCTTCTCCCCGGGAAGCTCCCTTCTCCCGAGCCGCGAAACCTCAGCCCCACCTCCATGGCGCCCCCCACCGCACCAATTTCACAGCCGCCCTCCTCCCTAATGCCGGAGACGCTGTCCAATTGCCGTCGTGCACTGGGCCGTGTGCCTCTTACTCCGTGTTGTTGGTGCTGCCTCGACGACGGCCGCGTGAACCGTACCGGAGCCGATTCACCCCCGCCGTTGTTCACGGCGCCGGAGCGGCTCCAACTTCGGATCCGTCCAGAGTCCTGGCGCTGCTTCCGCGTAGCCGTCGACCGTCGCGACATCGCTCTTTCCCTGCCGCCGGTCGCCACCGCAACCGCGCCGGCCTCAACGACTCGGCAGCTGGACCTGCCTACTTCACCATGCCGCCAGATAGGTCGCACCGTCATCTCAAATCACTTTATTTAGGCGTCAGTTGTCTGAATTTTTATTCTGGGCCAATCGATTCCCAATGGGAAGTAGCACCCCTCGAGGCGGTGGAGCTACTAGGCTGCCGGTTGGTTGGTGTCTAATGTAAGGGTGCGGGGCCGCAAGTTCGCCGCAGAAGCAGCGCTTAGATGGCTATCTTTAGAGTTGCGTGGGTTGAAGGTACTGCCGCCGCGGATCTGGATGACGGGAGTCTTTGTGGATTGGCCCGGGCGGCGCAACCACGACAAAGGCGGTGGGCGGAGCGGGTTTTAGCCGGGCCACGGACGGTGGAGGCAGGCTGCTCTGCAGTTGGTCGCTGGCTCTTCGGGGAAGATTCCGAACAGTGTCAGCCGGGAGGCACAAGGCGGCCATCAAGCCATCCGGCGTAGATCGGACAGTACCAAATTAAAATAAAATCGTGTGACCCCAATTTAGCCTTCAATCAACAGACATGTGACCAGTCTCGTACCTTGTTGTTGATCTCTTAGTGTATTTCTTCAGATCAAAGAGATACGTCGTTCTTAACATTATGCATTATCTGCATCTTCAGACGCACCGTCTTCCGACTCACCGCAGCTGGTCCAACAAGGGAAGCATACACCAGAAGGGAGCAACAGTCCCCACTCAACAGTTCCCTGCATCGAATGCGCGTGCCCAACATGGACAGCCACAACAACTGTAGGGCCATCGACAAGTCAGCACATGATGCTCACTCCTATGGATGGCAGCTAGATAGGTTGTACCCTCATCTTACTTGTGTGCAACATTTATGGCTTTGTTATTCATCTAAGCACGGAAAATAGATCATCACATTTCACTATATATTCATCCTGATCTCTTACGGGTCTTGTTCAGGAGTTCACACTGTTCCATAGTTCAGCTAAGATACTTGTTCTTTAGGTAACGCTGTTCCATAGTTATCATCCATCAGCCAATGCTATCCCACAGGCTGGTGATTATAGCATTATACCACTTCTAGTATTACCTATGTTGTTCTTTAATACTTTTGTGTGCCGTCTAGTTAATCTCGAGTACAAACGATACATATTCTGTACCTTTCATCTGTGTTCTCCCTTTAGTTTATGAGACATGTTGCTGCTAGTTAACCCCAGTCCTACTATTTATGTCGTCTCCTACAGGCACTCATTTACATAAATCTAACTACTAGTTGTCTTCCATGCATGTTAGATATAATTGCACACACTGATATATCCACAAGAACCTCACGGAGCAATGTAAAGGCCAATAAACTTGATGCCAATGATACCCAATATGATGGAACATGTAAAGGCAGTTCTTCAGAAGACTTGCAGAAAGATGATGAATCCTCTTCACCCCACAAGGTCCTTGCTCTAACTTGGCCTGTGATATGGGTACAACATGCATATAATGTCCTGGAGTGTATCTACTCACTGCAATGCCATGTGCTTAGCATGCTGATCATACATGTAAATATGTCATGCCTTCCTATTTTTCAAGACCTATTCCATTCATGATAACATGTTTTCAAATTCAAGTATCTGTCATTCTACTCTATCGCAATGCCATCTCGCTTAATTAGGACATCATGCTTCAATATCTTATGCATTGTTATTCATCAAGATGTACTTCATCCGATCGCCATACCATGTTTTTTACATTGAAGTGTTGTTCTAGTGCTCGTTGCAATGCCATCTTATTTTCCCAATCATACACGTCTATGTTGCCTTAGTTATTTCTGTACGTATTCCGCTAGCATATAGTTTTACATTCAACTAGTGTTTTTTTGCTGTGTTGTCCTGTCGTATCCCTAGCTCTTACACCATACTCCCTCCGTCCGGATTACATGTTGCCGAAATGGATAAAAAAAGATGTATCTAGAACTGAAGTACACCTAGAACCATCCATTTTTTCTGGATGGAGGAATACATGTCAATATGTCATGCCTTTCTATTCTTCAAGACCTATTCCATCTCTCTGTCATGCATGTTTTATAATTAAACCACCATTCTTCTATACAAGGAATCCAAGGGAAGACGACTATGTTAGAATCAAGGGTTACAAACAAGGCCTTTGCAAAAGATCCAAATGCCGGAGATAATAAACCAACTCCAGTTTTTATGAGATACTTGCCCAAAGACAGAGAAACCCAACTCCTACCGATAATAAGCAGATTCCAAAGGCCAAAGAACTAGTCTGCTCCATCCAAAGAAAAATATGTCAACTCAATTCTAAGAAGTGTGTGCATATCCTTGCATAATGAAATTTTATAGCATGCTAATCATATTTTCTACATGTTTCTTACACATCTCTCTTTTAGAAAATAAGCTTAATAGATAGAAGAATTTCTGCAATGGTATTGTTTATGAGGAAAGATTCTTGCAGGAATTCTCTGTGCTCCAATGTAGATGTAAGTACCTGTTGTTTATCACTATATTTTTACATCATCATGTATTTTCTTAATCAGCGTGAATCCAACCTTTATCTGATCTAAATTTAATTGTAGCAAAATGTATGATTAAAGGCCACAATGTTGATTTTTGTAAGGAAAACTGCCTGGTAGTTTTGCATCCTGAGCTGCATGAGTGTACTATCTCATATCAGTGGGTTTGAATACTTTGGTTCTGCAGTGGGTTTTTCAGTGTTTTTTTTGCTGTGTTGTCCTGTCGTATCCCTAGCTCTTACACCATACTCCCTCTGTCCGGATTACATGTTGCCGAAATGGATAAAAAAGGATGTATCTAGAACTGAAATACGCCTAGACCCATCCATTTTTTTCCGGATGGAGGGAATACATGTCAATATGTCATGCCTTTCTATTCTTCAGTACCTATTCCATCTCTCTGCTGTCGCATGTTTTAAAGTTAAAGCACCATTCTTCTATACAAGGCATGCATGGGGAAGACGACTATGTTAGAATCTGAAGGATTACAAACAAGGCCTTTGCAAAAGATCCAAATGCCAGGAGATAATAAACCAACTCCAGTTTTTATAGATACTGCTCCAACACGTAGAAACCCAACTCCCATTGATAATAAGCAGATTCCAGGGCCAAAGAACTAGTCTGCCCAAATCCAAAAAAATATGTCAACTCAATTCTAAGAAGCGTGTGCGTATCCTTGGATCATGAAATTTTATAGCATGCTGATCATATTTTCTACATGTTTCTTACCCATCTCTCTTTTAGAAAATAAGCTTAACAGATAGAAGAATTTCTGCAATGGTATCGTTTATGAGGAAAGATTCTTGCAGGAATTCTCTGTGCTCCAATGCTGATGTAAGTACCTGTTGTATATCACTATATTTTTACATCAACATGTATTTTGTTAATCGGCGTGAATCTAACCTTTATCTGATCTAAAATTAGTTGTAGCAAAATGTTAAAGGCGCCAATGTTGATTTTTGTAAGGAAAACTGTCTGGTAGTTTTGCATATTGAGCTGCATGAATGTACTATCTCATATCATGCACATTACTGAATTGTAGTGATTCTCTGGTTGCCCATTCATTCATTGTGTCAATGTTGCTTTCGTACTACCTTACCTGGCTGATGATAGCTGTGCCATATTGTGTTAATTTGGTGTAGGCTAGTTGCCCAAACATTCGTTGTGTCAATGTTGCTTTCCTATTATCTGACTTGGCCAATGATAGCAATGCTAGTGTGTTAATTTTGTGTAGGCTGCTGAAGATAAGAAGACAAACTCTGAAAACAGCAAGGCAACCCCATTGTTTCTTTCCAGTAAATCTAGGCTAGGTAATATGGCAATAACTCATGATTAATCTGTTTGCACTACAAAAAAAATACACTTCTGTGATGATACGTGTTTGTCACAGTAGGTCGCGTTTTTTGTCATGCATGTACATCCATGACAAATTTATGACAGAATCAAGATAGTCATATCGTCGGTGTCAGAGAAGTGTTCCATGACATTACCAAAATTATCATCATGGAAGTGTCCACTTCCATGACGATAAATCGCGCGTCATAGAAGTGCTTTCGTCAAGAGTGACCGACACGTGGCATCCACCGTAACGGAACGCCGTTAAGCTATCGGGTCGGGATTTGTATCTGATAACCCATTAATAGCCCCGACCAGTGGGGATTTTCCACGTGTAAAATCATCATTGGTCGGAGGAGACACGATGTCGTCCGCTACCGCACAGTGTCTCTCATCCAATGGGCGAGACACGCCTATGATATGTTGACACGTGGACCGGCCCATCAAGTTTAAATGGGCCAGCCCAACTAAAGGCCCACAAGATTTTATGGACCATAATGGGCCGGCCCAGCTAAAGGCCCACGAGATTTTGCGGACCATAATGGGCTGGCCCAGCTAAAGGCCCATGAGATTTTGCGGACCATAATGGGCCGACCCAGCTAACGGCCCACAAGATTTTGCGGGCCATAATGGGCTGGCCCAGGTAAAGGCCCACAAGATTCTTGCGGATCATAATGGGCGGGCCCAGCTAAAGGCCCACGAGATTTCACCGACATTAATGGGTCGGCCCAGCTGTAGGCCCACAAGAAATTTGAGGACACTAGTAGGCCGGCCCATTAACTGGCTGCCATGTTTTGGGCCAAATGCCGGCCCATATTTGATCCGGTCCATTAATGGCCTACCACGTTCCGGGCCTAATAGTGGCCCATATGAGATCCGGCCCGTTAAAAGCCTACCACGCTCGGGCAAAATTACGGCCCGGATCAGTCTGCCTTTAAGAGGCTATGGGCTCAATTATGGCCCATATCAGATACGGCCCGTCAACTGGACACTATGCTTTTGGGCCCACTTGCTAGAGGCCCACTTAGTAATTCGGCCTGACATTAGTTTTGGCCTCTTAAGGACCCGTTTAACATTTTGGCCCTATATTAATTTTGGCCTATTAAATGCCCGTCATATAGTTGGGCCTAACTACGGCCCGGTTTGCATTCGGCCTGCTCGCAGCCGATATCTGATTGGGCCAAACAAGGACTGAGACAATTTTGGCCTCTTAAAAGCCCGTGATTTGATTCGCACAATCATGGGCCGGGGTTCATTTCGGGCTGCTGTCGGCCCGTTAGCTGTTCGGCACGTTTCAGGCCCAACCTACATCATGATTGCATGACGGCCCGATTATGTACCGTAATTTTACGGTTTGGCCGGTTTACTGCGAAGACAGGATATATATACAGTAAAATAACTGCAGCATCTTGAATAAGAAAAAACCTAGACTATAAAATAAAGAAATTATAGCATATTACATCCACTGGGCATCAAAGTTCGCCACTATGATAATAAAGCACAAGCAGACAAAGAGATTACATACACTGGCATCAAAGATCGCCACCAGTGCAAATAAACGCGCCGACAAAATAATATACAAAACCGACAACACTTCAATAGAGTTCATGAAAGGTTAGCCCTGTTGGGGAGCTGCAGCGCAAGCAGCTGAGCAAGATGACGAGATGCGCTTGTTCAACACTTAAATCTTCCTCACTCAAAGATAAACAAGCGAGACATGATGACAGGTTTTGCACATAAAAGTATCAAGCTATAATTCATCACATTTCTTCTCGATTTAATAAAGTGACACAGTTTAAAATTGCATTAACACAATATGGTATTGTTCAGGTCAAGACATGGCAGGAAATGACATTGTGGAGGAGTTGGCAGCTTCACGACACCATTGGATTACAGATCAAGAACTCATAAGTATCAATGGTTGGTGTGCTGTCAATTTATCCCATTTCAGATTGGCAAATAAAGAGACGTTTTAAATAATACTCCCTCCGTCCGGAATTACTTGTCATCAAAATGGATGTGTCTAGAACTAAAATACATCTAGATACATCCATTTCAATGACAAGTATTTTCGGACGGAGGGGGTAGTAGAATGATATGACATTGTTCATAGTTAAGACATTGCAGAATATGACATTGTGCTCTAGTGGGTAGGTTCACCACACCACTAGATTACGGATGAAGAACAGAAGCATACATGCAGTGCAAAAGAAGATCACTTGCTCTGTGTAGTTTAATTTACATGGTATGAATAAGGAACTTGGTTGTACAACTGAGAACTTAAATTGAGAAAGGACAAACTTTTGTTTATGAACTACATAATAAACTTTAAACATGCAATTTGATGCAAATACCAAAAATAAACAGCTGTTGCAGTCATGCCTAACCAAATATATACAACAAAGTTTGAAGGCTTGAGATGGACAAACTTACATTATTGGTGAAGACATGCTCTATAAAGGCCTTATCCATGCTGATGGGGGGGGGGGGAATTCAAGAAGTTTACCACAGAATCTTCTTCATAAGCATTGCCTTTATTCTACATTTTGTTAAGAGTAAAAATAGATGTGATAATATACGAAAAAATGGAGAATATTTAAGATAAGATGAAGAGTGATGCTACATAACCAAGTAGCTATAAATGTAAGTGTAGCGATACAGGCAAAAGGTACAGCCAAGAGGAATGCACAGCTAAACTTCTTCAGTACCAACCTTATGGTAAGAGAAAATATAGATATGATGTGTAGAAAATGGAGGGCAAAGGAAAATAAGCTGCAGAGTGATGGTACATGAACAACTACCTGTCATTATAAGTACACTAATAAAGGACAATATGTACTTACAAGAACAATGCAGAGCTAAAAAACATTGGCATTGGATATATTCTACACTAATGTAACCATTCATACAGATCAGATAATTTGGAGAGAACAATTGATAAGCAAGCTATGATGCATAGTGTTGTCACATAATGAACCAGGTATGTATGCAAGTACAGTGATACAGGACAACAGGTACTAACAAGAGCAAAGCAGGGGCAGCATATTTGCGATATCCTGTCGTTCTTTTCAAAACGGAATTCTTCTTCGAGCAGATTTCCTGCAAACAAGATCCGTAAGGCACATGCGGAAAAGTAGAAGTTCAAATTGTCATGTAGTTTCATAGACAAGACTCATCCCGAACGAGACCAAGGCATAGCAAGGTTTTTCCATTCAATGTCTTCTAAATTTAGCACAGGAGACTTCACCGGAAATTGCTTATAGATTTGCCACCAAAGTGTGATTTCCTCGTAACACCGATACTGCTGCAATGCTTCCTTGAAAAGCACAAGCAAGATTTTCTCGTCATGACTATCCAGATTGACCCTTGCCTAGTTACAACAATGTAATTTAAATCATTGATGTGTTCAATCAGCAGAAAACAGGAAAATAATAACCATGAATAATAGCACTTACACGTAAGTTGGACAGGAAGATGTGAAAATGGTGTTTGTCTTCACAATAATGTTCCCATGATAGGAATATATGCATGTAGTCCCTAACAACATTGAAAGCATTGTCTTTAAAATGGGAATAAATGGAATGGGGTTCCAATCAGAGGAATTGGCCGCCTCAGAGTTGGGATAGGTCTTGGCCGGTGGACTTGTCAGTACTTTTTTGTGGAGTGGGATTTTTTGTGGTACAGTGGTGCTACTGAAATGAAATCGGTATACCTTTTGCTGGAGTGCAGGTCCTGTGTGGTGGGGCTAGTGGTGTGGCCAAGGAAGTATGGGTACAATCACCGGAGTCGGTCCTACGCTTTGTGTCACCGGTTGTACAGCCAATATAAGTGGGGTGATGTCTGATTTCTCCGGCACCACCACATTTTCAAGGACTTTGCTGGTGCTCCTTAAGGTTCGGCAATCACCCTCTTCCTTTTTGATGTCTGATGCACACGAACAACATTTGAGTGGAAAAACATGGTATTATGACAGATGGAATATGTATTGATAATGGATGGGCATGACATCTCAACATATATGATGAGTAAACTAAGCAGATGGCGGTGCAACAAAGTAGAAGAAATGCAAGACAACATATGCAAGATACCCGCAATCAATAAAACATTGCCAAATTAGAACAGGCACCTTGATGGGTGAACAGGACAGGCCATCTGCCTTTGACTCCTCGAGGTTAGAATAGTCATTAGGATCATATTCTGAACAAGAGTCAACAGGTGGGGAGCGTATGAGTTTCATTGCATCCAGAATGGCACTCAATGACTTGGTGCCAATTTTGTAAGTCATTGCAGTGTTTAGCTTCAAGAGTGGACTGCTGCTAGTGCGACACAAAGTAGCTACACAGATCATAGTGTAGATATAACGGGAAAACCTTAAGCATCAGAGTAAAATCAGCAAAGTGGAACTTGCTGGAATATATGTGCTAGTATTGCTTGACGGCTAGAAAGGCTTCGGATACCAGCTCTCTTCAAGTGAAGGTGCGGATACATTAATATCAAGATAACTCTCAAAGGTGACACAACTCCGCGCATTTCCTTGTTATTCTTATAGGATTCAAGTGGGCAGGCCACTACAAATCCTATTCCTATGTTTACAAGATCCTACTGAATCAAAGAGGCTCAAAGTGTCCATCACAACCGAATCGTATAGACCTCTACACTGCAAATGTCCTCGCTCATCTTCAAGACAAGGAACATATCAGACTATTAGCATATTCCCTCCGCTCCAAAATATAAGTCTTGGTAGAGATTTCCACTATGGATCACATACAGATCTATCCAGATACATTTTAGAGTGTAGATTCACTCATTTTGCTCCATATGTAGTCCATGGTGGAATCTATACAAAGACTTGTATTTAGGAACGGAGAGAGTACATATTAAAGAAGAACGGAAGAGGAACATGGTAAAGAAGAGCAAGCAGATTTTGGATAATAAAATGTTGGTTGCGCAGTGCCCACACATGATGAACCGTGAGCGCATTAAGAATGCAACTCCAAGCTGTCTCTCGACCATTTCAAAGCGGTTGGATGAAGATCCCACGATCCTAACCCTTCTTCTTCCTCGCCTCTCGATTCTTCCCATACAGAACACCCTTGCGGGTCCCGGCCGGACCACCGCCCCCACCGCATGTGTTCCTCCGCCACCCCACCCCCACCCACGCCGAGTTTTATTTGTTCGTGAGGCCCCACAACCACCCGAGCCCCTTGGATCGCACCGGCGAACTCCGGCGAGCTCTGAAAAATCGACTAACCCAATTTTGAAATTTAGTCTACTATGATTTAACTAGTGTGGAATATAAAAGTGGAAAACCATAAGCATTGGGAGTATACTGTTGAGCATGCCATGGCGGATCTGAAGGTGCAAACCGGACAAAGGCAACTTCGCAACCAAGACAAGAAATCAGAGTAAAGCAATGGCGATCTATTTTCTTGCTGCGATAAATAAGTTGAGCAGATACGAAAGAGTACCGCCTCTGGTGCGGCGCCGTGTACGCATCTGCTGAGAATTTGACGGTGTTGCAGTAGCGATGGCTGTCAGCGGTGTGGAAACATGAATTCTACCACGATTTCGAACATGATAGTAGTAGGATACAGAGTAGAAACATGAATTCTACCACGATTTCGAGATGAAACTAATCATGTGGACTAGCATAGTAGTAGGATACAGAGTAGAAACATGAATTCTACCACGATTTCGAACAGGAAGGATAGAAACACATACGGTGCAACGGGAGAAGCACCGTTGGCATTGAGGTTGTCGCCCATGTCATTGAGGAAGAGGTTGCCGAGGTCAGGGAAGAAGTCATCGTCGGTGAAGTCGTGGCTGCCAGCAGTCGCGAGAGTGCGCTCCCTAGATTTCAACAGCGCCCGCCGAATGGAGCGCAGGAGGGAGTGGCTGTAGGGGACGTTGCGGCCACCGAATGGAGCGCGGGAGTAGCACACGAAGCAATAGATGGTGTCCTTACTATTACTCCCTAGTCTCTATCTATCTATATCTATATATATCTACTCTTATAGAAAACCGAGTTGGTGATGATGGTATGCCTACCATCTTGTAGTATAGACCGTCCGATCTATATCTGACGGATAGAAAGCCAACTATGACAATTTTACAAAAGATACCCGCACCTCTCTCCACATTTACAGATAAGGCCTTACCTCGTGCTCCTCCCTATATCTCTATCTCTACTACTTTTTTTATAACAAATCGAATAGTGATGCGTCGTCCGCTGCATGCCCGGCTGAACACGCCTCCTCGCCTCCATCATCACCAACTGAGTCTTTTATAGGAGTAGGAGTAGAGAAAAAACCGAGTTGGTGATGATGGTGTGCCGTGCAATGCACGGGCATCTTGCTATTTTTTTTGCATATAAGTCCAAACACCACGTAGACACGGTCTTTGAGCACGGTTCGTAGTCGTTCCACAATCAGGCATTGAAGTTTGTAACTATTTTAGATTAGAATATGCTACTCCTCCGATGCTAGTAGTAGAGCAGAGTCCTACTCTACTACTCTACTCTAGCAAGCTAGGGCATAGTACTGTAGTAGGTACTGTAGGGAGTACCAGTACTGTGATCACTCAAGCAAGTTCTCTAGCATCGATATGACCCTACGCTGCTGGTATGTGTCTCGTAAGTCAAGCGGCGTGCTGTAGTCATCATCACCTGTCCACTTCCTGCAGCACATATTCGCTTCTCCATCTTTGTCCGCACATAATCTCGCCCAAGCTTCCATCCCGCTAAAGGCGCCTACCCCTCGTCTCAAACCCAAGCACTAACAATGGCAGAACCGAGCAGCGTCCACCGAAGAGTGCCTGAATTTTCTCCCCAGAGGTAATCAAGCTCATTGTTTCGCGTGTGGACAATCTCAAGATACCATGCCGCCGCCAAGGCTCGCGGGGCTGTACCATTTACTCAAAGCCCTCGGGCGGAGCTTTTAAGCCAGCTCCTTGCTTGCCGATGCCACCGATCTTCGGAAACGGCGTGTCACGCAACATAACAATCCTAGTGGCGAGCATCAACCCCCTTCACTGCAATCCAATCCCCGTCAGCCTCAGCTACATTTACGGTATGTATTGGGTCGGCATGAAGACGTCTTGGATGGTGCTCATCGACGGTCACGGCAGCTGGATGCTCGTGGAGGTCTACACCGCCGATTGATCCCCTTCCTTTGATTAACACTGCACCGCTTTGGCACCGCGCCCGTAATACTCGGAATCTTACAAGAGCCAACATGATACCAAGTTTGATTTGCTCAAGGTTGTAATCTGTCAAGTGCCCACAAGATCTGCGAATTATAAAGATTTCAGGCTAATTATGTTCTTCAACCGCGGTCTCGCTTATCCGACAGTGTCACCGCGGTAAGTGGATAAATCTGCACGCCCATCGCAGGATCATACATCCTCCATGGTTCTCTCGATGCCATTGAACACAAGGGCTTCATTTACGCTGTCGACTCCTTCTATGGCTGGACGTATTGCTGGCCTACTCCGATATCGCTACAAACGGCTGTTACAACAAAGATGTTACTTTCCTATGATATCATGATGGCTTGCTTATATTATCACAACATTTACTGAAAAATATTCATGCTCATAACATGCTGTTCTTGAGATTGACTAAATCAAGAGCCCTTTTTATTTGACTCAACTTGATATGATGTTGTAGGTCACCTGGTGTCCCTACCCTTCCTAATCCCACAACCTTTCAAAGAAAAGCGGCATGGCGAGTTGCAGGTGGTTCTGGCTCGATCGACGATGGTGAAAGATTGATGATCATTCGCACGTACCAGACATGTTGTTTCGCAGAATACAATCACATCCACCGCAAGGTCTTTGAGCAGGATCCCAGCTTCTCGGGCCTTCAAGAATTTTTTACCGAGGCTGGTAAGTAGCCTTGGTACACGCTCTCGCTTGTCGACTGAATTATCCGATTAACCAGGATATAACCGACGGCAAGGATCATGATGGCAGCGCGTTTCGTTCATCGGAAAAAACTGTGTACACAACGCACCATGCGCCTCTGCATGCACCATACCCCGATATGTGCCGCCATGCTCGCAGCCCAAAGTAGGAGAGAGGGTCGCAAGTATCGAGTTCGACCTCCGGGCCGGAGTTTCCGTCAGCACCCATCTAGTTCAAGCCGTCAGCCAATCTCCACAGCTTAATAAATAGTTACATCTAACTGAGCTAGTTAGTTAGATGCGTACACTTGGTGTAGTAGGATCTTTATTTAGTTTGATGCATACACTTGTTCTTTTTTGGTAGCCCTTTTGTAATGATGGCTGATGTTTGGTTTGGAAGAGAGAGCTACGTCTTCACTCTCCTGGCCTGCTTACTGCTTCTGTTGCACCCAAGCCCTGGTTGCTGCTGCTGTTGTTTTCAATGTACAATCAGTAGTATATTTCGTCTGTTGGTTGAATAAATGTGTTGTTAGAACGACAAACACATTGTTTTGGAAGTCGTTGCACGGTTCGATCCTTTAGTGCCCCGTACCGTACGTAGCTCATACTATTTTTCGTACGGAACACATTTTCCACTTGTTGATAACATGCAACCCATCGATGAAGGCCCAATAGAGAAGCCCATAATTAATCGGAAGGGAGGCTCACATGAATCCGCCCAGTACATGCTCATGGTCCCTAAACATAAATAAGTAAATAAATAAATAAAGCTAAATGCTCATGCACCAGTTCTTTGGGAAAATAGGTAGCCCAGTATTTCTTTTTGAAGAATACCCAAGCTAGGCCTATTTGTTTTCTCCGAGTTACTGGGCTGCAAATCTTTCATTACGAGGAGGAATGCATTCCGTCCTGGCCAAAGAGTATGGTCAATGTCTGTTAAAAGTAATATCAAAAGGGGTTGAAAATTCCAAAAAATATATAGCAAATGGGATATTAGTTTTTTTTGAATTTTGTTCTTCACTGATATCTTATACGTATTTCATTGGATTTAACATGACATAGTAATAATTTATTTTTAAATTTGTTTTAGTATGGCTATTAATTTCTGGATTAAGAATATTTCGTTCCCCAGCAAAAATTTCCCACATATTTAGTTAATTTTTTGACCCTGGTACTGACAAGAAAATGGCCGGCAATTCTAAAAATGGAAAACGGGCTGCAATAAATTCCATATGAATTAGAAAATGAGTAAAAATTATAAAAATAATAGCAAATGGGCTGTACACACCACAGATTTCGAGGCTGACTTGTTTACGCAAGGCTTTGTCAGTGAACACACGATTCTAGACGCCGTGCTTCTTCAATCTCTGATCTTCCTGCTCCAGCCGCCTAAACTAGCGCCAAGCGGACTGCTCTCCCTCCTCCGGTGGCCCGGCCAGATGCCGCATGTGCTTCCCTGCCCACCCTACTCCCTCCGCTGGCCTGGCCGCACGCAATCAACTCGCTCCTTATTACGCGAAAAAATAATTCCTCCATCGACATCTAGGGCGCACCGTTGGGAGGCTGACCTGGGCCTACTACATTGACGCAGCGCAGGCTTGTCAACTTAGTCAACAATCGATTCTAGCAGCATTAACTGCTGGATTTGAATCGAACGGTCCTGCTGCTTCTTCAATCGCTGCTCTTCTTGCACCAGCCGACAAACCAGCGCCGGGAGACCGCCTGCTCGCCTCCAAAGTGGCCGGTTGTGCTGCCGCTGAGGCCTCATCGCCTCTACTACTCCCACCGCTAGCTGTGCCCTCAAGGCGACGGCAGCCTCACACCGCAGCTGAACCAAAGTGAACCTCAGATTCTCTCCGCTGGGCATCCACCGCCGCGTCTTCCCGGCTCCGTGTTGTCCCCTTCCTAGGCCTCGCCGTCATCCACCGCCTTGGTGCTCTCGGCGCGGCGTGGTCAATGTGGTCAACGACATTCCATCGGAAGAGTACTGTACGTGGAGAGGCTAACAGCTGGGTCCATGGCCACAGCCTAGTTTTTTTGTGATTTGCCAAGTAAGTCGCTTTGTCAGGCCTGTTGGGCTGCAAATCTTTCAAGACGAGGAGAGCTTTCATTCGGCTAGCCGAGAAAATGGCCCATCAGTAGAGAAATGGGTTGTACATTTTTAAAACACATCGAACCAGCAATTAGTTTCAAATATCTTTTTATCATTTCGAGATTTTAAATTACATTAATTTTTATGCGTGGAGAATTTGTTGGATTTTATGTTGATATACATTTATTTTTAAAATCAGTTTGAATGTGAGTCGAAATTTCGGGATTAAAAACAGTTCGGACCGCACCGAAATATGCAAAATTTCATATAAGTTTTAAACCATGGCGACAATATGGGCTGTAATGCTAACAAAAAGAATATGGGCTCCAAAAAAACCTTAAGAATTAGCAAATGGGCTGTAAATTATTAAAAATAACGGCAGATGGGCTGTATGCTGTTTTCCACAGATTTGAGGCTTTCCTAAAAAAAGGTTGACGCACAAGCAATGACTGTTGGATGGCCATCCAACGGCCATCGTGCTTCTTCAATCTCTGCTCTTCCTGCTCCAGCCGCTTAAACAAGCGCCAGCGGGACTGCCTGTCCCTCCTCCCCGCGGCCGGCTCTGGCAGCTCGGACCCACCAGCTATATCTTCGTACGCAAGGAAGTGCCTCCTTATTACGCACAAAAAAAATGAATACTCCCCCTGTTAGCTGGGACCCAGTATAGTGGCAGGCTGACTTGTGGGCCTACTAAGTTGATGGGGACAGAGGGCTTTGTCAACTTAGTCAATATGCATGATTCTAGCTCCAGTGACCGTACGATGTCCATCCAACGGCCATAGTGCTTCTTCAACCTCTGGTCTTTTTGCTCCAGCCGCCCAAACCAGCGCCGGTCGTGTCGTGTGCTCCTGTCTCCCGTGGCCGGCTATGATGCGGCGGAGGCTTCACCGCTGCCTACTACTCCCACCGCTGGCCAAGCCACCCCTCTACTCATCCACACCCCCTGTTATTCTGTGGCGACAGTAGCCTCACACCGCAGCGAACCAGTGAACCCTCGTACTCTATGCGTGGGCATCCACTGCCGCGTCTTCCCCGGCTCCGCGTCGTCCGCTTCCTAGGCCTCACCGTCGTCCACCGCCCTGGTGCTCTTGATGCGGCATGGTCAACGTGGCCAAGGAACGGCTTCCATCGGACGTGGACTGTATGTGGAGAGGCTGACAGCTGGGTCCACGGCCGCAGCAAGGAAGTGCCGCACAAAATAATTATTCCTCCACCGACAATGGGGACCCACCGGACGGGCCACCATATTTCGCGAAAAACATTTCCCCACGACTGCTGGGACCCACAAGCTATACCTTCGCACGCAAGGAAGTGCGTCTGGGAAAAAACAAAACAAAATGATTCGCTTCGACCGCCGGGACCCACTAGCTACATCTTCGCACGCAAGGAAGTGCGTCCAAAAAACGATTCGCCCCGATCGCCGGGACCCACTAACTACATCTTCTCACGCAAGGAAGTGCGCCCAGCAAAAAAACGATTCGCCGACCGCTGGGACCCACCACTACATCTTCGCAGTAAGGAAGTGCTCGATACGGGACCCACCTGGTCGAAGCGTACGTAGCATTGTCATTCTGGTCGCGAACATGTACGTACATATATACTGGTGGATGTAGAGGCACGCACGTGTCGTAGTAGAGGCACACACGTAGCATGTACACGTACGTACAACGACGAGGGTGCAAGAAAGAAAATACAGCCACCTACGTACATACGGGCAGGGTCTCGAACGCCTACTCGCGCATACGTACATGGCTAGTCGGGACGGAGAAACAGCGTCGTCGTCGTGTTCATAGGGAGCCAACCGGCTGGGTCGGAACTGAATGCGTGGTCGTGTTCATCGGGAGGGCTTGGACGGAACACGCGATGGAAACGAGGCCTGGCGTACCGCATAACGGAGGAAACGGACCTCCTACGTTCGGAACGGGGTCCTGTTGATTGGGAGGAGTGTGGCTTACCACAAAACGGAGGAAACGGACCTCCTACGGTCGAAACGGGGGTCCTGTTGATCGGGAGGGGTGTGGCATACCGCAAAACGGACGAAACAGACCTCCTACGGTCGAAACGGGGGTCCTGTTGATCGGGAGGGGTGTGGCGTACCACAAAACGGACGAAACGGACTTGTGTTGGAGCGCTACGGTCGAAACGGGGGTCCTGTTCATCGGGAGGGATGTGGCGATCGCAAAACGGACTCCACGGATACCGTTCTTCTCCACCGCCAACCTCCTCCAGCCTCCACGGGCTACCGCCGACCTCCTCCAGCCTCCACGGGCTCCTGCTCATCCAGCCTCCACCGCGCGCTTACTCCACCGCCATCGCTCAACCACCCTCCACCGCCTAATGTTCATCCAGCCTCCACCATCTACTGCTCATCCAGCCCTCCACACCACGGGTCCCGCTCAACGACCCTCCACGCCACCCTCCACCATCTACCGCTCATCCAGCCCTCCACACCACGGGTCCTGTTCATCCAGAGGCAACGCCACCGCCACTGCTCATCCAAACCCCCGCAACACTCACTGCTCATCCAATCGACCGCTTCAGCTTAGCAGCAGAGCGGCGAATCGCCCATCGGGTTCGCAACACCACCGATCGATCGCCGGGTTCGATAACGCCAGAGTTCGCAGCAGCAATCACTGGTTCGCTTAGAGCCCAACGCCGCCGGGTTCGATTAGAGCCAACGCCGCACGCGTACGAGAAACGCGATCGCCGCCCCCGACCTCCCACCGTAACTGCAACTCCCGAAATTTTCCTCCCCTCGCTTCTACCATGGTTTTTCCGTCATGGACGGCCCAAAGAATGTCATGCAACCGTGTTCTCCGCCCGCCTGTGACTTAAAAGCCAATTTTCTGTCATGATTTTTTGTCATAGAAGTAGGAGCCCACCACATCTATGATGATACCGGGTTTTGTCACAATTATCATCATAGAGGTGTCATATGTATGACAGAAAAATATTTTGTTCGGCCCAAAATGCCACGGATGTGTCTTTTTTTGTAGTGTTGGTTCCCATCCTAATTTATGTTATGATGCAGTGGTCGAGACACTCTTCACTATCAATAATACAAGCCTGCCAAAATCGCCATCTGAATCTGTTTAGTATCCTCAGTCTCGAATGCAACGGAATAAATGTATGTTTGTGAACCAATTAATGGCTGAAGCAATGATGGAAATGGTGGATGAATCAGAGGTGCAGAGTCGTGCGACACAACAACTGATCAATGTTTTCAGAGATAGTGTAGCAAGGCAGAAAGAACTTGCCCACATGCTTATGGGTGTCATCTGTGCTGAGGTTGCAGATTGTGACGTTGTTGATGGTTAGGTTCTGCTCATTTATTTGCACTGGCATCAATCTTTGATTGCCAAGTGGATGTAATTTCCTGTAATATATGCTGGATGTGCAACGTTATTCCCTGTATGTCGTACCTTTGCTTGATCGGTTTTGGTCCTGTGCATAATTGCTCGTCGTAATGGGCTCAAATTATCTAATTGGCCTAAAGAAATGTACGAACTTTAGTGGGCCCATTAAGTTAATGGGCCGTTACTAGGCCGAAAGTTAATGGTCGGCCCTCTTACCTCCCGGGTCGTTAACAGGCCGACATCGAAGTGGGCAACAGGTGGCCCCAATTTATTTCACGGGCCGTTAACAGGCCGTTACTAAGTTTGGGCTACATATGGTCCAACTATACTGTAGGCCTTTAGCAGGCCGAAAGAGACAGCCGGCTTGTACTGGACCATGAAGACCATGGGCCGCTAAGAGGCCGAAAGTCAGGTCGTATTGTAAATGGCCCAACTGTGTTGAGGGCCTTTAGCAGTCCGAAAGAGAAACCGGGCTGGTATTGGACCATGAAGGGCATGGGCCGTTAAAAGGCCAAAACTAAGGTCCGACTACAAATGGCCCAACTCATTTATGGTCCGTTAACAGGCCGAAAGGCACACAGGGCCGGGAATTGGCCCAACACTTAAATGGGTCGCTAAAAGGCCAAAACTCAGGTCCGACTACAAATGGCCCAACTGATTTGTGGGCCATCAACTGGCTGAAAGTGACACCGGCCAGAAATTGGCCCAACACTTAAATAGGCCGCTAAAAGGCCGAAACTCAGGTCCGACAACAAATGGCCCTTCAGATTTATGGGCCGTCAACAGGCTGAAAGACACACCGGCCGGAAATTAGCCCAACATTTAAATGGGTCACTAAAAGGCCGAAAGATGTACATCCTGAAAATTGGCCCATCCATTAAATGGGCCGTTAACAGGCCGAAATCTCATCGGGCCGATATTGAGCCCAAATATATAGCGGGCTGTTAACGGGCTCGAACTGACGATGGGCTGCAATGGTGTCAAATCTTTAACGGGCCATTGACGGGCCAAATTGGCACATCTCGTATGGGCCGTGGGCTTAAATGGACCTGACACAAGTAGGCCCTATATGGGCAGGCCTGCTAATTTTTACTGGGCTGACCTTTTCACAGGAATGGGCCTCTGTTGGGCCGTGCCACGTGTCGACGTATCATAGGCGCCTTCCGTCCAATGAGTGGATGACATCTGTCCCAACGATGAGCCGACATCGCAGTTTCCTCCACCCAATGATGATTTTACACATGGAAAATCCCCATTGGTCGGGCTGTTAACGGGTTATCGGATCCAAAACCCGACCCGATAGCTTAAAGGCGCTCCATTACGGTGGATGCCACGTGTCGGTCACCCTTGACGAAAAGCACTTCAGGACGCTACGATTTATCGTCATGGAAATGGACACTTCCATGAAGATAATTTTGGTAATGTCATGGAACACTTCTACGACAAAGACAGTATGACTATCTTGATTCTCGCATAAAATCGCCATGGATGTACATGCATGACAAAAAAGCGACCCATCGTGTGACAAACACGTATCATCACGGAAGTGTATTTTTTTTAGTGAAGACATACATCAAGTGTTCTCAAATCATTAAAGACTCAATCCGATAAGATAACTTCAAAGGGAAAACTCAATCCATTACAAGAGAGTAAAGGGAAAACATAAGATCCAACTATAATAGCAAAGCTCGCGATACATCAAGAACACAAGAGAGAGAGAGAGAGAGAGAGATCAAACACATAGCTACTGGTACATACCCTGAGCCCCGAGGGTGAACTACTCCCTCCTCGTCATGGAGAGCGCCAGGATGATGAAGATGGCCACCGGTGAGGGTTCCTCCCCAGGGCGAGTGCTCAACAGGTCCCGATTGGTTTTGGTGGCTATAGAGGCTTGCGGCGGCGGAACTCCCGATCTATTCTGTTCCCCGAAGGTTTTAGGGTATATGGAGATATATAGGCGGAAGAAGTACGTCAGGGGAGCCACGAGGGGCCCATGAGGGTGGAGGGCGTGCCCAAGGGGGTGGGCGCGCCCCCTGCCTCATGCCTCCCTCATTTCTTTCTTGACGTGGACTCCAAGTCTACCGGGTTGCTTTCCTTCCAAAAATAACTTCTCCGGAAGGTTTCATTCCATTTTGACTCCGTTTGATATTCCTTTTCTTCGAAACACTGAAACAAGGGAAAAAACAGGAACTAGCACTGGGCTCTGGGTCAATAGGTTAGTCCCAAAAATAATATAAAAGTGCACAGTAAAGCCCATAAAACATCCAAGATGGGTAATATAATAGAATGGAACAATAAAAAATTATAGATACGTTGGAGACGTATCAATAGGTAGGCCGTATTCACATACACGATGTGTAAACTAAGCTAATGGCAGTTCAACAAAGTAGAAGCAATGCAAAGCATCAGTTGCAAGATATGTGCAACAAATATAACCTTGGAAAGTTAGAGCAAGCACCTTGATGGGTGAATAAGATAGGGCATCTTCCTCTGACTCCTCCACTAGGGAGCTACATTGACTTAGGTCTCCTCTAGCTCGTAATCACTTTTAGGATCATATTCTTGAGCATGAATCAGAGGTGGAGAGCGTTTGCATTGCATTGCATCCAGGCTTGATTTCATTCCCTTAATGTCAAGTTTGACAGCCATGGCATTGTTCTGCTTTATTCTTTTCATGCGCGCAAGCTCATAATCATTATGACGCTGTTGAGAATCTAAGATTCATGAAAACATAAAAGTAGTCGATTATCTATGGAATGCATTATGGATTCAACTCAAGAGTGTCTCCTATAAACCCCGGATATGCAAAGTTCACCCCCAACCGCGGTCACTGCACTGCATACGTAAATACAAACCCCTTATGTCTCTATAACAGTGCATGGACATTTCAAAACTGAAGTAGGAACATTAGAATTGTATGAAATTCGTATTTCAACAAATAATCTAAGGAATTATGAGTGGCATAATGTTTAACTTCAAGGGTGGAGTGTTGGTAGTGCGACACAAAGCAAGTAGGCAGATTGTATTCCATGTAAAAGATCGAAGCCTATGTAAAAGCTGGAAATGACACTTTCTTTCTATACAATGCAGTGTTCATTGCCCACACATGATGGAAGAGTTCACATAGAGAAATACTATTCACTCATGTCTACGGTTGCAGTATTTAGAAACAGGGTGGTCCACTCTAAAAGAATATTGACAACAAATATGACAAGGCAAACATAGATGTAGTGAATCAATCATTTACTTGTGAGCTCACTAGGACAAGTATGCAGAATTGTAACTGCAGTAAGAGACCGTCAAAAATCTGAATCAAGAAGTTTGTCTAACACTTATTGTTGCAACTAAACGACGTGAATAATTGGATATTATATCGAATGAGTAAGAAAGACAAGTAAAATTTTCAATAAACCTGGCTTGCAGTAGTAATCTGAGTCAATGTCAGTACGACCAACAATCCAAAATGACTAGTGTCTGTTCCTAGGGCCAGAATTTTGAAAACCCTGTGAACTTTACAGGTACTAAAGATTACCAAAATACATCTGAACCATTAAGTGTAGGTAGCACTGAGCACACAACAAACCCTAATGACAGTCCTACCTAATGAGTAATGAATCAATTAGAAAATGGGTGATGAGGAGTGGCTGCTGAGTGTTGAGGACTTATCTCAGGATAAATCGGGTTGGCTTAGTGGGTGTTGCACGTCTGAGCCCTGAACGGACTGGGAAGGTAGGCACGGCGGCGTGCCCGGGCAGCGGTGACGCTGTTGGGCAAGCGGCTCCTTACCTCCTGTTAGTCCGGTGTTTCCTCCTAGAGTCATGCCATCCGGGGACAGCAAGTCGCCGGCGAGGCAGGTGGCTGGGGGCGAGTAGAGATCGGAAGCGCGCAGCAGAATAGAGGGTAATCGGGGCCTGGGACGACCCAAAATCCCGGGGTGGGCCGGCCCACCATGGGCACCCTATAGAGATACACACCCGAGCGGCGAACATGCATTTTTGAAACTAATTTAGGAACATTTAGCTGACCAATTAAACAAATCTGTTTTAATAATATCAGATTCATATTTGAACAACTAAGCTTGTTTAGCTTGATAGGTTGAGCAGTGCTATTATGACACGAAGCACGTATTCTGATCGTATAGTGATCATAAAAGGGGGAAACCAGAGAAATGATATTTAGCAGCCATTGTTTGTTTCGAACTAAGAACTAAATTCTAAGAGCTGAAAAGAAAGTAGAGTAACCAAGTTAAGATCTATTTTCTGGTTGAGATCAAAAAGTTGAGGAGATATGAAGTACCACCTCTCTTGCGGCGCCGTGTAGGCATCGGTGGTGCGATGGCTATCGGCGGCGTTGAAGCAGATCGACGACGGTAGACGGGTGCATCGGGGGATAAATCCCGTTGTGGTGGAAGAGAAGGTCATGTGAGCGGCCCCGGCAAAGAGGACGATGACGCTGACAAAGCGAGAGGACGTGATGCAAGGCTCTTGGTCCGTTGCCGTGGATGAGAAACGTCCATCTCTAGCAGTGGACGACACGGTCTTGGTAGGCGCTCCGGCATGGTGGAGGACGGTGGCGATGGATGTGGTGGAGGACAGCGACGTTGGATGTGGTGGAGGACGGCGGCGATGGATGGGGTGGCGGACGGAGGCTGGTGTTCTAGCGCGGATGGTGTACGAATGGGAAAAATTGAGGGAGAGGTACGGGGAACCATGTTTATGGGACGCGCCTGTCTGAAATATGGGAAATTTACGAACTTAGCCCCCGTTTAAAATTTGGACGTCTCGTCGGTTGGGGATACGACGGTAATCTCGCATCTCGCCAATATTTGCCCAGAGCGATTTCGGGTGAGGAGAGAGTGGTTGGCACCCACGGTGTATGAACGGGGCTGACAGGTAGGGCAATTGTGTCATGTCTGAGTGAAGTTACAAACCTGCCCCTATTGAAAATATTTGCCTACATCGATTTCGGCCTAGTCGAGTTTGTTTTGTCGCCCACCGTGTATGAATGGGGAAATGGAGGGAGAATCAGAGGTCTTTCGGACGAGCTTGAATCAAATGTGTTTTTCCGCCCATGTTTGGCGCCCACTGTCGGTGTCAAACCGGCGGATCTCGGGTAGGGGGTCCCGATCTGTGCGTCTAAGCTGATGGTAAAAGGAAGCAAGGGACACAGATGTTTACCCAGGTTCGGGCCCTCTCGATGGAGGTAAAACCCTACTTCCTGCTTGATTAATATTGAAGATATGGGTAGTACAAGAGTAGATCTACCACGAGATCGTAGAGGCTAAACCCTAGAAGCTAGCCTATGATGGTATGATTGTAATTGTGATCGGCCTTCTAAGGACCAACCTCTCCGGTTTATATAGGCACCGGAGAGGGCTAGGGTTTACATGGTGTCCGTTACAAGGAAGGAAATATAATATCCGGATCGCCAAGCTTGCCTTCCACGCCAAGGAAAGTCCTATGCGGACACGGGTCGAAGTCATGAGTCTTGTATCTTCATGCTTCCATAGTCCGGACGTTATATACAGTCCGGCTGTCCGGATACCCCCTAATCCATGACTCCCTCAGTAGCCCCTGAACTAGGCTTCAATGACGATGAGTCCGGCGCGCAGTCTTGTCTTCGGCATTGCAGGGCGGGTTCCATCTCCGAATACTCCAAAGTACTTGTTACGACGAATAGTGTCCGGAACTCCATCAATGTTCTACTCCTTGGCTTCAGTGCCTCAATAATGACCATCTCCATGTGTCGAGCGAATGCGAGGAGCCGAGGTGTTTTTCGCATTTACCACCCTCAGTCTTTTGGGCTGACCGCCTAGTTGAAGAGACGGGGATTCTCAGATCCAAACCTCACTCCTCCCCCTTGAGCAAGCGTCCAACAGAGTGCTCCGGAAAAACCATTCCAACATGACCGGTCGTCACAGCTCTTCTGCTCACTCCTCGCCCCAAGCCGGGGGAATGGGAAGAGTGTTCAGTTCCCCATAGCCGTTTGATCAAGTTACAAATCCAAGGGTTTCTTCCACCAACATTCATGGTCCTGGTCCGAGCCAGAATAGCCACCTATAATGGCGGGGAGCAAGCGGAGAGATCTCCGAATCCGTCTCCAGAGGAGCGAATATGCCTCATCCGCATCCGCTCAGGGCGCCGGGTTTCCTATCCACCTGCTCTTCGGGCTCCTCAAGTTCTACGGCCTCCAGCACACAATTTCACCCCTGCCTCTATACTACATATAGCAGGGTACATTGCCTTTATGAGCTATTTTTAGGCTGCGAGCCTCACTTGGGTTATGGAAGAAGTTGTTCGCCTTGTCCCCGCAACCGTGGAGAATCCCTATGTCGTGGGCGGGCCAAGTATGGAGCATTGCCGAGACTGGATACCTATCCGGCACTGACAAGAAGGTACCAGAGAACTGGCTTTCAGAGTGGTTCTACATTGACGACGTTCCCCTTCCAGATCAAGTCCGGACAGGTCTCCCCCAGTTCAGTAACGCCCCGCCGAGGGCACGTCTAAGCAGGCGCCCTCGAGGCCCCCAAGAGGAGGATACCAGGGAAATACATTACCTGATGAGCAGTATAAAGTTACTGGCCAACTCCGGACTCACGATAGTCGAGGTTATGGCAATATGCATAATACGGGGAGTGCAACCACTTCAATATTGGGGGAAGCCCATGTGGCACTTCAACGGGGAAGATGATGCCACCCGCTGTGGCCTTAAGTGTCCGGACTCCGCCACTGCTCTGGCAAGGATATTGTCCAATTTGTACAAATGGGAAGAGGAGGAATTCCTTCACATCAAACCGCGAGAGGGATTCTCCATGTACAACCCCCCAAAATGGGCAAGTTGTCGTTCCTTTCCCTACGTCACTTATTGTGGCGTTCTTTGATAAGATCATCTGCCTTGATATTCCCAAGCAGGAACTGAGGAGGGCCGTAAAAGGAATCTCCAGCCCCTCCCCGCAACCGGAGGACCCCGTAAGGGCCCTAGATCCAGGTCTCGAAGTAGATCCGGATATTACCGTGGAGCTCGTCAACGGGATATTTTATCAAGCGAGTTGTAATGGCGCCTCAGTGGCCATTACTGCCGACTATCCTGGACCGCTTCCTACATCGCGCGTAAGCCAAGTCGAAAAACCCTATCCTCCGAAGAGGACTCCCTTCAGATGTCATGCCTTACCCTTGAAGTGTCATGTTTTTGCAGAGACGACGATCGGAGCGTGGGGCCGAGCCCCTGGGGACTCGTCGGCCAAGGGCGTCCGGATCGGGTAGGCTCAAGAGGAAGGCGGTAAGGGTCGACTCGCCGCTACAGAGGTAAGACAAAAACTTGTGCTGTGATTATGGTATTTTGAAGTATGACAGCACCCTTTGTGTTCTGGCAGGAAGAGGAGCAGCCGGACTATATCCGGGGATCCTGCCAACCACGCCTCCACCAGCCGTATTCCAGAACCAGCTTCGAGAGCGAAGGCGGGATCGGGGCCGATGCCACATAGTTCTCCAATAGAGAGTGCGGATATGCTCTCAGCCACGAATTCCGAAGTAGAGAGCGCCATGAATCACAGGCGCCGACGGGCCGTACTTCGGGACAACATCTTTTCCGAAGAGGCATTTAATGCCTTCAATTCGGGAGACGCATACATCCAAGCTGCTCAAGGCGGGCTTGCTCGAGCGATGGACCCGTATACCAAAGATATACGGGTAAGAAAATTTGATAAGCATGTGTAGCAGTAGCCCCAGAGACTTGAAACGGTTGGAACAACTGTTTTAAGGATCAATTTATGCACAGGTCCTTGTAGATAAGAATGAGCAATTGTCTCAGAGTCGGAGGAATGCAAGGACGAATCGAGCGCCATAGCTTGCCAAGTTAGAGGAACCCCAAAAGCCCTCATCTGGTAACAATTGTCACAATTGTACAAAGATGCACCAGCTTAGTAAATGGCTAATATGACAAGTCTAATGTAAAATTCTGCGCATAATCCCGGTGAATCCGAGGGCGAAGAGAGGACGATCGCATCTCAAAAGGCAGCTGGAGGCTGGCGAGCGATTCTACGCGAAGTTAGGCAGGAGAAGAACGATCTTCAAGATGCCAAAGTCCAGCTGGACGTGGAGTTAAAAGATCTCCGCGCTCAGCTGGCGGACTCTGTGAAGGAGAACAAAAGGCTTCGACACAACATATACGGTAAGTGCCTAGACGAACTGTAGTATAGTTCGGCGAGGAAGTATATTGAAAGAATTCTGCTTGCAGGAATGTTAACGGGTCGCCCTAAGGAGTAAATGCCCTCATCTGCAAGTGATTTACTGCAAGACCTTTCGCAACTGCACGAGCGAGCTCGGCAAGTGATGCAGGGTGTTGCTCAGGCTTTGTGGCCATCAAGCTTGCTGTCGAATGGCATGGGGGAGCTTGTGGATATGCTTCAAGGAGCACGGCGACGCTTCCAACTGTGGAAGGTGTCCGCTTGCCGGCAAGGCGCAAGAGAAGCTTGGGCTATGGTGAAGACGCGCTACACCAAGCTGGACCCGAACCATATGGCCAAAGTAGGACCGGCGGGGCTCGATGGGCACGGAATTCCCGTGAGTCTGGTATATGACCAGGTAGCGTTAGCCGCTAAGTATTCTCAACAGGATTGTAAGCTAGATAGCCTTTTGGATGGTATAGAGGAGGAATATAGTCAGTCCAAGTGACTATGTATATTTAATGGACATAATTAGCCCCTAGCCGGATTAAAATCATTTGTCATGGCAAACCTTTTCACTTCAGCCCCCGGATCCTATAGTCCGGGGTGTGTCCGAATACCCACTCAATTATACAAAACCGGGGAATGCGTGGACACCAGGCGTAGGGGTCATAAGTGCTTGAACAGACAAGTACCCAACTAGTTATGTTATATTACGTGGATAGTAAGAAACATCTTCCAGGGAGAATAGTTCCGTTAGGGGTTCCTTTCCCTGGGTAAGGATGCGACAATGCACATGTCCGGACTGCGAACTATTGCGCAGGATACAAAACTTCTGGGGATTTGCGTTATAATAAACGAATACATATTTTGTTCACCGACCGAATATTCTCTTAAGGAAGCTAGCTTTTGGCTTCATCCAGTCTAAGGTACACATCCGGCTGAACCGGCAGTAACAATCGCAGAGGTGCTCCCCTTATGCCCTAGCCGAATTAACGGGAACGTAGGGCATAAACACAAGAGCCAGGCAACCCAGCTTGGCAACATCTTAAGTCATATCGATGCATATAATGGTGAAGAAAAGGCACATATGGAAAAAGAATGCACATGTGATGGGCAGAAAGCCATGTGAGTAATTATTCTTAGCTTCCGTATAGGAAATCCGCACTGTATTAAATACTTTGTGTGAAGAGAGAAAAAGGTCGAGAAAGGAAAACGGGAGGGAGCATAATTAAAAAGGAGGGGTTGGTAGACGAACATTGAGTTCGGCGTTAGGCGTAGAACCTTCGGAGTCTGGCCGCGTTCCATGGGTTCGGCTCGAGTCTGTTATAGGATGCATTACGTAAGCGGTACGCTCCTCCGGTGAGAACTTTGTCAATGACGGCGGACCCTCCCACTTGGGTTTGAGCTTGTCCTTCTTCTTCTCCGGTAGGCGAGAGTGAGCTCGCCAATGTTGTAAGTTTTGGCCCGCACTTCTCGCTTTGATATCGCCGAGCCTGCTGCCGATAGAATGCGGAGCGGCTTTTGCGACGCCACGCCCTCCTCCGTGGTGTCCAGTTATCCTGCCGATCTAACTCGCTTCCTTCTCTTCGCATATGTGTACGCTGGTGAATCATGTATTATGTCGCAGGTAATATCGCTTTTCGCGCAGTACACCATAAAGAATGGTGTATATTCGGTGGTGCGATTTACGCGGGTCCGCCACCCCCGTAGTACGGAGTCGAGCTCCCGACCCAAAGGCGATCCGATTCTGTCAAGGATCGCACTAGTCTGGGTTTGATGTCGCTCATGATGAGACCATTTGCCCGCTCTACCTGGCCGTTTGTTTGGGGATGGTAGACGGAAGCGTAATCGATCTTAATGCCCATTTTTGCGCACCAAGTTTTCACTTCGTCGGCTGTGAAATTTGAGCCATTATCAGTGATGATGCTGTGGGGGACACCGTATCGGTGTACGACCCCGGATATGAAGTCTATTACTGGTCCGGATTCAGTCGTTTTGACTGGTTTAGCTTCTATCCATTTGGTGAATTTGTCCACCATGACCAGTAAGTATTTTTCCTTATGGCTCCCCCCTTTAAGAGGTCCGACCATATCCATCCCCCAGACCGCAAAGGGCCAAGTATGGGGATTGTTTGGAGAGCGGTAGGGGGCATATGACTCTGATTGGCAAAGAGCTGGCAACCAACGCAATGTTGGACAAGGTCCTGTGCGTCTGCTCAGGCCGTCGGCCAATAGAAACATGTACGGAAGGCCTTGCTGACTAATGCTTAAGCCGCGGCGTGGTGCCCGCCCAGGCCGACATGGATTTCAGCCAAGAGTTGCCGCCCTTCCTCTTCGGAGATGCATCTTTGGAGTACTCCGGTAGCGCTTTTCTTGTAGAGTTCCCTTTCGTAGACTTTGTAAGCTTTGGAGCGCCGGACGATGCAGCGTGCTTCATTTTGGTCTTCGGGGAGCTCCTGCCTATTTAGGTAGGCCAAGAAAGGCTCGGTCCACAGTGCAATTACGACCATGATTTCATGGGTCGAGGGCGTTATTTCGGTGGTAGAACCTCCGACTATGTCTGATGGTTCGGAATCTGGGGGTGTATTCGGATCCGTGCTAGTATTGCCGGACTCCCCTTCCCATACTATGGATGGCTTGAACAACCATTCCGAGAATATGTTAGTTGGCATAGGGTCGCGTTTAGCGCTGATGCGAGCAAGGACATCCGCCGCTTGATTGTTTTCTCGAGCCACATGGTGGAATTTGAGCCCCTCGAACGTAACTGACATTTTGAGGACGGCAATACGGTAGGCCGCCATTTTCGGGTCCTTGGCATCAAAATCTCCATTTATTTGTGATATTGCGAGGTTTGAATCCCCGCGCACTTGTAGGCATTGAATGCCCATAGAGACTGCCATCCAAAGACCGTGCAACATAGCCTCGTATTCGGCTGCATTGTTGGAGTCTGTGTATAATATTTGGAGGACGTATTGGACCGTGTCTCCTGTGGGAGACGCCAGACTACACCTGCTCCCAATCCGCCAGCATTTTAGAGCCGCTGGCGTATGATCCAGTTTGAGTATGCGCTGTACTTTTTAGGGAGTTCGGTTCATTCCATTCGCCACGAAGTCAGCCAATACTTGCGACTTGATGGCCCGCCGAGGTTTGTATGTTATGTCAAACGGAAGGATCTCAATGGCCCATTTAGCAATCCGGCCCGTGGCATCGCGGTTATTTATTATCGGTTATTTATTATGTCATTCAGTGGTACTTCGGAGGCCACCGTAATCGAACACTCTTGAAAGTAGTGTCGTAGCTTCCGGGATGCCATGAACACCGTGTATGCTATTTTTTGATAGTGTGGGTATCGGGATTTGCATGGGGTTAAGATCGTGGACACGTAGTAAACCGCTTCGGAGGGTATTTGTATCATCGCCTCTCGTTCGACGACGAGCACTGCGCTTACAACTTGATGCGTTGCAGCTATGTATAGCAGCATAGGTTCGTCGATATTCGGCGCTGTTACTACTGGATTACTGGCCAATAAGGTTTTTATTTCATCCAGTCCCGCCGCGGCTGCATCCGTCCACACGAAGTGTTCGGTGCGCCGAAGAAGGCGGTAAAGAGGTAATGGCTTTTCTCCTAACCTGGAGATAAAGCGGCTGAGAGCAGCCACACATTCGGCTAGTTTTTGGATGTGCTGGAGGTCTGTTGGTATAGCCAACTGTGACAGAGCTCGGATCTTTGCCGGATTCGCTTCATTCCTCTATTGGAAACGATGAAGCCGAGTAGCTTCCTCGAGGGGACGCCAAAAACGCATTTTCCGGGGTCAGCTTGATGTCGTATGTCCGGAGATTGTCGAATGTAAGCCTCAAGTCATCTATTAGGGTTTCGACATGTCTTGTTTTTACGACCACGTCATCCACGGCCTCAACTGTTTTGCCTATTTTCTTTTCCAGGCATGTTTGAATCATGCGTTGGTAGGTTGCACCGGCGTTCTTGACCCCGAAAGCATAGTGTTGAAGCAGAAAGGGCCATATGGCGTTATGAAAGCTGTTGCAGCTTGGTCAGACTCTGCCATCTTTATTTGATGGTATCCAGAGTATCGCCGAGGAAACACAAATGAAGTCGTGTCCTGCTGTGGCATCAATGATTTGATCGATGCGAGGGAGGAAAGGGATCCTGGGGCAAGCCTTGTTGAGGTCTTTAACGCCGACACATAGGCGCCTGTGATTTGTCCTTCTTGGTACCATTACTAGGTTTGCCACCAATCCGTTGCTTGATATCTCGATGAATCCGCCTCGAGTAGTTTGACTAGCACTTCCCCATGGCCTGCCGCTTGGGCTCAAAACCGCCTTAGAGTTTGCTTGGCCGGTTTGTATCCTTTTAGTATATTGAGGCTGTGTTCGCCAATTCATGGGATGCCCGGCATGTCCGATGGGTGCCAAAGCGAAGATGTCCCAATTCTCGCAGAAGAAGTCTCGCGAAGGCGGCGCCCATCGTGGGCTCAGCTGTGTCCCGACGGAAGCTGTCTTCGTGGGGTCCGTTGGATGGACTTGGAATTTGACTATCTCGTCTGCGGGTTTAAACGAGGTGGACTTGGGTCACTTGTCGAGTATCACGTTGTCCCTGTCCATGGTGGCCCGCATTGTTGTTAATTCTTCGGCTGCTAGGGCCTCAAATAATGCCTCCAGGGCTAGTGCTGCGGTTTTGTTTTCGGCGCGAAGTGTGACGTCCGGATCACTGGCTAGAGTGATGATTCCATTGGGCCCGGGAATTTTAAGCTTCATGCACCCGTAATGGGGTATAGCTTGAAAGCTTGCAAATGCGTCCCGCCCTAAAAGGGCGTGGTACCCGCTGCTAAAGGGGGCCACTTGGAATGTGATTTCTTCGAACCTATTATTCTCCGGGGTGCCGAATACCACGTCAAGTGTGATTTTTCCCGCACACCGCGCTTCCCGACTAGGGATAATTCCCCTGAAGGTTGTGCCGCTTTGTTCAATGCGGCCTTTGTCGATTTCCATCTTGCTGAGTGTCTCTTCATAGATCAGATTTAATCCGCTTCCGCCATCCATGAGCACTTTAGTGAGCCTAAAGCCGTCCACGATTGGGCTAAGAACCAGAGCGGCTGGTGCCCGGATAGTCTGGGATTGAGGTTCGTCACTGGCATTAAAAGTTATAGCAATGTCGTTCCAGGGGTTTATTTTGGCCATATGGCAAATTTCGGTGGAGCTTTGATGAGCTCGCTTGCGCCTACTGTTTGAGGCAAAAGTCTCAAAGACTGTTAGTACCGTATTGTGCTCGTTGGAGGGATGTTGTTCTGTAAGAAGATCCTCGCCACTTTTCGCAACCTGCCGGAGTATCCAACATGCCCTAAGGCTATGAGTTGGTGCTGTGTCCAGAGTGCTGTGGAGTTTACATGGCCCATTGAGCCATTTTTCCAATACGGTTCCCCGCCCTGGGGTGGGCCTTGGTTTCTTGGGGATTGGATCGGACGATGTACGAGAGTTCGCCCATTTAGTTTGGACAAAGGTTTTGGTGAATGCCGGATTATCCCAAAATTCAGTTTGAGTTTTCCAGACGCTTTCCATCGCACAGTATTTCTGTACTATGATTGCTAAGTCCGCAAGCGCATTTGTCGTCACGCGCGACTTATAGCATTAAGTATTCCTTTGTCCGTGCAATTTTTGCAGAAGAGCGAGACTACGTCCTCCTCGTGGCAGTCCTCGACTTTGTTTAGCGCAAGGAGGAATCTGGCCCAGTAATGATGTACTGTCTCCTGGGGCCCTTGCCTGATATGGGAGAGACGATTTAAGTCCGTGTGGGTGGTTATAGCTGAATCCGGATTCTGAACCGACCTAGCACCCTGGGGCATGGAAGCTTCCGAGTTCAACAGCTCGGCATTCGGGGCGCTGCCCAATTTTTTCGGCCCCGTGCCCGGTTCTAAGTCCGGGACCCGGGTCATATCATCCCCCGGGCGGGTGTTCGGCTCCGAGAGCTCAACGATCCGGATATAATTCGTCCTCAAAATAGAGGGATACACCTTATGTGGTTCCTCCGATACCGCTATCTCATGGGTGGCCGGCGGGGATTTAATGTCCCTTTGGTCGGGTTTAAGCCCGATCTGGTCATAGTCCGTTGCGACTCCCAAAGCAGTGATGCGATCCAAGAGCTCATTAAGAGAAGAGAACTCTATCGGATCCATCTGTTCGGCGAGTTCCGAATTGATGTGAAGTTTATGCGTGATGACCCGAGAGGCCATCGTCGGCGCGACAGCTGATGGCGCGGCCATGACGAAGCCGCCTAGTCGGAGAGTTTGGCCTACAGCCAGAGCTCCCCCTGCGGTAATGTTGTCCCTGACAACGAGACGAGCCATCGAGCCTTGCAGCGACGGCACAGAGGAACTCTCTCTCAATGAAAGCACCAATGTCGGTGTCAAAACCGGCGGATCTCGGGTAGGGGTTCCCGATCTGTGCGTCTAGGCTGATGGTAACAGGAAGCAAGGGACACAGATGTTTACCCAGGTTTGGGCCCTCTCGATGGACGTAAAACCCTACTTCCTGCTTGATTAATATTGAAGACATGAGTAGTACAAGAGTAGATCTACCACGAGATCGTAGAGGCTAAACCCTAGAAGCTAGCCTATGATGGTATGATTGTAATTGTGATCGGCCTTCTAAGGACCAACCTCTCCAGTTTATATAGGCACCGGAGAGGGCTAGGGTTTACATGGAGTCGGTTACAAGGAAGGAAATATAATATCTGGAGCGCCAAGCTTGCCTTCCACGCCAAGGAAAGTCCTATCCGGACACGGGTCGAAGTCTTGAGTCTTGTATCTTCACGCTTCCATAGTCCGGACGTTGTATACAGTCCGGCTGTCCGGATACCCCCTAATCCAGGACTCCCTCACCCACTGTGTCGGAATGGGCTCAGAGGCGGTCGTGTCACGTCTTATTGAAGTTACTATCCTACCCCTATTTAGAGCAGTGGAAATCGGGCCGATGGATTGTCCGTATAATGGGTAGACAGTAATTTCCATCTCCCAAACACTTGGCTTCGAGCAGCCGACGTGGGAGTGGACATTTTGCCGCTTCTTTCGAATTTTGGGACAATAAGCATCCACGCTACCACGGCAACTAAATTCAATCCATTTTGTATTCCTATACTAATCTTTATAAATCATTCTATGTGTTTTATATATCTTCAAAAGGACGACAAAGATGTATTCCACTGTCATATATGAATATGGTTTACAAATGCCGATACTCAAATTTAGAAGCTAGAATCCAGTTTAAGGTGAATTCGAATATTTGGAACACTTCATGTCCAACTCAAATGTCACACGCAGCATAATGTGTACTCCCATTTAGATATGTACACAAAGTTTCATATCTGAAGCAAGTTTTCAAGAAACTGCTCGAGTTTTAGCAAAAGTTGCTTTAGCTTTACTCACGTCAGCGGCATATTTTTATGCTGGTCTTAGCAAAAAAGGATTGAGCGATGTATCAAGATTCAAATACCGAGTGAATCAACCAAGAATGTACAAAACTAACAGACATATAAACATTTATAGAGTATATGGATCAATAATATCAACTAACATACATAAGCCAGGCCGCTGTACTTTTCTTTGCTACAACAACATCCTTTTTTTAGCCAAGCTACTACAACATCTTGGCCCTTTCCAATGTGTGCCACTTATGGTCCATCTATACTACTATTATTGCTGAATGCACATTCAGCCCGATTGGCATATTTGTAGGTCTGGCATAGCAATCAAAATGAAATGTCTCCGAGTCTTATCAATTAATACAGACTTGTGCTCAAATAAAATTACAAACCAAAAAACAAAAAACAAAAAACAATTATGACATGATCTCTAAAACAAATGGTTTGATTGATTACATGAACAAACAACACAAAGGTTATTCAACGATGGAAAGAATATTTCACCTATGATTTACCAAGTGGGAATTTAATTTTTTTTTTTCCTTCAGACCTTAACAATGTGGTCGGTCTCAGCTTGCTTCGCTTTTGAAATCCACCAAATATTTAATGGTTGTCTTGAGTACTGCTATCGATTGTGTTGTTTGCTTCACAACATGTCAACTTCATCTCTAAGTGCGAAGGTAATCTCTTTCTACCACTACTTTAGCCTCTAGAGCATCAGCAGTTGGCAATTCATATTACACGATTAGGCGTGCCACACCTGTGGATGATACAACGTCCATGGGGACCTCGCTTGATCTTGGGTTAACCTGTTTTGCCATTAAAGTTCCGATTGATTCGTAAAAGTTGAAGTTAGCAAAACATCTCAACTGGGAGTTATAACAGCAAACCAATTAAACAAACAAGGAATTAAAGAGTTTCAATTCGATGCTGAAAAGTAGTTATTAACATCATTGTAACCCATTGTTGCAGCAGCAAAGCAGTTAAACAAACAAGTAGCTATTTAAGTTCAGGCAAATAGGTAATTCTTAACAGTAAGTATCAAACACATAGATAGGTGCAGTCTATAATAGGATTAAAAGGTTGTGGCATTATGTAATCAGTAGCAAACTAAATTAAGCCAAGCAACGTAATTGAATAATTTTGTAATAAGTGGCTAACTAAAATTCCGAGAAGCAGGTAACTCAACTTACGCTAGTTCTTTGTACAGGCACACTGCAACTTCTTTTTCGCTTACAAGGTTTTACGAAGGAGTCCATGGCATCAATTGCTTGGATACGCAGTCCCAATACTTCTTACTTCTCACACTGCATTGGTAAGTCGAATGTTTAATCTGGTAAGATGGTGCATCTGATATGTTATATGAGGACGTGTAGTCAGACTCGTTGTAGCCACACACATCACACGGGCTTTTACTGTATATTTCATGCGATTACTTTTGGTATATCGAGATCTAAGCAATCTAGAATAGGATGAAAAGACCGGCATCCTTCACATTATTGGTGAACTCAGTTCATAGAAACAAGCAATTCAACCATTCTGTGGGTAAATCAAAAGCGCCACTGGAATATTTTTCACTACCCCTATCATACACGCAAAAAGGGGCGACGCCACCATAGGGGCTGGTATGGGCGGCCACCTCGGGTGGCTCAAAAGTGTGCACCTAGTTTGAGTCATCCAGGTTGGCCCAGGCTAGTTTTGTTCGTCCCAACGCACGAGAAGGCAATTTAAAAAATTAAGAAAATTGTTTCAATTCGGATAGGCTAATAACATAAGTGCAAGGCAGGCCCTATAGCAGGCTCGCGGCCCAAATGAGCGCCTCCCATATCGATCGACAGCAGGAAAAATCCCAATTCATCCGCTCCACCTCCACCGTTCGCTCCTAACCTAGCCGCCACGACAGACCGACACAGCACTTCCTCGCTCCCTCGTTGGAGGGCGGTCGCCGGGCTTCAAGAGAACGGAAGGACAAGAAGATGAAGATCCAACCCTGGGTGTAGTCTACGTAGGAGGCAACGGTGGCAGCACGGGCATGGCATCGAGCTTGCACAAACGGACAGTCGCAGCTTGCAATAGTAGCATGCGTAATGAGTAGGTACATCACATCCCTGATTATATCTAATTCAACTCTTCAATTTCTGGCCAATAGTTAAACCTGACGGCGTTGTAAAACTGCTTGTATGTAGGGAATCTATGAGAAAATGAAACCAATTTCTACTTATTTTATAACTCCCCCAATCAATACCGAATCGACCGAATCTGATGTATCTAATCAAGTTTCCGGTGCAAGCATCCAAGCTCATGTTGTTCTTGAGCCTAAAGTGTCTAATGAACAGACTGCTAATGAAGGATTTGATGCAAACATTTTACATGCTCCTGGTGATGAACATATAGTGTCTAATGAGGCATCTAATCCAAGCATTTTGCAAGCTCCCATTGAAGGATTTAATGTCTAATGATGATCTGCTATGCTGAGAGAGACATAGAGATTTGCAGGCATTGATGACAAGCAAATTATAGTGCATTTTCATGGCTTGAGGAAACGTCGAGGCCATCTACCAGAAAGTCCCCGTATCATGACAATATAGCATAAATACTTTTCTAATGTGTTGTTTGAAACTATTGGCATACTTGTGCAGGATAGATATATTGATATGCATTTTGCACACTGGTTATAGGTGCAATTACACTTCGATATTTTCAGCCAGAGAACGAATAATTCAAGCAGGTACAGACCATGTTTGTTGTCCTTGTACACCATGTTGCATTTTGTGTTTTTTGGTGCTTGCATCATTTAGTGTTTATAATCTGAACTACTTTGGATCATTAGCTGGTTTTCAAAGTGCATGTAGCTTCACATTTCTGAATTTATGTTGATTTCCGGAGTGCAAGTGCCATCGTATTTTTTAAGTTAAATGTTCGCCCCTGGTAACTTGAATTCATGGATCCGCCACTGCACACAAATCATACACGAATGCCAGTACGGATTAAATGAAATGCAGGGACTTACGCTAGCTCGTTGTACAGGCTCACTGCAGCTCTTCTTGCGCTTGGGATGCTCCATGTACAAGTCCATGTTACCACTTGCTTGGATGTGCATGACTTGTGCTCCTTGCATCCCCCTCTTTATTTTTGACACGGCGAATGGATGATCAAATAAGAGGAATCGACCTTGCTGTTGTATCGGAGGACAGATACTTACAAGGTTATATGGTTGTGCAGGATGTGTACCAGATCCCATAGCGTCGTCATGCTTCGCTAAAAAATGGATTTGCTTGTTTCAGATGATATCTCTAGAAGAAATAAGAGTTAAAGTCAGAGTTGGTTAGGCCTGTAAGCTAAGAGAGCAGTGAAAGGATATCCAAACATCATCGGAATAGTGCACAAGGGAGTGATGTGTGGATACCTAGTTTGGGCCGGCGTTTGGGCATGCTCTCCTAGCTAGAGTGCGGGTCACTTCAGAGCCGTTGAGGGTGATGTGCTGGCGTTGACTGGCCGCGTATGGATGCAGATCTTGAGTGGTAGCGGAGTGCTACGATGCGGTGGATGAGACCGTTGGTGAAGCCCCAGCGGCCTCGGGGGGCGGAGGCACGACGATGTGCTCGGTGAAGTAGCCCCGGTGAGCTGGGAGACGGTGTCGGTGAAGCGCACCTGATGCGGTGGAAGTAGGTGTCTTTGAGGCACATCGGTTGCGGCGGCCGACGTTGTCGGTGGACCACCCGGTGCGGTGGATGAGGGCGTAGATGAGGTAGCTCCGGTGCGGTGGTGAAGCGCGACCGTCGTCTTCATCGTCGTCGTCCGGCACGGAGGTGGGGAAAGAGACGAGACGAGGGGCGCTTCAAATTTTGCTTGGGTTGGCGGCGAATTAGGGATTTGAGCAATCTGGGCGTGGAAGGGGACGATGGAGAAGGGAGATTTTGCAGGGCTGGAATTGGGGCCACCAGATATTTCAATATGGGTGCTACTTGTCCGTCCGACACACACGGCCACCACGACACGACCCTGGTGCGCCTACATTTGAGAATGCAAACGAATCTTCTTTCATTTGCAAATGAATCTGTATGTATTACCATGCCTGTGTTTTCCTTGCAATAATTAGTCATTCGAAACGAGGTACTATAAATTAATTAATGAGGAGTTATTTGAAAAAAATCAAAACGGTATCCATGCTAACGTGGATTAGAGTGTGTGTGTCACATAATTAGTTATTTGAATTAGAGTGTGTCACATAGCGATCTCCAATTCTAATGTGGATTTCGCATTTCACTGTATCCACGCTACTTTTTTAATACAAATTCATATGTATATGATGAACACCATGGCAGTGAGAAAACTTTTAGATGGATTCAAACATATGACCTACAAAATAGCACAACAAATCAAGTCAATGTCAACTTTTTGAAACCTAGTATGGCACGAATTCGAAATAATTACCCATATGCATGGTCCTTAGTTCAAATCTTACAATGTACACCGAATTGAAACATCGATATTAAGTCTTATACTATCTACATTCAAATGTTGTTTTTAGCCCCCCACCCCCGCACACACGCTACATACTTCCTGTATCGGTCAATCTTCCTCTCCTAACCACTTTTGGAAGCTATCGGTTTCCAGCACACATCCATTCTTTCTCTCCATGTTTCGATCTCTAACTCTCTCAACTACACAACCCCCTTTCCCACTCTGTTACAAAATGTATTTACCTTACACACCCGCCATTGCACCCCATGTCGAGCTCTCTCTCTCTCTCCCTCTCCCTCTCACCCTTTCGCGCTAAATACATGCATTGCCTATCTATCCCCCCAACCTCTCGTGCACACGCACGCACGTTGTCTATCTAGGTCACTCCCTCGAGACTGTCTCACTCTTTCTTCCGCACGGAGGGCCACACTCGCTCAATCTCGCTCTCTTTATCTGAGTCTCGTTTAACCTCGTTTTCTTTCACACACAAATGATATATCTCCCTGTTCGGGCCTCGATCGACACACTCTATACTCTTTCACACAGGTTGTATATCTAGGTCAGTCCATCGAAGCCGCCCCCACTCTTTTGACCTCGTGGAGGGCCACACACACACACTCTCTCTCTCCCTCTCTCTCTTCCTCTCTCTCCCTATCTTTGTATGTCTCGATTGACCTCGGTCTTTCGCGGACAAAAACGATATATCACCATGTTTGAGCCCAGTTTGACTTATTCACATTGTATACTCTCTCACACACATTGTCTATCTAGGTCACTCTCTCCAACCCGTCTCACTCTTTCGATCGCACGACGACCCTATGTGATCGATCGACCTTGCTTCCTCCCATGCACAAAATATATCTACACGTATGTGACTGGATCATGTCTCAAGCTCTATCTTACAGCCCTCACCCTTGCCAAAAGCTCAATCAGACAAAATCTCTCCAGAGCATATATATTTGTTCCATGAATGTCGGACCACACTCACTTTGTCTGTCTATCTATATGTCTCTCGATTGACCTTGCTTTCTCACGCTGTATCTTCCACACATTGAAGCTACCTCTCCATCCCTCGCAAAGCCGGAGCTATTTACATTGCGAGGGGCACTCCAACCTTGGATTAATTTGTGTAGGCATTTATTCCGGTCGGTTTAGATTATATTTTCATAGCATTCAGCCCACAACTACTCGAAACACCGTTGCAACCCCCGCAACTCCCCTAGTTGATTTCCCTCTGGTTCGGTGATCGCTCTCTCGCACGTCCTTTCTCGCCTTCAACATCGCACCATGGTATTATTGCAAAAAACTCTGTTGTTCTCTTTAATTATTATAAATAAGCTACAAAACTACACACCGATAGTCCACTTGGAATGGAACAAATTTGGACCCACAAATTAAAGTGCTACAAACTACACACCGAGGGGCCCACATGTCATGAAACAAATTTGGACCCATATACAAATTAGAAAATAAAGGACGAGGATCGAACATGCGACCAGGGCCTCCAAGCCGCACGTCAATAGGCAACATACGTAGAACAACAACGTTTGTTGTACCTCCCTTTGTTCACATAATGTTTTTTATATTACCACAACCTATTTAATTGATAACATGTAATATTATTTTTAGTACTATTCGCCTACACTTACTCGTGGGTTCCATGTGTGCTCTATCTCTCCTCCCCTTATGTGTTTAGATGCATGGGCAAACACGAAGAACTCGCTAGCGATGTTGCCGTTGACCATATCTGGACGCATTCATAAGTTACGGCACCAGTTTCACGTGCTAGCAGCTCTAGTCAGTGTGTACGTGCAATGCACGTAAATTTGGAAGTATATTAAGTGCATGTGGATATTAAGTTGGATATTATTTGCGTGTTATTATGTGATTAGCACTATTTTTGGCATGAAATTAACTGCACGCTAAACGTGTTGAGCGCTCGACATTGAGCAGTCTAGGTCGTTGGATGACAAGGAATACATGTGGCTTGATGACGTTTTATATTTAATTTGATACGGCTCTAGCAGAACATTCAGTCGATCAAACCATAGATTTCATACAGTCTGACTCCAACTTTAAATTATACAACGATCGATCTAAAATAAATGGAAATGATAAACTTCGGATTTTAAGCATGGCAATCCGAACGTTTTTCATGGCAAATTTAGATTATGCGGCGGCGGCGGGGGCATCTTGCGGTGGGAAGCGGCTCCTCTGCCGTGCTTTGTGTGTCGTCGGGCCACTGACCGACGGCGTCTTGCGCCGTTGTTGGCATACTCCTGGACATTGGCCCTAGCTTCAAGAAAGGCCACAATGTTCTGGACTTCGGTCTCCAGGAGCGAGCCAACTGGCAGGAGGAGGCAACTGGCGTTGGTGCAAGGAAGCGGTCGACGGCGGCCATCCATGCCGCCGAGGGGGTACTAGCACCGCTGCGACAAAGCGCCGTCAACGGCGCGGCGGAGACATTCGTGCACGGCACCGCACGGGCACGCGTCGCTGCCAGACGCGCAGGCGCATGCGCCGGCAGTGCATGGGCACCGCACGGCGCAGCGCGTTAGTGCACGCGCAGGCGCATGCCCTGGCAGGTGCACGGGTGCGTGAAAGTCGGTGGGGACCTCGTGGAACCCCGTGGCATCAAGCTCGGCGACAATGTGCGGCTCCCAGCCCATCAATGCCACGGGGATGGGCGCTGGCGCAGTCGGGGCGACGGGAGCCGGAACGGGAGCGGGGATAGGCGCGACATCTCCCGCAAGGCCAGTTCAAGCTCGTCCCAAAGCGCCTTATGTTCTTGAGACTCCGGCTGGGTGTCTTCCTCAGGAAACCGGAAGACTAAGGGCGACCATCGTGATGCGGCATGGCGACGCTTAGGTCGCTGGTTGGAGGTAGACTACAGGAGAATCGGAGAGGAAGAGAGAAGATTGTAGCGATACCGGGTAGTGCGGGTTGATTTCAAACCGCGGCGCCAAATGACATTAAAAGTGGGAGCAGTTGGGACGAAGGAGGGTGGCGGAGCTCGGTCAAAGGGCTCGCCTCCGGTGATCTCGCACAGCCGTTCGCTCACACGCCCCCGTCACCGTCAGCGGCGGTCTGCTCGCGACGCCCCCATTGACTCACACGCTGTTTCGGACGGCACACTGCCGATGAGAAGCGGGACTCGTGGCGGCACGTAAACGCCCACGGTTTCAATAGTGAAAGCATTCGCCTTAACGTGACAGGTCTTTGTTCCAAAATACCTTGGCTCTTCATTTGTGCAACTTGTCATAAGCAGCTTGTCTCAAATTGAAGAAAAAAAATTTACGAAGTAATATTTGTGCCATATCACGTGACCATGCTCAGTTTCAAGATTTTATGGTCCGTTTTGGATTTTCTAAAATTTAAGATCCAGGATTCAAAACAATATCATAACCTGCATCATGCAATAAATTTTCAAGCCATACATCTGTCCTGTTGTATTTCTTAAGAAAGGATTTGGTCAAACATTTTGCTTAGTTAGACTTCGACAAGTTATATATGCAGAGCAAAAGGATAATCCCTCCGCATCAAAGCATTGCCCGATATATTAACTCAAGTACTAGGCACGAACAAACGGGCTCAATTCTGTGCTCATCCTGGTGTAGTAGTAGTAGTACTAGGCAATGCAGTTGATGGGTGACCTTGGCGAGCGGCGACCGAGGGAATTGAACCATGCTCGGGACGGTAGGTAATGATGTGTAGTTACTTTTTTTAACACAACGTTGTCTAGTTACTAAAGCATCCCTCCGTTTTTGATCGGTAGTCATTATGGACTGGGGACATGAGGGGAATTTCCTAGGGCTGGAATTCTGGCTGCCAGATATTTCGACTCGAAACGCGGAGGCTTGACTGGTTGGGGTTGCCTAATGTGCGTACCACGCATGCCACCAGAAGGACAAGAGCCCGGTTTTTTTAAATTTTTTTAGGATCAACACGAGCCAAGATCTGGCTAGTACACCGTTGGGTCCTACCATTCGAGAATACGAAAGGAACCTTTTAAGTTTCCGAACGAATCTACGTGTATTACAATGCCCGTATTTTCCTTGCAAATACTAATCTCAACGTGGTAATTGATTTATGACGAGTTGTTGAATGAGAGTGAGTTTGTGATATAGTGATCTCAACATGGATTTCACATTTCATGGTATCCCTCCTAAGTTTTTCAATGCAAATTCAAATTTAAAAGATGAAAATATTGCGGTGAGAAAACTTTGTATGTATCAAGCATATGACCACACACACACACACACACACATGAACACAACAACAATCCAGTAAGTATAGTGCATCTATTTTTCCAAACCATGCATGTATGACACGAATTCAAAAATACTCCTTCTGTTCCTAAATATTAGTATTTTAGAGATTCCAACAAGGGACTACATACGGAGCAAAATGAGTGAATCTACACTCTAAAATATGTCTATATACATCTGTATGTGCCAGTCCACTTGAAATCTCTAAAAAGACTAATATTTAGGAACGAAGGGAGTAAAATGTAAGACATGCATGGTCCTCAATTCAATATTTAAAACGAACATGAAACTGAAACATGAATATTAAGTGTAGTACTACAGTACATGCAAATGTTGTGTTAATTTAGGCGGAGCTATGATTGGGGGAGGTCACCCCCTCGACCTTAGATAAAATTGTGAAGCTCTGTTTAGGGTTGTTTAGATTATATTTGTCCCCACCCTCCCAACCACCGATTGGTTGTGCACCCCCACCCCTCCTCCTCGGGAGAATATCATGTGCCCCCCTACCTTAGATGCTATATGCCGATACGAGTTGCTTGGAGCTTGTATATCTGAGATATAGCAGCTCACATGATGTCTTAATATTTTTACAGGAAACCTTGATGAGTTTGAGAATTGCACACAATTTGTACAAAAACTACTCAGATGCCCTTGTATCCCATATCCAACGACCTCGAAGCTCGTATCACCATAGCATCTAAGATGAAGGAGGACATCATATTCTCCTGTATGTAAGAATATCATGTGCGACCACACCTTAGATGCTTTGGTGATACAAGCTCTTCGGAGCCGTTGGATTTGTGACCCAACGCCTCCTCGGTGGTTCGAATAGTTTTTTGCAGAAAAGCCCCCAAAGAGTTCGGCCATTGCTTACAAGCACAAAGACTGCTCAGATGCCATTGGATCTCAGATCAAACGACCTTGAAGCTCGTATCACCGTAGCATCCAAGCTGCGAGAGCACCTTATGTTTTCTCCCACGGGAGAATATGAGGTGCTCCCGCACCGTAGGTTCTATGGTGATACAAGTTCACGGAGATATAACGGCCCACGGTAGGAGGTTTGAATGTTTTTGCAATATACGGCTGAGAGAGTTTGGGAATTGCGTAGAAAGTACAAGTACTACGCATGTGCCATCTGATCACTGATCATACGACCTAGATGCTCATATAACCGTAGCGGGTAATTAAGCTACGGGGAGCACCTAATATGAGCAACGAGGAGCCGTTGGATCCAAGATGCAGCGGCACACACGAAGCCTGAATGTTTTATTTGCAAAAAAACCTTTGCAGAGTTTGGAAATTGCGCATAATTACAAAGACTACTCCCAAGCCATTGGATCTCACTTCCAACGGTGTAAAAACTCGTATCACCATAGCATCTAAGCTGCGGGGTGGATGTGATATTCTATGTCGCTGTCATTTTTGTTCGTAAACTTGCAAAATACATGTGACTTGTGCCGTTACTTGTCTAGCGCAAAGTGTTTGTTCAAAAAAACCATCCTACACTGAAATATCGGAACAACACACGGGGGTACCACTTGTCATTAATCAAATTTGGACCTAAAACTAACAAATCTGAAAGACGAGATTCGAACTGGCAATCTGGACTAGAAAGCGTAAGTCGATAGCCTGAAACAACAATGGTTGTTGGCTTTGTCCCATAACTTGATTTTATACAGTATTACATTGAGTAGAGTAGAGGGAGTGTCTCGTCTACACATGCATTACCGTTGACTCACTTACTGGTGGGTCCTAGATCTGCGATCTCTCTCTTCTCTCCATCATCTAACCTTTGCATGGGCACACACGAAGAGTGGCGCTAGCTTGCCGTGGTGTTATTACAACTAAAAAAAGCTTGGAAAATAGAAGAATCGCCTAGAACAAGAGACATAGTGGCTGGTCGAGACAGAGCTAACCACACCTATCCTCTGTGCCATGTTAGCATGATGAAGCTGTGTGGCTAGTGGGGTGTTTTCGACTGACTGGCTGGGTCCCGAGGTTGAACCATAGGTACTACGTCTGATACAGTAAATTTTTACACACACATTTTTCCTCCGTGCCGAGACATGGCACACCCTACCGCATGGTTTCGGGGTCCTCCCGGGTGGTGCAAGCATATATTCTTCCTGACGTGGGACGACTATCGCTGCTTTACAAGCAAGTAAATAAATGAGTCGTCAAATCACGAAAGACCACTTTTCCCGCCGAGTACATCAGTGAAGCATGGTGGCTAGCTAGTTGGGCTAGTTTGACCGATTAGCTAGGCGGCCGCCACATTTTTTTTTCAACCCTTTTTTTATCTACTTGCGGGCAGGTAAATTTAAACATCCACTGCGGTGTTGCTCTGGTGATTGAGTGCGGTAGGATATTTAATTTTTTGATTGGTGGGAGCAGGCGTGGCGGGATTTTTAATTTTTTGATTGACGGGAGCAGGCGCGGCAGCAATTAGTCACGATGACTCCGCCAGAAACCCATCGCTCCTCGATGTGAGAAGTCGCCGACCGGTGTTTTACCATGGTGAAAACCAAAAGATTCCCGCCCTCGGTTGGCTCGCCCGCCTTCCCGTAGATTGCATTGCCTTTTCAGCAGTTTTGCCCTGCATCAAGAACGCCGTGCATGCGCCAAGAAGCGAGAGGACTTGGTGGTGTTTAGGCTCCTCTCGCATGGGCATGTCCATGTCTCGGCGCAACATGACCGTTGGATCAAACTCGACCATGCAGATCACCATCGTAGCACAAAGCGTGTGGGTGTGTTTGGTTGCATTCTCATCTCAATATAGTGTGTAAGTCACCCATTTAAAACCAAATAATCCCAAAACACTTAGGCACGGTACATTAACTCCCTCCCTATTTCTTGTTTTGTGACATATCAACCAATAAGAGACGTGGGCCGTGCATGCTTTCAATGACTTGAGACTAATAAACATGACATGAAGTGGTTAGTTCATTGCATGCAATGCTATTAATTAGCAAAAAGACATTAAGTTTTCTTGTTTTCCTCTACGCCTTGGTCGCAGTGCACAACGTAAGATGACTTACACACCTAGACGGAGTAGTTGTTTCCTCTTCGTGTATTTGTGTTAACTTACTAGTGTGGACTCATGCACCCTGATAACCCACAAGTGTAGGGGATTGCAACAGCTTTCGAGGGTAGAGTATTCAACCCAAATTTATTGATTCGACACAAGAGGAGCCAAAGGATATTCTCAAGTATTAGCAACTGAGTAGTCAATTTAGCCACACCTGGATAACTTAATATCTGCAGCAAGGTATTTAGTAGCAAAGTAATATGATAGTAGTGGTAACGGTAACAAAAAGAGTAATGAAAGCAAAAGTAATATTTTTGGTATTTTGTAGTGATTGTAACAATAGCAACGGGAAAGTAAATAAGCGTAAACCAGTATATGGAAAGCTCGTAGGCATTGGATCGGTGATGGATAATTATGCCGGATGCGGTTCATCATCTAACATTCATAACATAGGGTGACACAGAAGTAGCTCCAATTCATCAATGTAATGTAGGCATGTATTCCAAATATAGTCATACATGCTTATGGAAAAGAACTTGCATGACATCTTTTGTCCTACCCTCCCATGGCAGCGGGGTCCTAATGGAAACTAAGGGATATTAAGGCCTCCTTTTAATAGAGAACCGGAACAAAGCATTAGCACATAGTGAATACATGAACTCCTCAAACTATGGTTATCACCAAGAAGTATCCCGATTACTGTCACTTCGGGGTTGTCGGATCATAACACATAATAGGTGACTATAGACTTGCAAGATAGGATCAAGAACACACATATATTCATGAAAATGTAATAGGTTCAGATCTGAAATCATTGCACTCAGGCCCTAGTGACAAGCATTAAGCATAGCAAAGTCATAGCAACATCAATCTCAGAACATAGTGGATACTAGGGATCAAACCCTAACAAAACTAACTCGATTACATGATAGATCTCATCCAACCCATCACCGTCCAGCAAGCCTACGATGGAATTACTCATGCACGGCGGTGAGCATCATGAAATTGGTGATGGAGGATGGTTCATGATGACGACAGCGACGAATCCCCCTCTCCGGAGCCCCGAATGGACTCCAGATCAGCCCTCCCGAGAGATTTTAGGGCTTGGCGGCGGCTCCGTATCGTAAAATGCGATGATTTCTTCTCTCTGATTTTCTCTCTCCGAAAGCAAATATATAGAGTTGGACTTGGCGTCGGAGGGTCTCCAGGGGGCCCACGAGGTAGGGGGGCGCGCCCTGGAGGGGGGGCGCCCCCACCCTCGTGGACAGGGTGTGGGCCCCCTGGTCTTCATCTTTGGCGAGGATTTTTTATTATTTTTTCTAAGATGTTCCGTGGAGTTTCAGGTCATTCCGAGTACTTTTGTTTTCTGCACATAAAACAACATCATGGCAATTCTGCTGAAAACAGCGTCAGTCCGGGTTAGTTCCATTCAAATCATACAAGTTAGAGTCCAAAACAAGGGCAAAAGTGTTTGGAAAAGTAGATACGACGGAGATGTATCAACTCCTCCAAGCTTAAACCCTTGCATGTCCTCAAGCAATTCAGTTGACAAACTGAAAGAGAAAAACAAAAACTTTTACAAACTTTGTTTGCTCTTGTTGTTGTAAATATGTCAAGCCAGCATTCAGGTTTTCAGCAAAGATTATAACTAACCACGTTTGCAATAATTCTCAGGTCTCATGTTTACTCATATCAATGACATAATCAACTAGCGAGTCATAATAATAAATCTCGGATGACAACACTTTCTCAAAACAATCATAATATGATATAACAAGATGGTATCTCGCTAGCCCTTTCTGAGACCACAAAACATAAATGCAGAGCACCTTTAAAGATCAAGGACTGACTAGACATTGTAATTCATGGTAAAAGAGATCCAGTCATAGTCATACCCAATATAAATTAACAGTAATGCATGCAAATGATAGTTGTGCTCTCCAGCTAGTGCTTTTGATAAGAGGGTGATGACTCAACATAAAAGTAAATAGATAGGCCCTTCGCAGAGGGAAGAAGGGATTTGTAGAGGTGCCAGAGCTCGGTTTTGAAATAGAGATAAATAATATTTTGAGCGGCATACTTTCATTGTCAACATAACAACTAAGAGATGGCGATATCTTCCATGCTACACACATTATAGGCGGTTCCCAAACAGAATGGTAAATTTTATACTCCCCCTCCACCAACAAGCATCAATCCATGGCTTGCTCGAAACAACGAGTGCCTCCAACATACATCAGATCCCAGGGGGAGTTTTGTTTGCAATTAATTTTGATGTAGTTTGCATAAAGCATGGGACTGGGCATCCCGGTGACCAGCCATGTTCTCATGAGTGAGGAGCGGAGTCCACTCCTCTTGAGAATAACCCGCCTAACATGGAAGATAAGGACAGCCACGGTTGATACATGAGCTATTCGAGCATACAAAACAGAATGTTTATTTGAAGGTTTAGATTTTGGCACATACAAATTTACTTGGAACGGCAGGTAGATACCGCATATAGGAAGGTATAGTGGACTCATATGGAATAACTTTGGGTTTTAAGGGATTGGATGCATAAGCAGTATTCCCGCTTAGTACAAGTTAAGGCTAGAAAAAGACTGGGAAGCGACCAACTAGAGAGCGACAACAGTCATGAACATGCACTAAAATTAATAAACATTGGATGCAAGCATGAGTAGGATATAATCCACCATGAACAGAAATATCGTGAAGTCTATGTTGATTTGTTTCAACTACATGTGTGAACATGTGCCAAGTCAAGTCACTTAAATCATTCAAAGGAGGATACCACCTCATCATACCACATCACAACCATTTTAATAGCATGTTGGCACGCAAGGTAAACCATTATAACTCATAGCTAATCAAGCATGGCATAAGCAACTATGATCTCTAATTGTCATGGCAAACATGTTTATTCATAATAGGCTGAACCAGGAACGATGAACTCATCATATTTACAAAAACAAGAGAGGTCGAGTTCATAGTAATCTCTGGAAGCATCGGTTTGTCCATTATAAAAGATATCAAGTATTTCATTTTTCTTAAGAGGATGATCAGACAAAGCATTAAGTAACTTGAGAAGCCTCCCCCAAGCTTGTGGGAGACTCTCTTCTTCAATTTGCACAAAGTTGTATATTTCCTTTAAAGCAGCTTGTTTCTTATGAGCTGGGAAACATTTAGCAGAGAAATAATAAATCATATCCTGGGGACTAAGCACACAACCAGGATCAAGAGAATTAATCCATATCTTAGCATCACCCTTTAATGAGAATGGAAATATTTTAAGGATATAAAAGTAGTGAGATATCTCATCATTAGTGAAGAGGGTGGCTATATCATTTAATTTAGTAAGATGTGCCACAACAGTTTCAGATTCATAACCATGAAAAGGATCAGATTCAACCAAAGTAATTATATCAAGATCAACAGAGAATTCATAATCCTTATCGGGAACACAAATAGGTGAAGTAGCAAAAGCAGGGTGAGGTTTCATTCTATACCTAAGAGATTCTTTACTCCATTTAACTAATAGCCTCTTAAGTTCATTTCTATCTTTGCAGGCAAAAATAGCTGCAGAAGATTCCACATCAAAAACATAAACCTCAGGAATAGAAGGCATATCTTCATCATCACTTTCATCAACATTATCAGTTTCAATAGTTTCTTTCTCTCTAGCCCTAGAAATTTGTTCATCAAGAAATTCACCAAGGGGCACAGTAGTATCAAGCATAGAAGTAGTTTCATCATAAGTATCATGCATAGCAGAAGTGGCATCATCAATAACATGCACATATCCGAACTAATAGCGTAAGCAGTTTAGGTGTCGCAAGCTTACTCATAATGTAAGCTGAATCAAGTGCGAGCTATATGGCAGTTCCTTACCTCCCTCGTAGTTGAGGGATAAATTTTGTCTTAGCGCCTTTCAAGTTCTTCATAGTGTCCAGCAGATATAAATCCCAAGTGACTCAAAGAATAGAGCTATGCTCCCCGGCAACGGCGCCAGGAATTTGTCTTGATAACCCACAAGTGTAGGGGATCGCAACAGCTTTCGAGGGTAGAGTATTCAACCCAAATTTATTTATTGGACACAAGGGGAGCCAAAGAATATTCTCAAGTATTAGCAACTGAGTTGTCAATTCAGCCACACCTGGATAACTTAATATCTGCAGCAAGGTATTTAGTAGCAAAGTAATATGATAGTACTGGTAACGGTAACAAAAAGAGTAATGAAAGCAAAAGTAATATTTTTTGTATTTTGTAGTGATTGTAACAATAGCAACGGGAAAGTAAATAAGCGTAAACCAGTATATGGAAAGCTCGTAGGCATTGGATCGGTGATGGATAATTATGCCGGATGCGGTTCATCATGTAACAGCCATAACATAGGGGTGACACAGTAAATAAGCGTAAACCAGTATATGGAAAGCTCGTAGGCATTGGATCGGTGATGGATAATTATGTCGGATGCGGTTCATCATCTAACATCCATAACATAGGGTGACACAGAACTAGCTCCAATTCATCAATGTAATGTAGGCATGTATTCCAAATATAGTCATACATGCTTATGGAAAAGAACTTGCATGACATCTTCTGTCCAACCCTCCCGTGGCAGCGGGGTCCTAATGGAAACTAAGGGATATTAAGGCCTCCTTTTAATAGAGAACCGGAACAAAGCATTAGCACATAGTGAATACATGAATTCCTCAAACTATGGCTATCACCGAGAAGTATCCTGATTACTGTCACTTCGGGGTTGTCGGATCATAACACATAATAGGTGACTATAGATTTGCAAGATAGGATCAAGAACACACATATATTCATGAAAACATAATAGGTTCAGATCTGAAATCATTGCACTCGGGCCCTAGTGACAAGCATTAAGCATAGCAAAGTCATAGCAACATCAATCTCAGAACATAGTGGATACTAGGGATCAAACCCTAACAAAACTAACTCAATGACATGATAGATCTCATCCAACCCATCACCGTCCAGCAAGCCTACGATGGAATTACTCACGCACGGCGGTGAGCATCATGAAATTGGTGATGGAGGATGGTTGATGATGACGACGACGACGAATCCCCCTCTCCGGAGCCCCGAACGCACTCCAGATCAGCCCTCCCGAGGGATTTTAGGGCTTGGCGGCAGCTCCGTATCGTAAAATGCGATGATTTCTTCTCTCTGATTTTCTCTCTCCGAAAGCAAATATATAGAGTTGGACTTGGCGTCGGAGGGTCTCCAGGGGGCCCACGAGGTAGGGGGCGCGCCCTGGAGGGGGGGGGGCACCCTCGTGGACAGGGTGTGGGCCCTTGGTCTTCATCTTTGGCGAGGATTTTTTATTATTTTTTCTAAGATGTTCTGTGGAGTTTCAGGTCATTCTGAGAACTTTTGTTTTTTGCACATAAAACAACATCATGGCAATTCTCACAAAAAACAGCGCCATCCGGGTTAGTTCCATTCAAATCATACAAGTTAGAGTCCAAAACAAGGGCAAAAGTTTTTGGAAAAGTAGATACGACGGAGACGTATCACACCCTTCATGCACTCTGCCAAACACCCAAAAGTGGGTCGAGAAGGGAGCTTTTGCTCCCATCCCGTGTACCCTTCATACACCCCGCCTAACACTATTCGTGCTTCATATGGTTCATGTTTCGTGGAGAACTGTAGCACCATACTCTCCGTGCGCTGTAGACCTAGTTCTATTAACATTGATCTCACCGTTCATTCTCGACCGGACAGTCGAGAAAGCGATACTATGTTACTACATTACTGGTCATATAGTTGACATGTGCACAACATCATTTGTTGTCGTCATATCTTACTACACTAGCAACAAGATTATGTAGTACTGACGTATGAACCACTGCACATGCCTAGTAGTAGGAGCACTGTGTATGTTCAAGTGGCTGCCGTGTTTCGCATTCCTCCATCGTAAGAGTGGAAAACGCTTGCTGTAATCATTTTTGTCTTCAGAAAAACAGTGGACACGCTCTACCGTGTGGATCCTCCTCCAGCCATGCACTAAATTACTCACTTTCGCCGACGTGTGAGACAGCCAGCATCGGGGTCCATCAGCCATGCACTAAATTACTCCGTAGTAGACTGACGGTAGACTACCCCGATCGAAGTGCCGCAGTAATGCCCAATGAGCCGTCAAATCACAAACCCCCCTCCTTTCCAACAGTAAGTTGGACGGACGAAGAAACCATCATTTCACTCTTCTCTCTGGGCTTCCTCTCTACCCAACCCTCGCTTCTCCCTCATCTTGTTTTCTCGTTTATTCAAGAAAACCCCGACCTGCTTCTGCCATTGTTCTTCTCTCCCAAACAAGGAAAGGTGAGCGCATCAATGGTGTTGATTCTGGCCAAGGGCTGGTCTTGCAACCCCGAGACTGATCCTATAACTCCCTCTCTTTTCTTCTTTTGGGTTTGTGATTATGGTTTCTTTTCTTTTATTTCTATTTGACAGTTTCTTGATGGACGCTGGAGCACCGGCCGAAGTGATGTCTATGGCTCTGGCCAAAACCGTCGAGGCTCATGGTACGAAGAAGCGCAAGCACCCCGCTGAGACTACCGCAGACAAGCTCAAAGCCATCGCCATGTCCAAGCCCCCTCTCCGGGATCCCTCATTAAACAAGTCCAGGTAATATCTCTTCTTGACAATCTTTTTATCGATCTTGATCGTGTTTTTTCATCTAACACGCAGTACTAGTACTAGTAGTACAACTTTCTGGGTGATCTTGCATGTGATTTTTGTGTGCCAAATGACGGTTCTACATTCCTCTTTTGACCAAAACATGCGAGAGGTTGACACTGATTTCTTATAGATTATTAACTATTCCCTCTGTCCCAAATTTCTTGTCTTAGATTTGTCTAGATACGGATGTATCTAATACTAAAATGTGACTTGATACATCTGTATCTAGACAAATCTAAGACAAGAATTTTTGGACGGAGGGAGTACTTTATGAACATCAATGCTACCTTTGAAGAGGGTATATTTGCCTCAGTAACTTGTATTCCTGAACGGAGGTAGTAATAAAATATGGTTTCTGTTTGAATTAGAACCAGGTCAGCGGTGGAGATGAAGTTCTCAAAGTCATGCCGTGTGAACTGGAAGACCTGAGGATGAGTTCTACTGCTAAACTATCCAGCTGATGTGTCCTTGTCGCCACGTGTCCTGAACTAGTGTTTTCCTGTAGCATTTTTGTCAGGCGTGTTCTCGAGGTTGTACTTGACCACAATAATTTCCTGGCTGTGCCTTCGATTACGAAGGGTGTGGTTCTTGTAAAGCTTCCCAACAAATCTGATGCGGCCTGTCTTCATGTTATGTTTATGAGTGGAAAGACCACTCTGTTAGGTTCTCGAAGGTTGACAAGATGGTGATGGTGCATGTAGACATCTCTCACGAAGTCCATGGCCTAGTCAGTTATGCGGGGTTCATCCCGTAGGTCGGTGGCAAGAAATAGTCTGCATAGTTTAATTAGTGCAACTTTGCTTGTCTGTAGTAAGTACTATTGTTCAGTACTTTATTTGTGTTTGTGAACCCTATATTGTTTATTAGTACTGCCGCTTTTGGTGTGTGGTCAGTCCTGAGAATGGTCTATGTTAATGTCTGTCCACTCAATTCAGTCTGTATATTTTGAAGTATCCAGATCATTTTTTTGTGAGGACTGTTTATCAATTATGGTTACACTCCAATATCTGTATGCATTGCAGGGTTTATCGCACCCACCAGGATTTCCAGTCCCATGGATGTTCGGTCCATATGATTTGTCACGACCTTTGACTGTCCTGCTTAGGAGTAGGCGGGCCCCTACATGCCACCCGTAGTTGGACGATCAATCTTCTGCTTAGTACTTCAACATAGTGATTTCTGGTAAGGATTCACTGTGTCACATCAAGTAAATCTTATTGATTTACCGTCTAAATCTTATTGATTTAATGTCATGTTTTCTTTCTTTTCCGTAATTTTACGATGCAGGTTTTGCCATGTGACATTCATCACAGAATAAACTGTTTGGTTTGCTCTCACGATGGCTATTTTTGCAGGTTTCACTTCTTATGTCGTGTCAAGAACGGAAGGCAATCGCCCATCACTTATATTACTAGAAAAAACTGGATCACCGTTGTCCGAGTACAAGTCGAATCCCTATGATGAACAGGAGTTTGGTTTAACAAAACGCCACAATTAGTCCTTCTCGCTTGAAAGAAATGAAGAAAAACTGGATCACGGTAACGGTTTAGTCAAGTTAGAAAGCTGATCATAGCGACCGCACACGATCGCCGCTATCTCGCACAACGGTACCACCTTCAAGAACGGATCGAGCACCGCAGCTTGCTCCAAAGATCGACAAAGAAGAAGCAGCTCACCGATCCAAATGAGATTGGGCATCGACGCGTCACAAGAATCACGCTGATCTACCGGAGGATCAGGCATCAACACCGGCACCTGCTCCGACACCGGCACCAGCTCTACAAGGAGCACCATCTCCGGCAGCAGCGGCGGCTTCGACACCTGCACCAACACTTGCACTTGCATCTGCTTCGGCCCGTGGAGCGGCAACCGAACGAGCAGTTGCACCGGCAACAGACTGGGCTGCAGTTCGCACTTCATATACCAAAGTCCTTACAAAAACCAACATGTCCATCTTCTTGGTAAGCATTGGCCGCCCAAGTGTTTCGTTCTTTTTTATTTTCATGTTGTTTCGCATGATTCACTATGTTGATCTAACTGTTTGGGTATGTCTTCTTGTTTGTAAACAGAAAATTCCTAGAGCAACGAGGGAGTCGTTCAACAATCCGGGCGACAGCGGCCAAGTTTCTCTTACCATGCGCAGCCTTGGTGTGAATGAACCTGCGCAATATACCGTAAGTACAAAGGATGGTCGCATGATGATTGATGCTAAAGTATGGTCAAGGTTCAAATCTAAATCATATCTTGCGGTAGGGCATGATGTCAAAATCGAACTTTCTCGGCAAGGAGAGCTGGTCAAATCAACTTTGAAATTCTTCAATACTACCGAACTGATCTATTGGCCGAGATATTTTGACGTAATACTCTGGCATGGTGAAACAAGTGTCCTGTGTGTATAAGTAGCACGACATTATCATTGATAGAATTGCAACTCTGATTGCTGGTTAGAAACTGTCGTTTGATTTCATTCCAACAGCTGTTGTGCTTTATTCAATTTTGTGTATTCACATTGCGACAACATCTAAAACCAGTGTCGTACCGACCGCTTGCAATATGAAAAGCGCTGAGGTAGAACACATGGGCCCCCAAACATGCAGGCCCACCGGCCTATGGCCCAAAGTTCAGAACCTGAGCCCGTCTGAGTATTTCTCAGCTGAACCCCCATAATGCCTGTGTGTTGCACGTAACATCAAGATGCATTTGTATGAGTATTTTATCTTGTGAGAGAAAAGGATGAACGAGGGAAGGCCTTATTTGCAAATGCGGAGAGGTGTGTGGGTACCTTTTTGCAAAATTGCCATAATTTCCTTCCTATCTGTCAGATATAAATCGGACGGCCTATATTGCAGGATGACAGGTGCACCATCATCACCAACTCGTCTATACCGTGTTAAAAAAACTCTGTTTTTTTATAATTATATATGTTATATATATTCCCCTTGATTTTTCTTATGTATAAAGTTGTGATATAAAAGATCTTTATATTTCTTTACAGAGGGAATATCTCTCTGTCAAAAATATATTTATGTGTAATAACTAGTTACTCTCGTTTTTCTACTTCCTTGCACTGATATGTGGGGCATCCAGCAACGGGGTCCACATGCCATATGCACCAAATTAGAGTGCACAACTGCACGGTAGACACACCCCGGTCGAAGCGCCCCATTAATGCCCAATGAGCCACAAATCACAAAAACCCCACCTTTCCAGCTTTAGCAAGAAGCTAGCCCAACGCCGCGCTCGGTTCGCTAGAGCCCAACGCCGCACTCCACGCTGCAGCGTGTACGAGAGAAACGCGCATCGCTCGGCTCCGACCACCCACCGTAACAGGGAACACCCCGATATTTTCCTCGCCCTCGCTTCTACCACGGTTTTTTTCGTCATAGACGGCCCAAAGAATGTCATGCAGCTGTGTCTCCGGCACGCCCAGGATGAAAAGCCCATTTTCTGTCATGATTTTTTGTCATAGAAGTAGGACCCCACCACATCTATGATGATACCGTGTTTTGTCATAATTATTGTCATAGAAGTGTCATAAGTATGACAAAAAAAATTCGTTCGGCCCAAAATGTCACGGATGTGTCTTTTTTTGTAGTGATAGTAGTGTTACTATCTACAAAGATCGAATTGTCGCAAAAGGTTTTCGACAAGTTCAAGGTGTTGTCTATGATGAGATTTTCTCACTCGTAGGATGCTTAGAGTTTGTCCGAATGATGTTAGCAATTGCCGCATTTTATGAAATTTGGCAAATGGATGTCAAAACAACATTCCTTAATGGATATCTCAAAGAAGAGTTGTATATGATGCAACCAGAAAGTTTTTGTCGATCCTAAAGGTGCTAAGAAAGTGTGCAAGCTCCAGTGAACCATTTATGGACTGGTGCAAGCCTCTCGTAGTTGGAATATACGCTTTGATAGTGTGATCAAAGCATATGGTTTTATACATACTTGTAATGAAGCCTGTATTTACAAGAAAGTGAGTGGGAGCACTACAACCTTTCTGATAAGTATATGTGAATGACATATTGTTGATCAGAAATGATGTAGAATTTCCTGCAAAGTATAAAGAAGTGTTTGAAAGGAGTTTTTCAAAGAAAGACCTTGGTGAAGCTGCTTACATATTGAGCATCAAGATCTATAGAGATAGATCAAGACGCTTGATAAGATTTTTCAATGAATACATACCTTGATAAGATTTTGAAGTAGTTCAAGATGGAACAGTTAAAGAAGGAGTTCTTGCCTGTGTTGCAAGGTGCAAAGTTGAGTAAGACTCAAAGGCCGACCACGACAGAAGATAGAGAGAGAATGAAAGTCATTCCCTATGGCTCAACCATAGGTTCTATAAAGTATGCCAAGCTGTGTACCAGACCTATTGCATACCCCGCCCTGAGTTTGGCAAGGGAGTACAATAGTAATCTAGAAGTAGATCACTGGACATTTGTCAAAAATTATCCTTAGAGGACTAAGGAAATATTTCTCGGTTATGGAGGTGATAAAGAGTCCGTCGTAAAGAGTTACGTCGATGCAAGCTTTTACACCAGACTGGATGACTCTTAGTCTCGATCTAGACACATATTGAAAGTGGGAGCAATTAGCTAGAGTAGCTCCGTGCAAAGCATTGCATACATAGAAATTTTGCAAAATACATACGGCTCTGAATGTGACAGACCCATTGACTAAATTTCTCTCACAAGCAGAACATGATCACACCTTATTACTCTTGGGTGTTAATCACATAGCTATGTGAACTAGCACTGGTGCGCGTCGGTCCTAAACAAACGGTTTAAAACCCCTTTTCGCGACGGCATTTGGAACCGTCGCCAAGTGAGTGTGGGCGATAGGGGGGTCCTTCCCACATGATCCAGAAACCGTCGGGGATAGGGCCCCTACAGTACCCCTACTCGTTTCTGCTCGCATTGCCATCATAGTCGGTATTCTGTGGTGCTACGTTTATGATGCGCGGCCCATCATGAACGGTTCACTCTTATAGAACGTGTATGATGCACGGCCCATCATAAATGGTTCACTGTTAAGAAGATTAGCTAATCGTCGTACGAGTGTCGGACAGGATTACGAAACATCGGACCGTCGTAACATCGTCAGACACGCACAACTATCGCACACGCTATTCTGTGGTGCAACGCTTATGATGCATACTTCATCGTAAACAGTTCATGGTTGCGAATCGTACGATAAGGCAACTAACACAAACGCTAAGTTTGCCCGCCGCTTGTGATATTGTCCGACATCGCACACGCTTTGTAAACGGCAATCGTGCATGCTTGCACATGTTTCTCTCTCGTGAACCGCCTCGATTATGGTGCATATCGCAAACGTTTGTGTTTTACCAACCGTGTGTGCTGTAACAACCTGGAGAGCGTAATTTCACCGTAATTTAATTGCTGCTTTTCCAAATTGTACCAGATTTGAATTTGAATGTAAGCTACAACTTTATTCATATCCACCAGGTTCAAACAACCAATGCTTTATTCGATTCATAGGTACATATGTTCAAGAATTACATAAGAACCAAATAAAGAATGATGAACCATAGTTGTATACTTGTACTATTAAAGACCGTAACGAAAGAGGCAAAATATATTCTGGTTGCTGAACAAGGTCAAGCGGAATGCCCATATTGTGCCCTCCTCGATGCAGAAGGCACGCACGACTCTAGTCCAACCCCTTGTGATGGCCGACCGCCCATCCTTCACGGTCTTCATGAAAACATCTTGATAATCATCGTGTTCTGGTAGAAATACGTTAACCTTTGCATGCCCACCAATCATGTAGTTTGAGAGGTAATCTCGAGTAAACTGCTTTGGCAACCACTACAAAGGAATAACATTTCAGACATTGTCATCTAACACAACTCATTATGGGCAGTAAAAAGAAGGCTGCAGAGTTCTTACTTACCATCCTGCAGTTTGCTGTTGTGTTGGATAAAGTGTAAACAAATAGTTTAATTGCCATCTTTGGACCCATTTTACTAACAACTTTATCAGCTTCCTCAATTGATGCTGGTTCATCGATATCTCATTGCCCCATACGCAGAAAGGGTCAAAACGCGGATCATTACCAATGACATATGTACCTAAAAGCACCAAGTTAATATTAGAAGCTAAGCAGCAATGGCACAATGATGTAGTACAACACTCTTTTATAATATGTCTATATACATCCGTATGTGGTAGTATATTTGAAATCTCTAAAAAGACAAATATTTAGGAACAGAGGGAGTATTATAACATCCAATATACTCACATATTAGATGAATTAACATCTTATATTATGGGCCGGAAGGAGTTTAGTTCGTTCTTAAGAATTATCTGCTGCTGTATCCATGGGTTACAGTTAGTTTGAGCTAGTTCGGGCTCAAATAGCCCTAAAGTATATCTAAACATGAGGGCTAGTTTGAGCTAGTTGCACTATAACCCACCCAAAAAAACTAGTATCCAACCCAAGAGGTGCTAATTGGAGCTAGTTCTCCTAGTGCATTTATTGTCAATCTAACCCCGCCATCCAAACAACTCTTTGGATGGAGTTAGTTCAGGGTTAGTAATGAGCTAGAAACTAACTCTAACCTCTAGCTAAGTTGAGTATCCAAACAGGGTTGTAGTGTTGATGTTGTTGCTGCTGCTCTTCTACGTATATCTAGACATCATTAGAACATTAATGTAACATTCTTCCTTGTTGCTATGTAGCCTAGGATTGCATATTTAGACATTAAGTACAGTGCATGTTGCTGTGTAGCCTCAGATATATCACATATAGCCCTAGTTAACCTAAGGAAAAATGGGTTGCCGATATATTCAATTATAAGTCCAATTCACTGATTAGTCCCTTATCAACCGCCGACCTATATGGTAGCAGCTACGGATATCCTGAACAGTGAGCAGATATAAGCCATGGGATGAAACTAACCACGATGGAAAAGAATAGTCATTCCCAAAATTATCCTGTGTAGGTACATCAAGAAGCATGTTAAGCACAATAGGCTAAACATCAACCAAAATTACACATGGCAGACAAAATAATCTCCAAAAGATAGCTTCAGTGTGCAGGTTTAAGCACGCTAGTAAAGCAAAACAAGTGGAAAGTTGTGCTAACTGCAACAGGCCTAACATTTAACAACAAGCAAACATGATCCTTCAAACTGGTATTGTGCCGGTCTAAGTACACTGGTTATGGTTAAATAAAAATGGAAAGGCGTGTTAACTACAAGATGCAGCAACCAAATGTAGTCATTCAAAGTGCTATTTTGGAAACTGGTACTAATGAAATTGAACTGCACAGTTCATACTTGCACATATAGAACATTACGTTGTGAATAACTGGAATAAACAAGGCATACTACGAACAACCAAAGATAGCATTTGAAACTGAACATATGCTAACTACAAACAACCGAACAATCAAAAACTTTAAAAGCGGTATATGCTAGCTATAACAGGCTTAACATCAAGCAAATATCGCATTCCTATCGGTATGTTTAAAACTGGAATGATGAAATGTACTGCACAGTAAATAATTGCACATATATAGAGCATCACATTGTGAACAACTGAAATAAAAAAATCATGGGTTTCCTCACTTGTCACAGATGGGCTCGTTCCCGCGGCAAGAGCACGGACCTTGGATGTGCTCCATGTTGTCGCAGATGGGCTCCTTCCCATTGGAAGGGCACGGCTGTAGGGTGACCTCCCTGATGTCGCAGACGGGCGCTTTCCCCTTGGAAGAGCAGATGGGCTCTTTCCCCTTGGAAGAGCCGGAGAGGTTGCCCTCCTCGTGGTCGCCTTCGATGAGGTCTAACTTGGAAGCTGTGGATCCCAAGCTAGCGTCACAGAACGTGTCCTTCAGAAATGACAAAAGGGGCTCGATGGCGATGTAGAATGGCAAATTGTTGACAGCGAGCCAGAGGAGATCAGCGGCGGGGCCATGGATGAGATCGACGGTGGTTGAACCCGAGGGGTTGGGGTGGTCCACTTAACCTATGACACAGCCCGCCTCAGGGCGTCGCTGTCGATGACCTCGATGTCATAGCCGGCAGAAGGGACATGCCCGCATACTCTAGCCCGCTTCTTGAGTGCCTGCCGCCAGTAATGGTCGTCAGCTTCCTCGGCGACATCGGGCGAAGAGATCACTATACACCTCTTTTGGGCCAGTCGCTCCTCGAGCTCCACGGGAAGCGTAGCCGGGCTTAGGCTGCGACGCTCTGGAGTGGGGGGTGGGGATGGGGATCTATGGGAAAGGGGGCGTTTGGCAGGGGTCATCTAAGAAACTCAGGGCGGCCTGGGTATGGAGATCGGTGGGTAATCTGCACCGGCTAACCGGCAGATGTTGACAATGGAGGCCTTGCAGCGGCGGCAGCAGCGGTAGCGACGGCGGGGACTTCGCTAGGGTTTCGAGCAAGTAAGGGTGTGTGTGTGTGTGTGTGTGCACGCGCGCGCATGCCCGAGGAGGTTTTGGTGTGTGTGTGTGTGTGTGTGTGTGTGTGTGTGTGTGTCAAGGGGGGCCGCGGGGTGTTTGACGAAATGACGCGGGTATTGAAAATTTTACTACGCGGGAGTGAAATGCCCGACTATTGAAAATTTTGATGATAGTGCATCACACACGGTCCGGAGATAACAACCGTGTGTTATGAGAAAGAAAAACCCTCGAGGCGGGCAGATATTGTTGATGCAGGGAGGATTGGGAACAAGAAACATCGCACACGGTCTGGAGATAACAAGCGTGTGTTATGAAACAGAAAAACCCTCGAAGCGGGCAGATATTTTTGAGAGGGGGAGCCTCGTGGAGCCCAATGTACTGTGCGGATGTGTGTGTGACAGGTGCACCAGCGTGGCACACGGTTAGTTTGAGTGAACCGCGTCTGTTGCGTCATCTGACTTGTCTAATGTTCATAAATTTGGCGAAAAATGACGCGGGAGAGGGTCAGAACACGAACACACTTGCATGTGGACCAAATTTGTGTATCAAAAGGGTGGTTTGATTTTCAAATACCAAATGCAACTTTGATGTGGCACCTCTCTCACAAAGCGCACGGTATTTCTTGCTCCCACCCTCTCACGTCGGCACGAAGGGAATCCTAAGCTATGAATGCATGCTCCCTTCCCCTCAACCGAGGTTCACCTAGCAAAGTGCGAAGTACCTACCAGCCCCCTCCTCCCTTGTGTCGGCACGAAGGGAATCCTAAGATATATATGAATGCATGCCCTCTCCCCCTCAACCGAGTTTCACCTAGAAAAGTGCGAACTAGCTAGCAGCCCCCCTCCTCCCTCGTGTCAGCACGAAGGGAATCCTAAGCTATATATGAATGCATGCCCCCCAACCGAAGTTCACCATAGAAAAGTGTGAAGTAGCTAGCAGCCCCGTCCCTCGTGCTGGCACGAAGGGAATCGTAAGATATGAATGCATGCCCCCCAACCGAGGTTCACCTAGCAAAGTGTGAAGTAGAGCTAGCAGCCCCCTCCTCGTGGTCGGCACGAAGGGATTCCTAAGCTATGAATGCATGCCCCCCAACCGAGGTTCACCTAGCAAAGTGCGGCGAGCTAGCAGCCCCTCCCTCGTGGTTTCGGCACGAAGGGAATCCTAGCTAAGCTATGAATGCATGCCCCCCAACCGAGATTCACCCTAGCAAAGTGCGGCGTAGCTAGCTGCCACCCTCCCTCGTGTCAAGACGAAGGGAATCCTAAGCTATGAATGCACATGCCCCCAACCGAGGTTCACCTAGCAAAGTGCGGTGAAGCTTGAAGCCCCCTCGTGTCGGCACGAAGGGAATACTAAGCTATGAGCATGCCCCTCCCACCCAACCGAGGTTCACCTAGCAAAGTGCGAAGTAGGTAGCAAACCCCACCCCTTGTGTCGCCATGAAGGGAATCCTAATTGTTATGAATGCATGCCCCCCAACCGAGGTTCACCTAGCAAAGTGCGATGTAGAAACCCCCCCACACACACACACACACTTTCAATAAGGGCCAGAGGCATATATCTCACCAAGATGGATCGTAAAACGGACCAAGAATAATCCACCTTGGTCGTACAACCTCTCTCTTGTTGTTAGTCAAAGTGATTTCCGTCCATGCGACCCCGAAGATGGGCTAGCTCGCCAATAATCACGCTAGTAGCTAGTCCCCGAAGACAACCACTGCATGCGTGTGGCCCAAACATATGTATGGAGAGGTGTGTTTTTGAGTAACAATGAACAACTTTGATGTGGCACTATGATTTCGAACTAGAAATCCCCACACTGAGTGAGGGTTAGGTTGACGATGCATATGTATGTTACACCACACTTCAAGCCAACGACGGGGATTCATATATGCATGCATGCGTGCATAGTATATGCGCTCAAACTTAATTAGGTCTGAATATCACCATGACCTATACTATGATAACACTAACCGAATGAAGAATCCGCCATGGTAACCTATCTTGTTGTTGGTCAAGGTGATCATGGATGTCCACGCGGGCCCACAAATATATAGGCTTGTCGCTGATAACCACGCGAGGGAGTGTATCGTTCGAAGGCAACCACTAGATGCATATGTATGGAGGTGATGCGTGCATGCATGTTTGAATACACAACATTGATCTGGCGCGTGTGTCAAAAATCGTACACTAGCTCCCCACATAGAGCGAGATCGGTTCATGATGGTGTCATTGTACTAGCCACTTCGACTCGATGGGAGGGATTCATGCGTACACATGCATATGTGTGTGCTCAAAGTGTATCATGCATGTCAGCCCAGAGCAAAATAATAATCCCTCCTAAGTCAAATTAACCTCTCTGCTTGTGCAAAAGAAGTGATGGACCAAGCGCCCACGATGGAAAGCATCGATATCACGATAACCGCTAAGTGGGTGTGAGAGGACAACCACCACCGCTTTGCATGTGGGCCAAACATATATATGTTGAATACCCAAAATGCACAACTTTGATGTGCCATATGCCTCAAAAATCATAAACAATGCACCCATAGAGAGTGAGGTTCATATCAAGCGTACTACATATGATGGTCCCCTTCCCCCCTCTTCACCGCATACTATATGCTCCTGCCATAATATATGTACAACCCAAAAGAATCCTCATCGATGGTGAAATTAATTAACCTCTCCCGATGTAGGTCAAAGTGATGCATGCATGCATGCATCGACGATGGCCTCGTGGGCCCATAGATGGAAGCGTCACACGTGAGTGTCCTATCTAGGATATACATGCATGTGGCCCAAAAAGGTGTTGTGTGATGTTTGAAGAACCAATTTCACAATTTTGATTTTGCACGTGTCTCGGTAACCAAAAAGTCTCGACATTGAGTGAGGTTTACTTGTTCACGAACGCATACGTATAGTATATATGCTAGTCCCCTCCCACCTCTTTGATGCGTACTATATACCACCATAACACAAACAAAAAAGATTATACCTTGCTGGTCAAATTAACCTCACTGCCGGCTGCTCGTCAAAGTGATGGAGGACGACCTTGCGGGCCCACAGAAAGCGTCACACGCGAGTATCGAGTGTCGTGTAGGACAACCATTGACTGCATGTGGCCAAAACATTTATGTATGAAAGGGTTGTGTAATGTTTTAAATAATGATTTCATGACTCTAATGCGGCATCAGACTGCCTAACAAAACGTCCAACACACATGGTGGCTCCAAACTCGTAGTGTACTGCGAGCCACCCGTCACCCCCAGACGCACACACCACACACAAACCGCGAATCCACCGCAACTACGATGCATGTTAAATTAATTATCCCGTGGTGAACATACATGTTACCAAAGGAGGGACGTTTTAATTTGAAAAAAATTACAGAGATCATTAAGATGTTTTAGTACATTGATTGATTTTCTATAGGTATCATGTGCAAAAATCAAATTTGAGCTACATGCACACGTGACAGTGCACCTAAATGGATTGCAAAAACACATGTGTCTCACTGGGCGCATGTTTACTCCCCGTGCAACAAATTTCAAACATTGAGAATCTTGATTTCTAAATTCTACTACATCCAAAACTTATTTGAAGTTCATGAAACTTATGGAGTTGTCATATGGACACCAATACAAAGTGGCATACTTTTTTTTGTCAAATTTGAGACCAGTTTTGATGTAATCTTTATCTAATTACAGACGGGAAATTATTAATAATTGGGAACCAATATCCCAAACTGATTATTTACTCGAACCGTGAGCGTTAGACCAACAATGGATACGTGCCATGCTTCGGTTAAGCAATAAAGCGGCAGCAATAATCATCCAAATAGAAAAACAATATACGTGCTGCCGCGCGACCTGTGTGGTGTGCGAGCAGGCGTGAGTTGACGGGACGCATGCGAGCAGTCCGCCACACAGGCAGATGGGGAGGCGTGCGTGCAGTTGTGTGAATTAACAGAGGCGTGCTCGCTGCGCGGTGTCATCGGGAGGCGTGCGAGTAGCTGTGTGAAACTTTGGTAGGCATGCCAGCAGTCCGGTGCGCAGGCTCACCGGGAGGCGAGCTATCAGTTTGACTGCCGCCCGCCTCTCTCCCACAACTCCCACTACTCCATATTAATGGTGCGCCCGAGCGGCCGCACCCCCATCCTCGCTACGCACACACAATCCTCTCTCTCCCCTGCAACCTCGACGCCTCTCTCAGTCCTCAAAGCCATCAGTGTATGAGGATGCCGCAGAAGGGCCCCATCGGAGGGAGTGGCGACGCCGGGGCTGCAAAAGCACCGGAGCATGGCGTGGAGATGGAGACAGAGGTTGCCGTCACCACCGGCGAGTTATCGCTGCACCCTGCTTTCGTCGACGGCGTCGAGCTTCCACAACCAGAGGCGGAGTTCCACACCGACTCCGACGACCACTCCGGCGACGACTCCGACGACCACTCCGGCGACGACTCCGACGACGACGGACAGCTGGTTAGTCATCTATACCCATTCATGTGTCAAATAGATCATAGGGTTTCTCTGGTTACTCCTGCCTCCCCCTTTTTGGAATAGAAATCTTGTGGTTATGTTCTCCCAATCCATGAAATCTGAGTAAGTTTCATTAAATCCGTGTAGTGTATTGATTGTTTGAATGGTACAGGTGATAAGTGATTAGTTGTTTCATCTGTGCAAATGATTTCTGCTAGTAATCCGACAAGGGTTAGTGTTCGTGCTAATAATTCCTAGCCAGGACTTGACAATTGATTTTGAATGACCTACATATGTTTGTGCCATTATTTTCTTCAATATTGGTTTGTATGTAGACGACTGTGCTTAAAAATCGAACCATAATCTCTGAATATGTACAAATAAATAGCCATTAATTCCTAATCCTACTTCACGGCATGTAATCAGTGATTTGATGCCAAATTTGCTTTACAATATGTATAGGTGTTGTCTGACGATGTGGACAACGCGAATGAAGATGCCCAGAGGAGGTACAAGAGGCGAATCCTAAGGGAGCTTTATGCGCGAATGCATAACAGGCGTATTAGGACCTGGAACAACGGCTATGGATGCCCATTTTGCAACCATAAGATGCATGACGCATATCTAAGTGTTCTTGCGCATGCAAGAGGACGGGCCGTTGGGTCCTTCAAGCAGAAGTATTCTCGCAGGGTGGCGCATTTACGCAGCGCCGAAAGTACCGGAGAAGCTTCAGGATCGTGCCGGCCGCATGTGAGATGAGATGTGGGACGGATCGAACTATGTACGCTTGAGTATGCTTAATGACGGTTGAACTATGTACTTATGGTTGAACTATGCTTATGTACGTGTACGCTTATTATCTATGTTTGAGTATGTTAAATATCTCGCCAAATTTTGGTAAAAATTACAACGGGGGACCAATAAACCAGGACGGAGGTAGTACGTCAATCACACACGGTTCCCAAAATTGGAACCGTGTGCAATAACTATCATTTTGCCTGCTGCGTCAATCACACACGATTCGCTCTAGCAAACCGTCACCCCCAAAATTCTTTGTGGGACAGAATACCCTCACCACCCAATTCAAAAAACAAACAAGAAAACCCTCACCATCCCCACGTCACAAAAACCCTCACCCCGCCCGCCACCCACCTCGGCCCCTCTAGTACGTTCCCCATTCACACCTGCATAAGCTCCTCTGCGTATATGCCATGGCACCGCCTATCGCGGCGGTAAACACTTAGCTCGCCACCTGCCACCGCCGCCAGGCTGCCGGCAAATCCCACCGCATTTCGCCACTTCCGCTTGCCGCCGCCTATTTCCATCGAATTTCTTGATGCTGCTCGCGATCGACCCAGCTCCGCTCGGTTGGGGAATCTGCCGTACTGAGGGTTCTTTCTCATGGACGACAAGGTAACTAATTTAATGAGATATTATCTCATCTCTTATCCCAGTTCATCTGCCTCCTTCAATCACCCGACGGAAATCGCCGTGAATTCATTTTTATTCGAGCTGATTTAAGGGTTTTATTTCATTCATAGAATGTACAGTGCGCCGATACTTCAAGACTTGGCAACTGCCGCCAGAGATTCCATCTCATCGTACCAGATAACTTGAGGACGCGCACGGTATGTTCAATCTCACCCTAAATCGGTTGGCATGGCCTACTGTCCTGAACATATTCTAAATATTTCTACATTTGGATAAAAGGTGCCACATGCACCATATACGTCAAAGGGGATTTCCCCCCTCTTCTTTCTATATTAGGAAAATTAATGATGTATTGTTTTTTTCGATTACTCACATATTTCCATGACATCATGTTTACCCTATTTGTTTAATTATATTCTTTTGTCCTTCGATTTCAACTGCTGTACAGTTCTTTCAATTTGGGCCCATATTCGCATGTTACCATATTTTCTTTACCAACCCTACCATTTTCTGCAGGACATCCCTCGCTATGCAACAGATTATGTAGTGCACAATTCATGAATGTCATATCACAGACAAACCATGGATTTACAATCGCTACATCAGTAAGACTTGATGAACGTGGTGACTCCTATTTTGGCAATCGCTTTTGGAATGAAATTGCAAAGTTTTATGTACTCGAAGCTGGCACTAAAATTGCAATCGCATATAGAAGGGCCTGGTCATGAGATATATGCCAACTTCCCGACAAAATCATCTGTCCAGACTTTGTTCGAAGTAAGTTTTCTTTTCAACTATCTGCATATGTTGACTTACCCAGCAATGTCAATTGAATTGTGTAGTATTTATGTCGGTGTGGAACGACACCTATGGGATCACAAGAATCCCTACTACGGTTGCCGGGCACGGGTTGCGAGAAGAGCAGGGCTAGTAGACAGCACAAGGATCGCTTACCTGTGTTCGGGCCATGAGGATGCGTAAAACCCTAGTCCTGCTTTGGTGGGTGTATTTCAGAGAGTTCTTGAGCTCTCGAACTAGCTGTGGTCAGTGCGTGGTTTAAAAGAACCGAATCCCTCTCTAGTATGCCATGGGCCTCCTTTTATAGTCGAAAGGAGCTGACACAAGGCACACAGTGAGGTGGAAAGGCATATAGTGCCCCGAGCTTATCGTCAGACATGTGACAAGACACATTTAGTGCGAGCTTAGGTGTCCCTTGCTTTATTGGGGACGGGCGAGGCCCGTCCCCGTCTGCCCGCCTCCTTCTCGCTTTGACACGCACCACAGCCAAGGAGGCATGCGGTGCCATGTAGGCGCAGCAGGTGGGTGGCGCGGTGGTGGAACCTTCACGAAGATCTGCATGCCGCCATGCAGCGCTTGACGAAGTTGGCCCGGAGCTGCATGTTGCCACACACGTGCCTGCCACTGGTTGAGCTGGCAGCCGCATGCGACGCAGAAACTTTGGTTGGCGTGGGCTGGCGGTGGCCCCCGCCGTCCCCAGGAGGGCCTTGCCGGGTGGCCCGGCAAGGGTCCCGCCATGGCGCTGTTGTCCCCGGCAAGGGCCTTGCCGGGTTCTCAGGCCTTCCTCGGCAAGGATCTTGCCGAGGATCGCCGCCTTCTAATCCTCATCCGATCTTCAATATGTCTTCACAAAGATCAGATGCCACCACAGAGGTGCCTTCCCGAGCCCCGCCCCACCTCGGATGATGGTGTTGGGGACCGTGTGCTCAAGGGTGGCTTGCTCACAGGTGGGGCGAGCTGCCCCTGCAAGGGTCTTGCTGTGGCTGCTGAGGCTGCCCCGGCAAGGGTCTTGCCGGGGGAGCCTGCTTCGTCCCTCTGCTCCTTGTGGTCTTGGCCTTGGCATTGCTCTGATTATCTTGGGCTTCGGTCTTACCTTGGCTCACCTCTCCTGTTCAGCTTGGTGTGACAAGGGCGGCTGCCCTGACCGCCTCAAGACAGTAAAGGGGTACAAAAGCGCACCCCTCTTTTTGTACACCGACATGAGCCCCCGGGCCTGGGCCACACATAAGCGCGACATGTTGTTGTGCCAGGCCCAAAACGGTGCGCGGGCAGGCGGGGCGGTTTTTACCGTGATAAAAATTTTCACGCTGCACGCTGTGGAGAGTGTGCATGACGGGCGGCATGCGTGGGGTGGTTTCCACACGCATGTGTCACATCGCAGTAAATGGGCAGAGCGCCCCGCGGCTTCCCCATAAAAAGGGATAACCGCGGGCACACTGTTCCTTTTACCCTTCGCGCAACCCCAATCTCGGAAACCTCCGCCCGCCTTCCTCTTCTTCTCCAAGCTTTGTTCCTGCTCGCCGCCGTTGCGCTTCCGCCACCCTCTGTCCTGCCCTCCTCCGCCAGCCGCCATAGCGCGAAAATCCACCAAGGGCAAGGGAGTGGCCAAGGACGCCGGAGCCGCGGAGCTGCCGGAGAGTGCGCTGGCGGTGCTGCGGACGCAGTCCGCCTTCTTCCCCTCGACAGTTGACGTGTTCGAGCTTTGGTACTTCTTTAGGCCCCTGTGGGGAGTGAAGACGGGGGGCGGGGAGAATTCGGGGCATCCAGCCACGCGTGTCATCCCCGTTGATTGCGCCGAGGCTGCCCCAAATCGGTACCCCTTCTTTGTCGATTATTTTTCCCGCGGCTCTGGTCCTCCCTTCTCCGATTTCTTCAGCGACGCTATGTATACCTTCGCTTCCGCCTCCTGGATTTTACTCCAATGCAGTGGCGCATGGCCCTTTTTCACGCATCTCGCGAGGGCTTTGCCGGTGCACCCCAACACGGCGCTCTTCCGCCATTACTTCTCCCTCGGATCCAACCAGGGGCGCCATCTCCGTTGCATTGCTCGGGTCTCAAGATCCAAGGGGGCGTATCCAGAGGGCGCCATGAAGGAGAGCTGGGAAGAATGGCGGGGCCGGTGGTGCTGGATCGAGGAGGAAGACCGCCGCGTTTCTACGGTTCACTGGCACCGCCGTCCGCAGGTTTATTGAGTGACTTCGGCGTCGACGACGAGAAGCTCACGGCCGCCACCACCAGATCCTCCGCTCATCGAGGCCGGCCTCACCTTGAGATGATCGGGCGGACTTCATCCGCCGCGGATCGCTTCCATCGCATAACAAGGGAGGCTAGCTCGGCTCTTCACGAACCCCGCCGACATTATGCGGCTTCGTCCCGGCCTCGACCACAGTTTCACAGTGATGGGGCATGCCCATTTCTGCCAGCGGCTCTTCCAGCTTGACGTGGGCCGTGACGGCGAGGTCGAGCAGACCGGCAAGGTCGCGAGGGCCGCCGCGAAGGCCGGCAAGGTCCTCAAGGGGCCTTTGTTCAAGATGCCGACGGGGGTGGTCCCGTTGTGCAATAAATCGTGCCGGTCCGATATCATTGCTATCATGCCGGACTGCAACACGCATGGCCCTGACCCAGCTAGAAGGAGCCGGAGGAAGCCGAGGTGCAGCAGTTCTTTGACACTATGCACGAGGGGTACGTCAACACCGACGCCGAGCGGCTGCTTGTCCAGGACACCACCCAGGCGGAGCTGGACTACATCGCCACCAGGGCGAGGGAGGCACAGCTTGCCAAGGAGGCCAGCAGCACTGGCGGTGTGGAGGACAAGGCAGCGATGGCCGCGGAGGAGGAGGAGCTCGCCCGGTGGGCGGCGGCCGCCGGGGGAGCCAGCAACACCGGCACCGAGGCTCCTCTGGTTGAAGATGAGACCGGCGAGTCATCGTCGGAGGAAGCCGAGACCGCAGGCCTGATGCCGGCTACAGGGAGAGGGCGAGTCCTGCGGCGGGCCAGTTCCGGCGAGCCGGTCCGGCCCGGTAGGGCTGCGCGGCCACAGCTGACCTTGGAGGGGTCCGGGCGCCACACGACGGTCGCAGTGACAAAGAAGCCGGCGAAGACCGCGGTGAAGAAGAAGCCAGCCACCCCTTCTTCGTCCACGCGTGTCCAGGCACCACTTGCTTCTCCTCCTCCAGCGGATGTCGATACGGAGGTTACTTTTGATTATGGATCCCTCAGCCCGAGGAGGAAGAGGAAAACAGCAGAGGAGGAGGCGGACGACGAGTAAGGGTCTGGTTCCTTTTCGTTATCTCTGCCTCCTCAAACTTTGTTGCTCATCTTGACTTGTCTTCATCTCTGCAGGGACGTGGAGATGCTGGCCCAGAGAGTGAAGAGGGCCAAGGTCTCGGTGGGTGGCCAACCCCCAATTGGTACTTCGGGGGCGCCACTGGTGGTGTTGAGCAGCCCAGACAGCAGCCCCCGGCATGGCCCCCAGCGTAAGTTCATCACTCTTCCCCATCGACATGTGTCAGGGGCACGACACTTTGGTGCTGACCTTGCCAGGTATGCAGGAGGAGAGCAGCAGGAGGAGCAGCCACATAGGGCTACTCCCAACACGCCGCCCCCATCGACCACGCCGCCCGAGGGGCGTCCCCGGCAAGGGTGCAAGGCACCGAGCCCACGCACATGGAGGAGGAGGAGGAGGAGAACTTGGGCGCAGGCGGCTTTGCCTCGACGCCAAAAATGTTGGCGGGGAGGGGAATTTTGTTTCCCAGCCAGGTACTGGCACAGGTAAGTCGTTCGCCGTTCTTCCCTGCTTCTTTTTCTTTCCGGCTCTTGGTCCTGGCCTTGCCTCACCCCCTTCGTCGGCGTCCAGATTCCTCCTCGATGAACCCAGAGGACGTGGACGCCGTCATCAAGGGCGTCGCCAAGGCCGCTGAGGCAGACGCCGAGAACATCGCCGCCGAGGAGGCTGCCAGGGGTGCTGCCGAGGACGCCGCCGAGGGACCTACCGGGGAGGGCGGCAAGGCTGCCACTGAGGAGACCGGCAAGGGGCCTGCCGGAGATGCCGGCGGGGCCACTACCGAGGAGGAGGAGGTGGTGGCTGATGACCAGCCTTCCTCTTCTGCTGCTTCCGGATCCGGCAAGTACCTGAGGGTGATCGACGACCTGTTCGTCCACCTTCCAGGAGCCTTGAGCACCAGGTCATCCGTTGAGGGAGAGGTGTTCGACGATGAAGTGCTTCCCGCTGCCGGGCTTGAAGGCATCGACGAGCCAATCGTTGGCGGCGACGGCTCGTAGGAAGAGCAGCGACGGCTCGTAGGAAGAGCGGCTCCTCCACGACATGGGCGCCAGCTTCCGGAAGCTCCAGGCGCTCCACCGCGCCCGTCTGGACAAGGTTAAGTCCAGGACGGCGGTGGTGGAGAAGGCGGACTCCCGCTGCTGCTGTCGAGACACAGGACTGGTTCCGCGAGGCCCACAAGGAGCTCAAGGCTGCCCAGGGCGAGCTGGCCAAGCGCGACGTGGAGCTCACCATGAAGCTCGCCGACATCGAGAAAGCTCAAGCGACGGCGAGGAACTTGGCCGCGGCCGCCGAAGCTGCCCGGACCCAGCACGAGGCCGCGCTGAACTCCCAGGAGGAGGACCTCGGTGCACGCGAGGAGAAGCTTGCCGCCATGCTTCACGGCAAGGATGCAGAGATGGAGAAGCTTGTCTTGCAGCGGACCAGTGAGCTGGAGTAGAGGCACAAAGAGGCACTCGATGCCCAGCCTGTGTCCGCTACTGCAAGGTGGAGGAGTTGGAGGCAGAAGCGACGGGTGAAGGAGCAGCCCTGCTGTCCCAGGAGAAGGACACGCTATCATAAAGCCTCGACAAACGCAAGCAGGACGCGGGTCGCTATCAAGGCCGGGAGCTCCAAGGCCAACAATCCATCAAAGACCTCAAGCTGAAGCTGGAGGGTCTCGAGAAGGTGCTGTCGGAGGCCAAAACCCGAGAGGGGACCTTGGCCAAGGAGCTGGAGGCTGAGAAGCAGTTGCGAAGGAACGAGGGCCTCAACTTCGCAGATCACGTGGAGGGCGAGAACCGTTGGCTCGATCGCCTTGCCACCGTCGTCAACCAGGCCGCCGCGCAGCTGGCCATCATGGGGATGTCGGACGTGAGGTATGTCCCGGAGTGGAGCGTGAGTGCCAATTGCAGCCTGACCATGTTCTTTGAGAAGGTTGTCGGCATTCTGGAGCGGCTACACGCCAACCGGGCGGCCTCACTGGCCGACGAGTCCCGGAGGCTTTGCCAGGGTGCCATGACCAAGGTTCTCACCAAGGTGGCGCACTGGTACCCCGACCTCGACTTCGACGACGCTACCGGAGAGCTTGCCGAGGGTACTAACTCGTGCGCCAGGAGCGCGATCAAGCCCATCATCAGCCGAGTCGGCGAAATTCAGAGGGTGGAGGGCCAGCGCCGGGATTAGGCATCCCGTTCTTCATCGCCGCTGCAGGTTCACAACCAAGACAATCGCTATCTCTAGTTAGAACCGCAGCAACAATCCGATGTAATATAACTCTGTAGCACTTTCAGTATTTTGCATGTTATTTTCCTGTTTGATTTTCCTTTGTATGTCCACCCTACGTTACTGGGTAGGCTCGCCGGCGCGTAAACCCAAGTCGGCGTCTTGGGGACGGATCCCCATTGGCCTGCCGGGTGTGCTTGCTACCGGACGAACCACCTCGCCGCCCTTAGCGCGGTCGCCCGAACTGTCGAGTTTGACTCGAGTCAGAGTCGCGTTGCCAAGTGCGGAAGGCTACCCCGCCACTCTCGACGCGGCCACTTTGAGCTGTTGAGCGGACTCGAAACAGAACAAGGGTGTTGCCAATTGCGGGAGGGCCCCTTTGAGTGCAGGTTTCTCATACATAGGCGAGATCTTCGAGGATGATAACCTTATGTATAGGAGGAAATAACTCAAAGATATGAATGACTTAGCTTTTCTATTGCCGAGCCAGTGTCGTTCCTCCGGCCTTCTTCTTCTCAGGAGCCAAGGGCGATGAAGAACTGCTAGGCTAACTACTAGACCAGATTCTCACAATTGCGCCCCCTACCTGGCGCGCCAAAGATGTCGGTGTGGAACGACACCTATGGGATCACAAGAATCCCAACTACGGTTGCCGGGCGCAGGGTTGCGAGAACAGCAGGCTAGTAGACAAGACAAGGATCGCTACCTGTGTTCGGGCCGCGAGTATGTGAAACCCTAGTCCTACTTTGGTGGGTGTATTTCAGAGAGTTCTTGAGCTCTAACTAGCTGTGCTCAAGCGCAGTTTAAAAGAGTCAATCCTCTCCAAGATGCCATGGGCCTCCTTTTATAGTCGAAAGGGCTGCCACAAGGGCACACGGAGGTGGAAAGGCGATAAAGGCCTCGAGCTTATCGTCAGACATGTGACAAGACACATTTAATGCGAGCTTAGGTGTCCCCTTGCTTTATCGGGACGGGCGAGGCCCATCCCGTCCGCCGCTGCTCCTTCTCGCTTTGACACGCTACGACCAGGAGGCATGCGATGCCATGTAGGCAGGCAGCAGCCGGGTGGCGGGTGGTGGAGCCTTCACGAAGATCTGCATGCCGCCACGCAGTGCTTGACGAGTTGGCCTCGAGCTGCATGTTGCCACGCAGTGCCTCGCCACTGGTTGAGCCGGCAGCTGCATGCTAATGATGACGAACTTTGGTTGGCGCAGGCTCCGGCGGTGTCCCCGCCGGCGCCCAGGAGGGGGCCTTGCCGGTGGCCCGCAAGGGTCCCGCTGTGGCGCTGGTGTCGCCCTCGGCAAGGGCCTTGCCGGGTTCAGGCCTTCCTCGCAAGTATCTTGCCGAGGATCGCCGCCTTCTAATCCTCATCTCGATCTAGAATATGTCTTCACAAAGATCTGCATGCCACCACAGAGGTGCCTTCCCGAGCCCCGCCCCACGTGGATGATGGCATTAGGGACCGTGGGCTCAAGGGTGGCTCGCTCACAGGTGTGGGCAGAGCTGCCCTGCAAGGGTCTTGCCGGGAGCCTGCTTGCCCCTCCGCCTCCTTGTGGTCTTGGCCTTGCTGTTGCTCGATTATCTTGGCTTCGGTCTTACCTTGGCTCACCTCCCGTGTTCTGCTTGGTGTGACCGTGGGCGCGGCTCCGACTGCCCGTGCATAGGTAAAGGGGTACAAAAGCGCACCCCTCTTTTTGTACACCGACATTTTAAGCAACCAATTGTTATTCCCTTATCTTACTATATTCCTACCTAATAACTTCTTGTTACCAATACACTTTCTATTGCCCTGTTTTAACTAAATATTCCCTGTACTCCCATTTCTATCAGAAAGCGCCACTGACAAGCAGACTCCGGAGGTGGAGAACGGGGATGCCAACAAGCGAAGGTGGGGCGAGCTAGAACCGCAAGCAACTCCAGCGGGCCTGGACTTAATCAGCAGCCTCCCCGATGATATGTTGAGAGTCATCATCTCCCTCCTCCCAATCAAATATGGGGCGCGAACAACCCTCCTTTCCCGACGGTGGCGCCCCCTATGGAACTCCAGCCCTCTCGACCTCATCGACACCCACGAGCTCTGCCATGGCTATTGCAAAAGCTTGGATGCATTCTCCAAGATCCTCGGCAGTCACTGAAAGTGCAACTATCCCTGGGTGGTTTTGGTAATTCCTAACAACATATAGCTCATTGAGCTAATACTATTTCAAGATAAATATTTCAGGAAAGCTCAATGATTGGCATGGCATGGATTAGAAAGTGAACCCTTCAAAATGCTAAGGACAGAAGATTGGCTCAAGCTCAAAGCACAAGACTCTACATTTTCTATTTTAGTGATCCAAGATCATATTGAGTCTATAGGAAAAGCCAATACTATTAAGAAGGAGTGAGGTGTTGCTTAATGAGGTTCTTGCTCAAAATGCTTAGTGATATGCTCCAAAACCCTCCCACTACTTTCTCACATCCACATATGTCCCAAACCAAAAAGTCCAACTCAGCCCCACCAAAATTTCATATCCGGAGCCATCGAGTTCAGTTGACATAGCCACTACCAGAAACCCTAGTCTTTTCGGTCTCACCGATAGGGATCTCGGTCTTACCGAGATGGGATTGTAATCTCTTGTTTCCCTTCGTAACGTTTCGGTCAAATCGAGAAGAGCGATCGGTCCCACCGAGATTGCAATGCAAACACTCTGTTTCCTTTTCATAACATTTCGGTCCAACCGAGATGAGCGAATCGGTCCCACCGAGTTTGCCTGACCAACTCTCTGTTTGTCTATTACCAAAATCGGTTTCACCGAGTTTGTGTAATCGGTCTCACCGTGATTACGTTATGCCCTAACCCTAACGAAATCGGTCTCACCGAGTTGACGTGTCGGTCCCATCGAAACACCTAACGGTCACGTTATGAACCAAGTCGGTCTGACCGAGTTCTCTGAATCGGTCCCACCGAGTTAGGTGATTTGTGTGTAACGGTTAGATTTTGTGTGGAGGCTATATATTCCCCTCCACCCACTCTTCATTCGTGGAAAGAGCCATCAGAACATGCCTACACTTCCAACACATATTTTTTGAGAGAGAACCACCTACACTTGTGTTGAGGTCAAGATATCCCATTCCAACCACATAAATCTTGATCTCTAGCCTTCCCCAAGTTGCTTTCCACTCCAATTTCTTTCCACAAAATCCAAATCCTGTGAAAGAGAGTTGAGTGTTGGGGAGACTATCATTTGAAGCACAAGAGCAAGGAGTTCATCATCAACACACCATTTGTTACTTATTGGAGAGTGGTGTCTCCTAGATTGGCTAGGTGTCACTTGGGAGCCTCCGTCAAGATTGTGGAGTTGAACCAAGGAGTTTGTAAGGGCAAGGAGATCGCCTACTTCGTGAAGATCTACCCGAGTGAGGCAAGTCCTTTGTGGCTGATGGCCATGGTGGGATAGACAAGGTTGCTTCTTCGTGGACCCTTCGTTGGTGGAGCCCTCCATGGACTCGCCCAACCGTTACCCTTCGTGGGTCAAAGTCTCCATCAACATGGATGTACGATAGCACCACCTATCGGAACCACGGATAAAATATCTCCGTGTCAACATTGCGTTTGCTCCCTTGAACTCCTCCCTTTACCTTCATATGTAATTGTTTTACATTATGCTCCTATAATCTTAGAATTGCATGTGTAGGTTGATTGCTTGACTTGTGCTAAGTTGCTAAAATCTGCCAAGAACTAAAATTGGGAAAAGGCTAGATTTTTATTTGGTCAAGTAGTCTAATCACCCCCCTCTAGACATACTTTCGATCCTACAAGTGGTATCAGAGCTTTGGTATCCATTTGCCTTGATTTCCATAGCTTTTGGTGGTCATAGCCTTGCTTTCACAACCTAGGAGAGTATGGCGTCTAGCGAGGGAAATTACCACCGTAGAGGTCCTTACTTTGATGGTACAATTTTTGCTAGTTGGAAGCATAAGATGAAAATTCATATTCTTGGACATAACCCCGCCGTTTGGGCTATTGTGTGTATTGGCTTGCAAGGTGAATTCTTCGATGGAAGAGAACCAAACCGTGAAGCAACCGCTGAAGAGTTGAAGATGCTACAATACGATGATCAAGCTTGTGATATTCTCTTCAATGGATTGTGACCTGAAGAATTCAACAAAATCAGCCGTCTTGAGAATGCAAAGGAAATTTGGGATACTTTAATTGATATGCACGAAGCTACCAACTCCGTCAAGGAATCCAAATTGGATGTGCTTCAAAGTCAACTTGACAAATTCAAAATGAAGGATGGTGAAGGTGTCGCTGAAATGTACTCTAGGCTTGCTCTCATCATAAATGAGATTTCCGGCTTAGGAAGTGAAGAGATGACCGACAGATTCATCATCAAGAAGATCCTACCTTGGATGGAAAATATGATACCGTGTGCACATTGATCCAAATGATGCCCAACTACAAAGATCTCAAGCCAACGGAAGTCATTGGAAGAATTGTTGCTCATGAGATGTCACTCAAGGATAAGGAAGAGCTTCACAACAAGTCAAGTGGTGCTTACAAAGCCTCATGTGATGCTCCCACATCATCAAGTGAGAAGCAAACCTTCAATGAAGAATTGAGCCTAATGGTGAGGAACTTCAACAAGTTCTACACGAGTAGAAGCAAGGAAAGAAGTTCCAAGTCAAGGTTCTACAATGACAAAATATCTTCTAGTCGTGGGGTAATTGCTACAATTGTGGAAGACCCGGACACTACTCCAGTGAGTGTACGGCTCCCTACAAAAGAATAGAAGATTCTCCCAAAAGAAGAAGTAGAAGAGAAGAATCACCACCAAGAGAAAGAAGGAGTAGAGATGATCGTTATGAACGAAGACCCTCTCGGAGAAGCAAAGATTCAGAAAGGAAGGACAAGTCATCAAGGAGCTACACAAAAAGAAGACATCAAGATCATGTTGGTGAATGGGTATCTGGTTCCGACTCCGACCATCACTCCGAACGAAGTTATCACTCCGACTCCTAATATACTCAAGATGAAAGTGTTGCCGGACTAGCACTTGTGACAACCAACTCCTACGACATATTCGACTCACCAAATGAAGGAATTGGAAGATGCTTCATGGCTAAAGGTCCAAAGGTAACACACCCCGAGTATGTTGATTTCAATAGTGATGAAGATGATTTGCTAGGTGATGATGATTTACTTGTTGACAACTCTAGTGATGAAAACTATGATGAAACATCAATTAATCATGCTAATCAAGATAAAACGAATGATGATGATAAGAAGGAGATTGATTGTCTAACTAAAGAACTAAACACTCTTAGGTTAGCTCATGAAACTACCTTCGAAGATCATCGAGAACTTTTAAAGACTCATGATAAGCTACGCTTTGAAAAGCTCAACCTTGAGCAAGAACATGAGTTTTTAAAGGCAATCAATGATGATCTTTGCAAGAAAAGTTCTTCTTACATTGCCAAGCGTTTACTCTTGTCTACTTACATGCCACAAGTTAAATCTAGCAACAAGAGCAAGAAAGATTCTTCATCTATTAGTAACAACAATCATGCTAAATCCAATGTTGTTGCATCTAGTAGTTCTCTTGATTCCACTAATGATTCTCATAGCCAAGTTACCCTTGAGCAAGAAAATAGCTTATTGAAGGGAATTAATAGAAAGGTGTTTACAAGAGCCTTGCCGGAAGTAAGCAATTTGAGGAAATTGTGTGCAAGCAAGGGAGACACCGGAAGAATCAAGGTGTTGGTTTTGAACGAAAGTTCAATGCCAAAGGAGTTGAGTGGGAAGAAGATCAATAGCCCAAGACGAAGTTCGGGATTTCAACAAAAAACAGACAACACTAGGTTCCCTAGGTGCCTCAATCCAACCAGATGTGTATTTAAGTTTCCACCTTAAGTTGAACCATTAATTAATAATCTCACATCTGTCATGGAATACACTCAAACCCAATCCACGTCTACGAGCATAGCATAGCAATATAAGCAACACGTAGAAGTAACTCCCAAGGGTTTGATAGTAACAGGGGAATAGGTTCTACCTCAATATCTACTTCCCAACCCACAAGTTAATGACATCCTAATCATGCAATGTTTGAGGATTGGAACTAATGCATAAAAACTGGGTATGAAAAGAGTATGATCAAAGTGTTACTTGCCTTGCTGACGATCCGCGAATCCTAGAGACTCAGAGTAACACGCTCAGCACTCGGGAATTCTATCGCAAGCAAACAATAACATACATAAGCAACAAGCAAAGATGCACAAGCAAAACTCTACTAAAAGAGGTTGACCGTAGAGTTCAATTTAAGAACTCCGGTTCGCAAAATAATCAAACCAAACCGAGCAAAAAAACTCAAACGGCGAAAGAAATAAGATCCGTTTACTAATCTGAACTAGGGTCAAATTTTACAGAGGCAAAAGCTGGTTTGAGTTGTTTATTCGGAAAGAGTGTTTCGAGATGAAACTCCAGGCGCTTGAATCGCCTGATTACGATAAACGAGCGAAAAGTTATACTAGATCGAACATCGGATCAAAATCGCGATCACGAAAATCGCGGAATAAATCCGAATAAAAGAAAAACGACGAACAGTTTAACGAACGAACGTTCGTTAACTGAGAATAAACTAAGAACGCATTCGTTAGAACGAACAAACGAGCGAACGCTCGCTAAACAAATAAACCGGAGAATAAATCTGATCTATATAAAAAAACAAAACTAGGGTTTTCTAAAAAAAACCGAAGCGGTTTTCTTCGGAAAACCGGGCGGAGGCGGCTACCTCGCGGGGCTCCGGCGGGGCTCGGGCTCGGCTCGGGGTGGCGGCGGGTGGCGGTGAGAGGCGGCGGGGGCTCAAGGGACGCCAAGGGCTCTGGCGGGCGGGGCTCCGGGCGGCGGTGGTGGCGGAGAGGCGACGGGGGTATTTAGGAGGGGGCGGTGGCTTGGGAAAGGGGCGCCTGGGAGGAGTCCGGCTGGGCTCCCTAGGCGTCTGCACAGCACGGCAAGGCCAAGGGAAGGCGGCGGCGAGGCGGGCCGGCTCGGCTAGGCCTCGGCCCACGCAAGGGAGTGGCTGCAAGTTTTTTTTTAAATAAATTTCGCCAGAACTTAAAAAAAATCCTAGAAAAATAAATAAAAATCTAAAATTGCAAAAACAAATTTTCACCGTCTAAATGAAATATTTAGAACGAAATGAACATTTTCTTGGCCCCTAAAATGCAATTTTAAAATGTGCAAATTTTTCTAGGGCAAATAAAATTCCAAATAAAATCCAAATAATGATTTTAACATTTTTCCTCCAATATTTCAATTGTTTTGGAGAAGTCATATTATCTCCCTCATTTATTTTAATAAGAAATATTTTCCAAGAGAAAATAATTAAAATAAAAATCCTCGTTTTCCAATATTTGATAAAATTCAAATACGAAAAATCAGAAAATCCCCAACTCTCTCCGAGGGTCCTTGAGTTGCTTAGGATTTCGAGGATTACAGAACGAAGATGCAATAAAATATGATATGCATGGATGACCCATGTATAACATTCCAAATTGAAAATTTGGGATGTTACAAACCTACCCCCTTTAAGATGAATCTCGCCCTCGAGATTCGGGTTGGCTAGAGAATAGGTGCGGGTGGTCCTTGCGAATATCATCTTCTCGTTCCCAGGTGGCTTCCTCCTCCGTATGGTGGTTCCACTGAACTTTGCAAAACTTGATAACCTTGCTGCGGGTGACTGAGCTGTCAAAGTCGAGAATCTTTACTGGCTTCTCCTCATAGGTCAAATTGCTGTCTAACTGAATCGCCTCCAGGGGCACTGTGTCTCTCAACGGTATATCAGCCATCTCAGCATGACACTTCTTCAACTGTGATACATGGAACACATCGTGAACTCCTAACAATCCTTCAAGTAACTCCAGCTTGTAAGCCACTTCTCCCATCCGTTCCAAAACACGGTATGGTCCTACAAATCTTGGGGCTAGTTTTCCTTTAACTCCAAAACGTTTCACTCCTTGCAAGGGTGATACTCGCAGATAGGCTCTGGCTCCAATTTCATAGGTTACTTCTTGCGCTTTTGAATCTGCATAACTCTTCCGCTCGGATCAGTGCAATCTTTAACTGTCTCGGATTAGTTTAACCTTCTCTTCGGACTCTTTGATCAAATCTGGTCCAAACAACTGACGGTCTCCTACCTCATCCCACATCAGAGGTGTTCTACATCTGCGTCCATACAGAGCTTCAAACGGTGCCATCTTCAAACTGGCTTGGTAGCTATTGTTGTACGAGAACTCTACGTAAGGCAAATTGTCATCCCAACTAAATCCATAATCTAGCGCACAGGCTCTCAACATGCCCTCCAGAATCTGATTGACTCTCTCTGTCTGTCCATCCGTCTGTGGGTGGAATGCGGTACTGAACTCCAATCTGGTACCCAAGGTCTGGTGTACCTGATGCCAAAACTTGAAAGTAAACTGGGTTCCTATATCTGATACAATGGTCCTCGGAACTCCATGCAAACATACGATCCTGGACATATATATTTTGGCCAACTTTGCACTTGTGTAAGTTGTTTTCACCGGGATGAAGTGAGCTACTTTGGTCAAACGATCCACTACTACCCATATTGAGTCATATCCTGCTTTGGTTCTGGGTAATCCGGTGATAAAGTCCATGCCCAGTTTATCCCACTTCCATTCGGTATCGCATAGGCTGTAATAGTCCCTGCTGGCTTCGATGCTCTGCCTTCACTCTCGACATACATCACATACGGCTACATACTGCAATGTCCTTCTTCATACCAGTCCACAAGAAACGTTCCTTCAAATCCAAATACATCTTGGTGTTTCCGGGGTGTATCGAGTATGGTGAGTCATGGGCCTCCTGAAGTATTAATCTCCTAAGCTCTGGGTTATTGGGCACATAAACTCGGTTCTCAAACCACAAGGTATCATGCTCATCCTCGCGAAAACCTTTGGCTTTTCCTTCGCTCATCTTCTCCTTTATTTCAGCAATCTCTTTGTCTTCCTTCTGAGCTTCCCGAATCTTGTCCAACAATGTAGACTGAACCTCCATCGTTGCTATGAAACCTCTTGGAACAATCTCCAACCGAAGTTCCATAATATCCTCAGCTAACTCCTTTGGCAGCCCTCTACTTTCAAGGATATTAGCGTAACTCTTCCGGCTCAAGGCGTCTGCTATGACATTGGCCTTCCCTGGATGTTAGTGCAGCTTCATGTCGTAATCCTTTATAAGTTCCAACCATCTCCTCTGCCTAAGGTTTAACTCCTTTTGAGTGAAAATGTACTTCAAACTCTTATGATCCGTGTACATATCACAACGGTTTCCAATAAGATAATGTCTCCAAGTCTTCAAGGCGTGCACTACCGCTTCTAGCTCCAAATCATGCGTGGCATAGTTCAACTCATGAGGCTTCAGTTGTCGTGAGGCATACGAAACAACCTTTCCGTCCTGCATAAGCACACATCCCAGTCCCAAGCGAGAGGCATCGCAATACACTTGAAACTCCTTATGTATATCTGGCAATGTCAGCACTGGGGCTGTAGTCAACCGTTTCTTCAACTCCTGAAAACTTGCCTCGCAATCTTGTGTCCATTTAAACCTAGTATCCTTCTTCAGCAATTCAGTCATTGGCTTGTCGAGTTTGGACAAATTCTCAATGAATCTCCGATAATATCCTCGCGAGTCCAAGGAAATCATGGATCTCGCCAACTCAAGTGGGTGCCAACCATTCAAGAATCGATCAACTCTTCTTCGATCTACTGCTATACCCTCTCCTGATATAACATGCCCAAGAAATCCAACTTCCTTCAACCAAAACTCGCACTTGCTGAACTTGGCGTATAACTGGTGTTCCTGAGCTTCTCGAGAACCAAACGCAAATGCTCCTTGTGCTCCTCTTCGTTCTTCGAGGATACCATAATGTCATCAATAAACACCACACCAAACTTGTCCAAATACTCCGTGAACACCTTGTTCATCATACTCATGAAATAGGCAGGGGCGTTAATCAGTCCAAATGACATGACCGTATACTCATATAATCCATATCGAGTGGTGAACACTGTCTTTGGTATATCCTTTTCTCGGATCTTCAACTGGTGGTATCCCGATCATAGATCAATCTTCGAAAACACGTTAGCTCCTTGCAACTGATCAAACAGATCATTGATCATTGGTAATGGATACTTGTTCTTTATCGTTACTTCATTCAAGGCTCGGTAATCAACTACCATCCTCAGGGATTTATCCTTCTTCTCGACCAAAAGTACTGGTGCTCCCCAAGGTGATGAACTCCTTCGAATATAACCTTTCTCCAATAACTCCTTGATCTGCTTCTTAATTTCCTCCAGATCATTTGCGGGCATCCGATAGGGTCTCTTGGATATTGGCCCTGTACCTGGCAATAACTCTATCAAGAACTCAATGTCTCGATCCGGTGACATGCCTGGTAACTCCTCTGGGAAAACATCTGGAAAATCCTTTACTACAGGCACCTCCTCCTACACAACTCCCGTGAGGGAATTCACTTGGCTCCTCCTAGGCACATGCCTGGATACATACTTAATCCTTTTTCCCTCCGGGGTGGTAAGATATATGGATTTGCTAGCACAATCAATACTTCCTCCATACTTTGACATCCAGTCCATACCTAATATCACTTCCAATCCTTGTGACTCTAAGATAATTAGGTCAGATGGAAAAACATGTGTCCCAATGGTGAGTGATATCTGGGTGCACCATCTGCTAGCCATGTACTCTGCTCCAGGCGAGCTCACTAAAAGAGGGGTCCTAAGGGTTTGGGTTGGTAGCTTAAACTTATCCACAAATCCCCTTGATACGTATGAATGCGATGCACCAGTATCGAAAAGAATGATAGCGGTAAATGACTTAACCAAAAACTTACCTATTACCGCGTCCGGCTGCTCTTCAACTTCCTCCACGTTAACGTGGTTCACTTGGCCTTGTTGAATGGATTGGGCTTCTTCCCGGCGCTCCCATTTTCGTTTCCATTCCTTCCTTCAGGGCAGTCATTGGCATAGTGCCATGTCTTCCCGCACTTAAAGCAAATAACTTGGCTTAAGTCCCTCTTGGCGGGTGTAGATGGGTTTGGGCGGTTCTGGTTGTTATTAACTCCGTTCCCATTCCCATTCTTCGCACCATTGTGGTTATGCGATCCTCCTCTAGTATGGTTATGGCCTCCATGGTTATGAACAAGTCCTCCCGAGTTCGGGTTAAACGAGGCTTCTGGTGAGCTCCTGAATTGTACTTCCCTTGTCCATACTTCCTCTTACGACTCTCAATTTGTTGCTGCTTTCCTTCAATCATTAGGGCCTTTTCTACCAACTCCTGGTAGTTGTTGAAAGTTGCCACCATCAACTGCATGCTCATTTCATCGTTCAGCCCTTCCATAAACTTCTCCCGCTTATGCATCCGTGGCCACATCATCGTGGGCATAGCGTGATAACTTAATAACTCATCCACGCATCGTGCCACAAGACGGTTCCCCCGGCGTAAGTTGCGAAACTCGCTCTTCTTCATCTGCATGGCTCCAGTTGAAACATGGGCCGTGCGAAAAGCTTGTTGAAACTGATCCCAAGTAACATTGGCTATAGGAAAAGTAGCGGTGTAATTCTCCCACCATGCGGCTGCTGGTCCATCCAATTGATGTGCGGCAAACCGCACCTTCTCAGCATCCGTGCATCCTGCGGTGGTTAACTCCTTCCAATACGGCGAGCCAATCATCAAGAACTATTGGCTCGGTGCTACTGGAAAACACCGGCGGTTGTAACCTCAGAAAACGGGCTAAATTGTCCACTGGCGGCGGGTTGTTATTATTGTTGTTGTTGTTGTTGCTCTGGTTCTGAACTAGCAATTCCATCAAGGCATTCTGCTGCTGGATCAACTGGGTGAGCTCCGGTGGGAAAACAAAACCGGGGTCACGTCTCGGAGGCATCTGGTGGGTTTAGATGGAAGAGATCAGAATAGAAAAAGGTCTAGTGAGAAAACACTACCCATATGCACATGAAGCAAACACAATCATTTCACTCAATCAATCAAGCAAGGGCATACAACGGTCTAGGACTATCACAAAAGTGCTCAGCTACTACTAGTTACATGGGGGAAATACTACTAATATATGGTGGTCATCTAAAAATTTTGATCGGTGGAAGACTCCATGATGTATGCTCCAGCTTCATCTTCGTAGTCATCATCACTTGGATCAGAATCGGTGTCGTCGATGATGATGTAGTTATCCGGGCAAGTGGGATCTTCTTCCTCTTCTTCCGGTGCGGATCCTCCCATGAATACTCCGATCTTCTTGACTAGATCGCCGTTCTTCTCAAAGAGTATCTTGATTTCCTCTTCATATCCATCGCTCAGTAAACTTGAGTTCTTCCTCCAGCTCAATAATCTTGGTCTTCGCCTTCTTCAAATCCATCATGTCTCAAGACATCCGATTCTCCTGTCGTCGAATGTGCTGGTTTAACTCCTGGATGAAAGCTGCAATGGATCTATCCTTCTTGGTGCTGATTACTTCCCATTGCTCGTCTCGGTGCCCACATATCTGGTAGATGGTGTCTTTAAGCTCCCTGTTGTTGACTTCTCCAATACGTCCCATGGTAATGTGAGCTGCCATACTTTTGCCAAGACTCCAGGTGGGTGCTTCGAAAGAAAACTCTATGGGCTGAGAAGTTGGCGAGAACGTCCTTCCTGGTACTTGTACTTGAATCATCCAGCGCTCCTCTTCTGGTAAGGTGGCTTTGTACGTCCCGGTGAAGCTTGGTATTCCAATGTTTAAGTACCTAGTGACTTCCTTCAAATGGCGTCCAAAAGGTGTGTCTTCATCCGTTGTAAACTTGTTCTTCATCTCCGCCATCCTAAAGAGTGGAAAATGGAGAGGAGTCGAAATGAGTAGAGAAGAGTGACCTATGGTTTATCTTAGTGGTCGTGTCCTACACTCAGCGTGTGCTCGATACCATCTTGTAGCGACCCGACCTCAGATGGTCAAGTCTCTGTGTTTCAAAGGTCATCCTCGATCGGTAATGCTGACACACACAATACTCGAAGGATTTATAACAGAGTAGCAATCACACATTTATTACAACGCATGTCTCAAAAGAGGACTTATTACAATAATATGGCTTAAGGCCATCTAATGCAATAACAGCGGAAGGCTTGGAAGATAAAGTGAGTCCATCAACTCCAAGGCATAGTTGAGCTGCACGGCAACGACCTAACAATCCTTACTCGTCTCAAAAGTCTGCAACATAATACGTTGCAGCCCGAGAACGGGTCAAAGACATGGAATATGCCGCAATATAACAAGATAACAGAATGAATAATGCTATCACTACATGCATATATGGCTTGTGGAAAGCTCTATGGTTACAGCTTTATAAATGCCAATTTTTTCCTACAACAAAGGAATATATTTTAATTTAACTATCATGGTGGTTGAAACATCATTGAGAAGGTATAACCCCAACTCAATCCCAATTAAAGTAATTAACATCCACGCAATATTAGTATAGAGTGATGAGATACATGCTAATACTCGTGTACTAGATACTCGAATTGTCCATAACCGGGACACGGCTAACCATGATTAGATTGTACACTCTGCAGAGGTTTGCACTTTTCCCCACAAGACTCGATCGCCTCCGCTGATTTCTCGACTGCATGGTGTTTGAGAAGCGGATGACCGAGACACGCCTTTCGTAAACATTAACTCTCAACTCCGTAGACCATACCGAACCTACAAAACCCACTACCGCTGAACTACCTCTTCAAGAGCTTCACGAATTTACTCAACTATGCTAGATCCCATAATAGCTTGTGGCTGCACATGGAAGTTTCTAGCATGAATAATCTCAGTTCCCTTTGAGCCTGGGTGGCGGTCCATAGGAAGATCACACGGGTACCCCGGGATTTCCAAAAAAACAGACAACACTGGGTTCCCTAGGTGCCTCAATCCAACCAGATGTGTATTTAAGTTGCCACCTTAAGTTGAACCATTAATTAATAATCTCACATCTGTCATGGAATACACTCAAACCCAATCCACGTCTACGAGCATAGCATAGCAATATAAGCAACACGTAGAAGTAACTCCCAAGGGTTTGATAGTAACAGGGGAATAGGTTCTACCTCAATATCTACTTCCCAACCCACAAGTTAATGACATCCTAATCATGCAATGTTTGAGGATTGGAACTAATGCATAAAAACTGGGTATGAAAAGAGTATGATCAAAGTGTTACTTGCCTTGCTGACGATCCGCGAATCCTAGAGACTCAGAGTAACACGCTTCGACCCGGGAATTCTATCGCAAGCAAACAATAACATACATAAGCAACAAGCAAAGATGCACAAGCAAAACTCTACTAAAAGAGGTTGACTGGAGAGTTCAATTTAAGAACTCCGGTTCGCAAAATAATCAAACCAAACCGAGCAACGAAACTCAAACGGCGAAAGAAATAAGATTCGTTTACCAATCTGAACTAGGGTCAAATTTTACAGAGGCAAAAGCTGGTTTGAGTTGGTTATTCGTAAAGAGGGTTTCGAGATGAAACTCCAGGCGCTTGAATCGCCTGATTACAATAAACGAGCAAAAAGTTATACTAGATCGAACATCGGATCAGAAATCGCGATAAGGAAAATCACGGAATAAATCCGAATAAAAGAAAAATGATGATCAGTTTAACGAACGAACGTTCGTTAACTGAGAATAAATGAAGAACGCGTTCGTTAGAACGAACAAACGAGCGAACGCTCGCTAAATAAATAAACCGGAGAATAAAAACCGATCTATATAAAAAAACAAAACTAGGGTTTTCTAAAAAAACCGAAGCGGTTTTCTTCGGAAAACCGGGCGGCGGCGGCTACCTCGCGGGGCTCCGGTGGGGCTCGGGCTCGGCTCGGGATGGCGGTGAGAGGCGGCGACGGGAGGCGGCGGCGGGGCTCGGTGGCGGCGGGGCTCGGCGGGCGCAAGGGGCTCGGGTCGCGGGGCTCCGGGCAGCGATGGTGGCGGAGTGAGAGGCGATGGGGGGGGGGGGTATTAAGGAGGAGGGCGGCGGTGGCTTGGGAAGGGGCGCCTGGGAGGAGTCCGCCTCGGCTCCCTCGGCGTCTGTGCAGCAGCACACGTGGCGCCAAGGAAGGCTGCGCGCGGGCGGGTTGGCCTGGCCTGGCCTCGCCCACTGCAAGTCTTGCACAGCAAGTTTTTTTTAATAAATTCTCACGAACTTAAAAAACCTAGAAAATAAATAAAATCTAAAATTACCAAAACAAATTTTCACCGCCTAAATGAAATATTTAGAACGAAATGAACATTTTCTTGGCCCCTAAAATGCAATTTTTTTAAAACGTGCAAATTTTTCTAGGGCAAATAAAATTCCAAATAAACTCAAATAAAATCCAAATAATGATTTTAACATTTTTCCTCCAATATTTCAATTGTTTTGGAGAAGTCATATTATCTCCCCTCATTTATTTTAATAAGAAATATTTTCCGGAGAGAAAAATAATTAAAATAAAAAATCCTCGTTTTCCAATATTTGATAAAATTCAAATACGAAAAATCAGAAAATCCCCAACTCTCTCCGAGGGTCCTTGAGTTGCTTAGGATTTCGAGGATTACGGAACGAAGATGCAATAAAATATGATATGCATAGATGACCTATGTATAACATTCCAAATTGAAAATTTGGGATGTTACAGTTCCTCAACAAGAGAAGTATGATCCTACTTATTTCAAAGGAACACAAGCTCAAGATGATCTTCCACCACAAGACCACAAGCAAAAAGGCAAGGACAAGCTTCAAGAGGAAATTGATGCATTTGAAGAAGCACCTAAGGCCTTGGTCAAGTGGGTTCCCAAGACTACATCAAGTTCTACCTCATCAAGTACGACTACAACTCCAAGGATTCCCATCAAGATGGTGTGAATCCCGAATAAGAAGAACTAGAGAGTTCTTGAGGGTGACTCCGCCAATATACTTCACTCTTATCATTTTGGCGAGGACAAGTGCAAACAACTTCCATATCTTGCACTAGTTCAAGGAGTCACAAACCCTCTTGTTGGTAAGACAAGGGACAAGGCAACCTAATGCTTTCATGGACAATATCTTGTGTACACATCACTCTATGTCTATTGATATCCTTGCTTGTTCCTTGTGGGACTAACCCGTGTAGGTATTGAAAGTGCAACTCACTCCAAAGGATTGCTCCGAATGATCTACATCAACATTGAGCATCTACATCTTCAACACCTACATGAAGTCATCATCGACAAAACCCAAGGTTAGTTCATCCCTCTTAGGGGGGATATCACATCTAGGGGGAGCTTTACTCTAATCAACTGAGCTAAAGCAACTCTAATGGTGTGAACACAACAATGTTTTATGTAAAAGTGGTAACCCCACTTGTGCTTAAACAATGAGTATGACCTATGATCAAATGTTCTCATTTGACTCCTAAGTCAATATACTCATATATAGATGACCTAGTCATCGCCAATTGTTTGATAGATGCTAGAGTGTTTGTGCATGCTTTGTCACATATTTCATTTGCCATTTTATTGTGTGAGCAGGTTGGATGCATATTTCACTCATTCGAGGACATCCATTTGTTGTTTTGATTGTTTGGCTCTTTCTCTTTTGCCAAATGGATGGACAAGAATGCCTAAGAACTCCCTCTAGCTATCTATGCGTTTCTCGTCTCAAACTCTACTCATGCTACATCACAAAGTTTGATCAAGTTAGATTCGAACCACTCTGTGTGAGGAGCACTCGGAGTTCCCGATTCATCATAGACTTAAACCCCCAAAACCGATTTGTACATCTTGGTCCGACCGATTCATCCCTTTCGGTCCTATCGAGTCACTCAGTTGATCTAGGGTTTTCAATCTCGGTGCAACCGATTAGAACCTTTCGATCACATCAAGTTGTAGTAACTGCTTGCAGTTTTGCATCTCGGTGCCACCGAGTCGTTCCACTTGGTCACACCGACAGGGTCAGATTATATATACTGACGGGCCAAATTTTGGAAAAATTTCCGAACCTCCTCGCCCGCGCGTAACCTGCTCTGCCTCCTCGGGTCTCCGGATCGTCCTCTAGTCGCCAGCGACCTCCCGCCACTGGTCTCCGCCGCCGTCAACGGCAATCTGCCCCGTCGTTGCCACCGTAGCAAGTTCGCCGCCGAACTAGGGTACGAACTTGATCTTTGTGCTAATCCATAACTCTGATTCCTAGCACATTGCTTTGCCATGATTCTTGCCACAATAGAAATCATCCTGTCCAGCGAAAATGTCCCGTAGATTAGTTTTGATTTGAAAATCTAGGGTTAGGTCTCCGCCGAATTCATCTCGTACCGACCGAGCTGTAGAAATCGGTCTCACCGATTTGGCTTAGGCCAGAGCACATGCGTTTTCGGTCTGACCGAAAATTGCACATCGGTGTGACCGAGTTCGATTCTCTGTGAAACCCTAGCGCCTCTGGTACCATCAAATCGTGACTCGGTCTGACCGAGTTCACTAGTTTAGGTTCCAAAAGCTGCTTCGGTATCACCGAGTTTACAAATCGGTAGTTCCGAAACGCTTTCTGTGAAGAACTAAAACTAAGTTTTTAAATCATATGTTTTGCAGAACTCATGTACTTTGTGATGCTCATCTTCTCTACCTCATCTATAACCTATTCACAGGGTCTGCTGTCAGAGTGTTTGCAGAGATGTCTGATCAAAGTGACAGTCAGAACAGGTCTGAGCAACAGGTGCAGATGAGTGAGGGTTCAGATCCCTCTAGCAGCTATGATGATGGCAGCAGGAGCACACCAAGCAACTTGCCAAAGGCTGCCACCAGGACAAGGAAGAAGAGAACTTCTGATTCATAGGATGAAGACTATGTGGCTATTGAAGATGAAGCCACTTCAAAGAAAAAGGTGTTGAAGAAAGAGTATGACACAATTGCTGCAACAAAGCCTGGACTGAAAACAAAGGCTCCAGCAAGAAGACAACCCATGTCTAAGCCAAGAAAAGTTGCCACAGGTGAAACCATGAAGTTCACCATTGAATCTGAAGAAGATGCGGCTGGTGAGGATAAGAAGAAGAGGGCCAGAACCACTACTGCCAGAGTTCTTGGCAAGCCCTCAATGAGGAGGGATTCTGAAGAGGAAGAGGAAGAGGATGCTGTACCAGCACCCAAAGCTCGAAAGATTATGGGGGATGCAATCAGATCAGGGGTTGCTCCATCTAAGCCCAAATCTGCTCCCAAGGCTGCTGCTCCAGCTCCAAAGCCTAAACCCAAGAGAAGCACTAGAAACATCCCTGCTGAGGAAAACAATAAGGCCCCAGTGCCTGAAGCTGCTGAAGAAGATGAAGCTCAAGTGTTGCGGAAGCTGAAACCCAAGATCCCTGACCACAATGATGCACACCCAGTTGCGGAAAACATGAAAATCAGGAAGGATGCATGATCGATACTATGGAGACAGTCTGATCCATATGCTGTCAGTAGAAGAACTGTTGTGGACTACAGGTTTCACACTAAGGAACAACAGGGCTTCTATGAGACAATTCTGCTTGATAAGAAGCCCATAGTGTGTGACATGAGATGGGTTGACTGGGAGTTCATCAAGGAGAATGAGGATCACTTCCCTAGTGTGTATGATAGCTTCAAGGCATGTGGAGTTGACACATTTGTTGCCCAGAAGCTCACTAAGTGGAATGATGAGTTAATCATGCAGTTCTACTCCACTGCCAACTTCTATCCAGATGGAAGGATAGTATGGATGTCTGAGGGCACTAGATACCAGTCTACAGTTGATGAGTGGGCCAAGCTTTTCAATGCTCCTGAGGAACATGAGGATGACTTGGACATTTATGCAGAGAAGAAGAAAGACCACAATACAATGGCCAACATGTACAAAGAGATCCCGGATGCTGCTTTAGATACACATAAGTTTGGATCTGTCCACTTCTTGCTATCCGTCTCGCCTACCATAAACCGGATTCTAAGGCACACATCGCTACTCCAAGTCGTGATCACAAGATGATCGGAGGACATGCAATAAACTTTCTCATATATTTGATGTCCCACAAGTTCAAGGTCCCGAGTTTGATTGTTGAGACAATCAAGAGGACTGTTGTCGACTGAAGAGAAGTCTGGGTATGCCCCACAAATTCAGGAGCTCATCAACTCAAAATGGGCACAGTACATATATTTTGGATAAGGAGCACCCGCCATATACCCTGAATTTGAAGACAACACAAGTGGTGATGAATGAGAATGAACCATCTTCAGCTCAAGCACATGAGAGAGAGACAAGGCTAAAGCTGAGAAAGCTGCAAAGATGCCAACTATAGAGGAGGCATCTCAGGTATTCTTGAAGAGCAAGCAAGACCAGCTTGGATATCTGATCCAATCCACCCTGAGGATTGAGAAGGGCTTGGCCACCCTGACCAAGAACCAGGAGAGCTTTGAAAGGATTGTTGAGAGAAAATTTTGTGACCTTGATGTCAAAGTAACAGAGATCCAAATTGCAGTTGAGCAGCTCCAGGAGGAAGCAGAGGAGGAGAAGGGCAATTCTACCACAGATGCTTCTGCTAGAGTGCCCAGAGGACAGAGGTCTGCTGCAGTGTCAATTCCTGACACAAGAGTAAAAGCATCAGCACCAACAGCTACAGCTCCAGTTCCACCTCCAGCAGCTACTCCACCAGCTCCAGCTACTACATCTGAAGCCTTCGTCCTTGGAGTTCTCTCAACACCAGCTCCCGAAGATCAAGCCTGAGAGTCGTTTAGCACTATGCATTTTTGAAATTTTTTGTAACTGTCGGTGTTCTGGGAACGGGGGTCCCCAGACTTGCCTGCCTGTGGCCTGCGGCGTGGCTCAAGTGGGGGCCCAGCGCGGCCCAGCTTCATCAGCTCAAGCTCAAGACCCTCGCGAGGCGTGAGCCTCTGGGGCGGATGACAAGAACCACCCTCGGGAGCAGCCTCGTCAGCAGGCTCATGAGGAGGCAGAGAGATCAAGGCAGGGTACCTCGCGAGGGTGCCCCAGACGCAAGCCATGACGATCAAGGCAAGGCGGGCACCAGCTCACAGAAGGTCCCTCATTTCCACTTTGGTGCAAAGGAGGCAAGCACAGGCCAAGGCATCAGGCAAAGGTTACCGCTGCAGTGCAAAAAGACCAAGACCAGCAGAACGGCAGGATGGAGCTCATCGTGGAGCCTGTGACGGCCACCGCCGTAGTCTTTGGCAGCCGAAGACCAACTTTAGTCAGGATAAGTGTACTAGATGTTCCCCTTCAAAATGGCCAATCGTTGGCACCCTTCCCGCTCATTATTTGGGAAGAGGCCCAAGGCCTCCCTCTATAAATAGGACTAGCCACCACCAAGGCAGGGGGGATCGATCTGATAGAGCCCTAGTAGAGCGAGAGAAAGAGGCGATCGAACTCATCCTAGCAGTTCATCGCACCCACTCAAGAACAGGCCCTCGCGAGGCTGTTCTCCCTTTGTACTATTCATCATCAGCCCCTGAGGCAATCCACCACACCACACATTGGAGTAGGGTATTAAACCACAACGGTGGCCCGAACCAGTATAAACCTTGTGTCTCTGTGTTGTTCATCGTTGGTAGTTTAGATCCCTCGCAATCCATGCACGCATGAGCTAGTAGGGGAAAGATCTCCGCTCGCACCCCAGTGTTTGAACCTCAAGACTCTGCCGGAACCTGAAATCCGACATTTGGCGCGCCAGGTAGGTGCGCCGAATCTTTCTTCCGCTGGTCGTGTGATCTTCCGTCCGTGTTCATGGCGACGCCGCCGAGCTTCGCACCGAAGCGCTGGCTGCTCGCGCCCGCCGAGTCGCCAGACGGCTCCGTCGGGCGACACCCTCGTCGTTCTCGTTGCTCGCCGCCAACGCCGCTTATCGGCCCAAAGAAGGAACGAGCAGCAGGACTCGCCCCAAGATCCATCCGTGAGGCGAGACGGCCGCACCGCCACTCCTTCGCCGCCCCAGCTGGTTTTTTTCGCCCCAAAGCTCAAGGCCCCATGGAGGCCCGAGCTCCTCATCGCTGCAAACGAAGCTCCTGCTACCGCTTCTGCCGACGACGTTTACGAGGAGTGGCTCACCACGCTGCCGAGCTTCGGCCCGCTGCAGGGGCTCTCAAGCGCCGTCCCTCTCGCTGCCTCACCCCGCATCACGCGCAGAGGCAGGGAGCCGGAGGTGCCCCCGCCTCCTTCCAAGAAGGTGCCTGCCCAAGGCGTGGGGGCCCGGCCGAGACCCTCCGCGCCCGGCGCCTGCAAGCAGAAGAAAGGAGTTGCCGGAGATCCCTTGTCCCCAAGAAGGTGCTCGCGTGCTCAAAGACTAGAGCACCGCGACCACGCCCAGCGCCACCGCCAAGACCCCGCTTTCCAGCAGCGGCGCTGAATCCACAAGAGCAAGCCCCGTGATCATCGAGATCTCCGGTGGCGATCGCAGTCGTCGGCGCTTTCACCGCCGAAGCCACGCAGTGTCGCATGGCCCGCAATTTCAAGGCAGACCTGCCTCCTCGCTACGACGGCACCGCCGACCCGCTGAGTTCCTTCAGCTCTATGAGTTGGGCATCGGCCGCCAACGGGACGAAAAGGTCATGGCGAATTGGTTCCCATGGCGCTGAAGGATGGAGCCCAACACGCTCCTCAACTCTGCTCCCAGCATGATCTCCTCCACACGAGATGCGCACCCGCTTCATCGCCAACTTCAAGGCACTCAGAATCGCCTCCGCCGCCGAGCGACATCGCCGCATCAAGCAGCAGCCGAGAGACCTGCAAGTACATCCAAAGGCTTCAACAACGCACGCCTCAAGATTCCCAAGGTCACTGAGGAGGCTATCATCTCAGCCTTCTCCGATGGTGTGCGTGATGTCAAGATGAAGGAGGAGCTGGTGATGCATGAAGACCTGTGCACATCTCTGGAGCTGTTCAACTTGGCGACCAAATGCGCCAGGGCTGAGGAAGGGGACCTCTCCCTCCTCGAGCTTCCAGCTGCCGATCCAGAAGAGAAGAAGCCCAAGGCCAAGGACGTGAAGCGCAAGGGGGCTGCCGTGCTCGCGGTAGAACCAGACACCAAGCGAGGCAGGGATCAGCCTGAGTCTTCCAAGGGCAGCCGTTCTCGCGGTACCACGATCTTCACACCATAACACCAACGAATGCCAAGAGCTCTGTGGCCGGCGAGAAGGGCGACTGGTCGACGCCGACCGCAGTGATCGAGGCTACGGCCGAGGAGGAGGAAGAGGCACAGGGCCTGGAAGACCGTGGCCCTCACCAAGGATGGCGTGACAGACCTCGCGAGGGACCGGCTGGCAGGACCAGCCTCGAGGGAGGTTGAGAGACCAACCTCGCGAGGATCGCCTCAAGGCAATGCAGGGCTCCCACCTCGCCGCAGCCGCCAAGGAGGTACGAAGACAATCATCGTGACAAGGGGCTGGGGGCTTCTAGGAGCCGCGGCGATCGCTTGCATCCTGGTGGAGCTCAGCCCCAGCCTCTCGGATCTTCAAGCAGTTTGCTCATGAGTTGAATGCAGTCCTCCCCAAGCCGAGGCCACACGCCTCTCGTGTGGTCGTCGTGCGCTATCACATTCAGTTCAGCGGATCAGCTCAAGTGCTGCAACGACCGAGTCCTCCCATGCTTTGCTCACCACCATCAAGAACGTGCAAGTCACCAGGACCCTCATCGACGGCGGAGTAGGGCTCAACGTCCTATCTGTCGAGACATTCAACGATCTCCAAGTGCCATACGATCAGCTTCAATCGACCATGCCTTTCTCCAGAGTCACCGATGGTTCCACCGCCCCGATAGGGCAAGTCCGCCTTCCTGTCACCTTCGGACAGCGCAACAACTACCGCACTGAGCTCATCGACTTCGACATCACCCACATTCGCCTGCCATACAATGCCATCCTCGGGTACCCAGCTTTGGCCAAGTTCATGGCAGTGACTCACCATGGCTACAATGTCCTCAAGATGCCAGGAAGCGGAGGAGTCATCACAGTGCCTTGTGAGGAAAGGGATGCAGTGTGCTCTCTTGAGCGTGCCTTCCAAGCTGCAGCAATCGAAGACCCAGATCACAGGAGCGGGATACTTCCCGAGGCGATCCCCAAGAAGAAGAAGGCTTCACCTGGTCCAAGCCCTCGTGGGGTAGGCACCTCCGAAGGCATGGCAACAGGACCCGCGCCCGTTCAAGGGGCGCCACCCTCTGACGCATAGGAAGGCGCGCCCGGCGCCCTCCTCGGGCAGGGCTCGGGGGCTCTTTCATGGCGAGCCACCGACCTAGCTGGAGTCACGAGGGAGGCGCTCGGGCACCACTTGGAAGCGTGCTTCGAGGCACGTTTCCCTCAAGAAAGTATGAGGCAAGGAGGGCCAAACCCATAGGAGTTCATCGCGAGGAGCACCCAGGAGCTACAAGAGTCAAGAGTCATGCGCGGCTGTCGCCGCTTGCCATCCATGGCCCCACATCCAGGCGTGGATGCTGGGCTGTGAATCTGCATCGACATACCAGGGCTCAACCGAGCCGCGTCTTAGGAGCGCCTCTGGCCCTCACGCGTGGGACGTTGGGAGGGTCCGCCACACCCACGCTCGCATGCCTTTCGCCCGCCGACGCAGCTGTTGCCCATCGGCGCCAGCCGAGGGCGCCTGGAGGCTCAAGAGGTCAAGCAGCTGCTTCCTGGTGGAGATGGAGATGGCTCGAGGAACCCCTCACTCTGAGCCTCACGAGGCTCCAGTGTCCCGAGGGCTCGTAAGGGCTGGCGCCCTCGCCACACGCCATCCGCTACCTCAACACCCCGCCATCTCCGACCATATCGTGACACCTTTCCAAGTTTGCCAGCCGGGGCGCCTCCGCTGCATCATTCCCGTGCTGCGTGGGTCCGTCCTGCGGCATGCATCCGTTTTGCTTATGTTCTTTACTTACCTCATTGGGGGCGCCCCTCGGGCTGCATTATCCCCAAGCTGCTTGGGCCAGACCTAGTGGCGTATCCTTTCTCCGCACCTATCTAGTTGGACTTGCTTATCTATACATAACATGCTTGACCTAATCGCCTGCTCGATTGACACCTACCTTTGGAGCCGCTGCCGCTGACGGCAGCTTGCGCGGGTCCGTCCCCTCGCTACACCGAGCAACTGAGTGGCTGAAGCTTTGCAGCCCCTGCAGCAGGCGCCACCTCACCAGGCCCTCAGTGCTCCCAATCACTCCCTCGGAGCGACCGTAACGACGAACCTTGTTTCCCCTGGTAATTGGTATGCAGGGCCTGCTCTAGGACTAACACTGGCGGCCTCACGAGCCTTCTCTCCTCCTCTCCGGCGCGATCCGCTAGCACGTTAAAAGGGGGGCGCCTTAGCATCGCGACTTATGGGATCTTACTGGCTCTCTAGCCCTCACCCCCTGGCCTTGACCCACGGCATCGCGACCACATACTAGCGCGGCTGAGCTCGCCGAGGGCTGGACACGAGGATGTAGAGCACTAAGGAAAGCACGGGAGAGAGGGAAGAACCTCGCAAGGACCCAACCCAGCAACACCTCAGTTGCCGTCGTGCAGGCACGACACCTCATCGAACGCCGCTCCAAACCGACAAGATAAGTCACACAAAAGACTGGTCTGCCTCAGGGCTAAACCCTCGCCATCGCTGCTCCGCCACGCAAAGCTGCCTGCTTTTCTTGCCTCATGGAGGCTGCTTGAGCGCTAAAGGGACCTCCCCGAGCATCGCGACTCGGGGGCTCTTCTCGACCTCGGGCCGCCACCTCCTGCCCTGACCACGGCATCGCGACCGGCATACCAGCGATGGCTGAAGCCCACTGGGACGGGGACTGTCAACAAGCAGAGCACCAAGCCCTCATGAGGAAAGAAAGGAGGAGCTGAGCCGGACGTAACAAGCATCTCGCGATTCATCATAAGGAAATAATATTCACAAAAACATGGCCAGCGCTTTACATACCCTGCAGGTGCTACTTGATTCTTTGCAGGAAATAAAGGTGCTAATCCTAAGGAACGCCTACTCGCAAGCCTCCTCCTGGGCGCCATCATCAATAAGTGGGCCAGACACCAGCCGCCAACCCATCCAGATCACCGCGCCGATAGCTCAAGCGCCCGCCTCGGCCCCCGAGGCTGGCGCTGAGCTCGGGCTCAGAGGCTGTCGCTGCCGCCTCCGAGTCGCCAGGCTCGGCAGAGGCGCTGGACCCCCTGTCCCGTCGCTGCTTTGCTCGAGGAGCTGCCAGGGGCGACAGTGGTCCTAGTC